>JAVJGI010000050.1:75241808-75257354 GCA_035590275.1 Ibycter americanus | reverse complement strand
ACTAAAAAGCATTTCAGTCACAGTCAACTTTAATTTTTCCCAGTACAACTACACATTATCTACGGGAGGATAGGTGTGAGGGGGAAAATGGAGGTTAGCTAGATAAATTTTGCTTGAAGAAGGCTTCATTTTGCAAATGATGAAATTCATGCAGTCTAAGATAAAGGCTTGAAAGCTGGCATATACAGGCTTGAAGACGGAACCTGGCCCCTCTTGCAGAATCCATCAGGCTCATCAGAACACCCGTTGATTTTACCGCCAGGCAGTTTGGAGATTTGCAGGCTCCTAACCTACACTGCAGTGATGGCGATCAGAAACTGTAAAAAGAAGTCAGAAGTCTGGCCCCACGAGGAGGTTTGAAGATATGCTGCCTCCGTTCTGCAGTAGACAAAGCATCAAAGTGCCTCACAAGAAACTCTGCATCCTTTCAGCCACCCTGGAGGTGATATTATTAAGCTTCAGTGGGATAAATCCAGTGAGAAACTGCTCAGCAACGTGAGTAAGGGCTCCACAATCCTGCTCTATATTTTTGTTTCTGGAAGCCATTTTTTTAATCTCTCTGCAGATGAGGGAATTAAATGCTAACTTTCCCCTCCTCCCCTACTCACATTGCAAGGCTTATCTAATGCACGTTTATGTGAAGTCTGATTCCCCTGCTAAGTGTTTCTACTCTCCTACCCAATTTGACTTACAGGGAACAGAGCACAAAATAAATTGAATTGATTTGTACAGGTATTAAAATAGATTATCATCTACGCAGAATTGGAAAGCAGGCACTGTATGTCAGCCAAACAGATGATGCAAACTATACTTATTTACAAAGGGTTTCAGAGAGCTGGGTATTAGCAGGAAGTAGATCATGTTAGACAGCAAGAGAATTTCACATTTACCCATCAAATGACAAAGAATGTCCAAACTTAATAGTGAGATGATTTGTATATCCAGGAATGATTGATTTAAAACATCAGTGTGAATATTAAGAATCAAATTTTCATACAAAGACACTTGATTTAGCTATTCCTGCAAACCATGCCCATGATGAAATGCACCCATTTCCAGCGCAGACCGGAACTTTCCATCCAGAAAACCAACCGCAAATAAGTGCCTCACCCAGAACACACAACTAAGCATATGCACGCAGCGCCAGCTAGATATTTCTGCTTAAATCCACAGATGCCCACCACCTAGAGGAAAATATTGACATGCTGACATATGGCTGATAAATATGCAATGCAAGTATCACCAAACTGCCACCTCCAGCATGCAATTAATAAAGGAGAACTCTAGGAGGGCACATTAACAGCCATTCTCTCTCTTGGAAAGGTTGTTGTCTTGAATATTTGAGAATACTGTTACCCGTTCAGCCTGCCCCTCTCCGCTGCCTCTGCCCATGCTCCGGTGTGACATGGGGACATCAGGGCAGCCATCAGCTCATGCCGCCACTCCGACTGGACCGCAGCAACGGGCAATGCTGGATGCCTGGAGAAGAGCATAAAACCAGGACAGGCATACAGTAATCTCTCAGTGCAGTACCCACAATGACCGTACTTTTATATTAAATGAAATTGTGGAATGAAAATGAAAAACCTTGCCTGAAGAAAAAGGAAGCAAGCTGTGAAGATGTCAACTAAAAGACTCCCTTTTGTGTGTGAAAGGAGGAGGTTGTTTTTCCAAGGGCATAAGATGCTTTTACACAATCAGGGCTATAGAAACTGCAAAAGAAATTGTATAGCAGGTTCTTTAATCAAATGCCTATGACAGATGAATTAAAACATTATTTAATGGAGTTAGTTCTGAGATTTGAAGTTTGTTTCTCTTTGTTCCACAGCCCAGGAGACCACTCTGTTTTTTATGCCTCCCTGATGTATGAAATCACTGTAGTGTCCTTTACACCGCTTCAGGAATAACGGAGGCTGGAAAAATACTTTTCTCAGGTAATAAACTCGTAGCTGGCCTGAATTTTTTTCCCTTCTACACAGAACACACAGTCGAACAGACGGCTCTCCTTAGTCAGCAATGACCAGTGCACAGCTCTGACCAAAACCCTGTTGTTTCAACTGATTTTAAAGGTGTTTTTTAAGAACAAGGTAAGCTCCAAGGAAACTCTCTCCTGTGAGTCTGATCCTGTTGCACAGTTACAGACATCATAGCTTCTACGCTTTGATCCAGAAAAATACTTAAGTGTCTGACTTCAAGGGGACTTTTCATATACTTAATGTTAGTTGCTTACATACTTTGTTGCACAAACGTCTGAGCACAATGTGTTAGCAATAATCACTGTTCTCTGAAAACATGCAAAAAGCATTCAGGAGAGGCTGGGCTTAGTGTTCAAATGCTGAACAATCTAAAATTTTGATTATTCTGTGGTACAATAAAAACAGAAAACAAAAGAGCAAACACCCTAGCAACACTGAAAAAATATAATCAGCTCTAGAACGGTACCAGAATTTATTTCATAGTTACAGAATTGATTTTATATCTACATAGAATTTTTCTTCACTGAAAACCTCAAAGGACTTTATAAACGAGGGCTGAATTTTATCTCCTGGTTACAGGAAACATACAGCTCCTGTTTTCAAAACCCCAGTCCAATTTCTAGTAAGAGTTCCCTTGGAACAAAGGTGAGTCACTGCTTTTGCAATGTATCATCTGACGCATCATGTGCAGGTCCAGTGTGGTCCTCTCCCATCCTCTGGCCTAATCCTCCTGCCTGTGTATTACTTTCAACATGATTCCTTCTTAGCTAGTGGAATAACGGAAACCTCATCAAATTTCAAAGGGTGAAATACTGGATGTAGGAATAAAAAGAATAAAACGAAGATTGGTTGTCGTGGACCCAGATTTTAACCAGCGATGTTATTGCTATTATTTTTAGAAAATCAGTGAAATAATAATAATTACAAAATCTTGTCAAATAAAATCTTACAGTGAAATTAAACATTTTCACAGTAGTAACACAACTCTGAAAACAATGTCATATAACCTTCAGTTGCTTCAGTTTTGAAGTATTTATTTATGGTACTCACCACTGACCTGTTCTTATCCTACCATCATTTTTTAGGCAACAGTTATTTCCGCAATAGCCCTTCTTCTGTGGGTAGAGAGCTTTGTACTTTTATTACGACTGAAGCATGAGTATAGCTCTGTCAGGACAAAGTAATTACATCAAACGCAGGCGTGATCTAGCCTAATGATGACAAAGCTACACAACTGAAACGCATGCTCCTTTCCTCCTGGGAAAACTAAAAGCCACAGAGGTGTTGCTGCAGGTAAATATGTCTTAGAGGTTTTTCAGTTCCATTGTTCACTGATCTATTTGCCATTACTAAAAGAGAATGTCATGGGAGAGAAATTAAAGTATTTTTTGGAGACCGGGCAACACAGAACTGGCCTGATTTTGTTTTTCTGAAGTTACTTGGCACTGCAGATCTCTAAATAAATATAAAGTCATCCACAATCAAACAGGCAAGCAAGAAATGACAAGTGTTTTGACAGTGCTCAAAATTCTTTGAGGTATTTTTAGCATATTTCTGAGTCGTATTAGCTTAACCTGTAATAGAATATAAATGAGCCCATATGGCAGAGATGTAATTATGTTCCATGTGAGAAATCCCTGTGGTAGATTTGGGGAAAAAAACTCACTACATGTGCCTTCTGGAGGGCACGATTTACACATGATTACCTACTCATTTGCATTGAGAAGAATATGGAGTAACACAATGCTAACAACACGGTAATGAAAAGGGCAAGCAAAGACTCCAGATCCCTGGGGGTGCTGATCCCTCTGACTGACATCCAGTTAGGAGCAGGGAATTCGTCCCTTTAGGGAGTACGTTTTATGAAGCGATCTTTGATTATGTGGGCACAGTAATCACGAGTCTTAATTATTATTACTGTGAGAGAATGGGCTACAAATCTCCAGGGAACATCTCTGTCACAGATACTTTGCCGGCGAATGCTGAAAATAAGTGTTTTCCCAAGGATCATTTTCATTCCAACCTGATATTTAGCTGAAGTTTCTTTGACTACTAGTCATGAAACATTAAATATAGATTAGAGGCAGAGAGATGTTGAAAGTTAAAATTCACTGGAGGTGCACACCCGTGCACTTGAGAGACAGCCCCAAATGTTGTCCAGATGTTGTAGCAACAAGGCTGAGGGTTCCCAAGCTGCAGCACGGCCACAACAGAGGAGAAAGTGGATGTTTAGCATTCCACCAGCCTTCTGTTTAGTTTACTTGTAGTGTATTAATTTAGCAGAAAGTCCTAACAGCCTGTTAGCGGTAGATGTTACCAAGTGTACACTACCCTGAAAGAATGAAGAAATTCTTTTATAGCAATAAAGGGAGTAATTCAAAGCATGTAATTGATTTTCCACATTTTCAAACTGTGATAAGACTAAGCTTTAGCAGCAGAAACATGTGTTTGCAGTTTTGTCAATGTTCTTCAATGAATAAAAAAAAAAAAGGAACCTATAACTTATTGGTTAGATCGTTAACATACATTGGGCATTTCAGTGGCTATTGAAGCACTTGCCAAAAGCATGTCATCTTCTAAGCAGACTCAGAGGTGGTAGGGATTGGGTTTTGCCACAAGCCATGTTTTTGTGATTATCCAAAATCATTCTTTTCCAGGAGGAACACAACAGAAGAAAATCAAGGCTTTCTGAACAAGCTATTGTCACGTTTATGTGCTGTCCTCCTTTACTTCTTCCATCCTTTTCACTCCAGAGGGGCAGAGTGGCGGCAGGGCATGGCTCATGTCTTTGCAAACCCTTGCAGCATTTCCATCTACCTGCTGAGCAGCGTGGCTTCTGACAGTCATGCTGCTGCCACCAGTCTTCTCACCAGTTGTTAAGGGTGCTCTCTGGGACTCCCCATGAACCTCCCTGATGATGTCCACCAGAGGAACGCAAAGCAGAACCATCCGAGGAATTTCCAAATGCCAGGCAATGCAGTCACTGCAGGATGCCTGGAGAAGGCTCAGGTGAACTCCTCCAGCTGTCATTGACAGATAGAGCTTAAGTCCAGAAGTAACATTTAGAATTATTTAACCTGGTCTTTTGCCTCAAAAAACCCACCGAATTGTATCAGTAATAGCTGCATCAAATGTAATAATTTAATGGTGGGTAAGAGCTTATCTTTTGGGAAGATAGTTCATCTGGATTTAAAGGCTCCAAGTAACACATCTTCCACCAAAACCTTTGGATGTTTCTCTCATTCAGCAGTTTTACTGTTAAAAGCGCGTGCCTGCTTCCATCTTAACCATGCCAAAATTCACCAGTGGATTTCAGAAAGGTTTTTGGGTTCTCCAACACCAAAAAGAAGACAGCACGGAGTGCAAAGGCCAAACTAAAGGGCCAAGCACCAGGCACTTGTCATGATGCCTTGAACAGTGGTTAGCTACTAATGCTTTGGAAACAGGTCACCTACCTGTCCTCTGAAATTTTACAATTTCAGTCCTCTTCCCATCTTGCATTATGAGAAACCTAAGATCCTTAGTAGTTCCTTTATGAAAAAAAGAGAGGACACATCGTCAGAATAACCTATTTAGGAGGATACACAAGGGTGAAACAGAAAATTTGAGTCCTATTTCTACTCTCTTGGCCTTAGAGCAGACATGTGGACCCAGACTTTAGGTCCTGCTGGGCACACTAAGCCCTGAACTGCAGACTCAGACTCCTGCTGCATTTCAGTGAACACTTGTGGAGAGCCATACAGGCCGAGACGGTGACACTCATCAGGACCCACCAGAGAACAGCAAAGTTCCCAGTGGCTGAGGTAGTTATGGTGGAGAAAAAAGCAGAGGTTCATGTCCCCACATGTCATTTGCCCCACTTCTCATGTTAGAAGACTTGCCAATGTGAGAAGGAAACAGCTTGGAGGGATGCCTGCCCACAGCCAGGAGGGAAGCGGATGTTTGCAGCGTGGGGGTGAGGAAACCATCTTCTGGCATGGCAAGGAGTTGGCAAGGCGGACTAAGAATCAAACAGGGCAACAGTAGGGCAGGGGGGAAAAAAACCCTCAAAGACTAGAAGCGAGCTGGTTCATGTTTACTCCCTCGGGACAGCACAGAGCATCCCCCACAGTGGATGACTTCATAGGTTTGAAACCAGGTAAGTGAGCTTCAGAGGCTAGGAAATGGGCATACAAGACCCTTTAAACTGAGGTTTAAAGGTTTGAGTTTGGCAGACAACAGGAGTAACTAAGTTTCTCACCATCTCCTTACTATTGGGTGCCAGGTAGCAGCAGGTGATGATCTTGTATGGCTTCCTCATGGACAAACATGCACCAGAGACCAGCACCTGAACCGAGGCAGGCACTTGTGGTTGTGGCCTGGAGATGGAGGAAAGGGGACACTAGAGGCAAGGAGTCCCTCTGAGCCTCCACAGGCAGGGACCGTTCTTCTAGAACCACGGGAAGACTTTGCCGGTGCACACCATGGTGGGTGATACACTCAGGGTGCCGTGCTCTTCCAGCACAAAGAGAGTTTTTAAAGCACACGAAGTATGTTGAATGCCTGAGCAACATGCTTGCTGCTCCCTCCGCCGTAAGAACAAGTGTATTTGTAGAGTCACAAAGCTTTTCTTCTACAAAACAATAAAACTAAAAAGGCAAAATACAGGTGAATTCATTCTGCTATTTAATCTGACAGCCTGGAAGAAACAGAAAAACAAACAAAATCCCCAGTGGTTGTTCTATCCCGTCCCTCCTCCATACGCGCCGCCTCCTTTTCAAGCGCCATGCACAGGGAAAACAAAGATGGAACGCAGTTACCTTCCCCGGGGTGTAGCGGAGCTGTTTGCAGTGACCACTGTAGGCACTGCTGTTTACATGGATACATTACCAATGGCTGAACACCACGGCTCAGCTCCAGTTCTTTCCAAATAGTTATGCAAAGTGCAAAGAAATACCATGCGTCGTGCAAGGCTCCCGTCACGGGGATGATGGGAATTGAGGGTACTCAGCTACAAATATAACCAAACCCTCGGTAATCTCAGCTCTTGCTGATTTCTATTCTCAATTTGCACTTAAGAACTCCAAACAAACAGAGCTCTCATGCAACAACACTGCTCCACAGACAGCAGATTTATTTCGACTGCTTCCTAGCCTTTTTTTGTTTTGCTGTAGTTTGAAATATAGTGTAAAAAAAGAGAGAAAGAAAAAAGGGAACAGATACAGGAACCGTGTGTGATTCACTGCAAATGCTGCTGATGTAATTCTCTTTGAAGTGAGCAGCAAAACTCCTTTGGAGGTTAATGAGAACAGGATCAGGCCCTCCACACTGAACTTGCGCTGAGAGCAGATAAGATCTTGAATCAGTCAGAGCCAAGCATGTTATTTGTGCAACATGGGCAGGCTGAGTCAATCTCCGAATATTTTTAATGGGTGTCAACGTGAAGTGTTAATTCCACAAGTTATGTTGTTTTGCAGTTTGCCTGTGCCTGCTCTCCAGGCTGCCTTCACGGATGGTACACATCCTCTCACTGGCTGTGAAGAAAAAGCTATTTCCAGAACTGCTGCAAGAAAAATCACTTCTAAGAAAGTATAAAATGGGACTTTCACAAAGAATTGGAAAAACAAATGATAGTAGAAAAACCTGCTTGACATTCAGATTGTTAGCATGCATAGAAGTAGACCCATTTCCAATAGAGATTACAATTTTTTTTTTTTAAAAAAAAAGGACCCTAAAATCAAAACAAGTATTCTGTAACTGATCATTTTTGAGAAACTAATCTTGATCTTTTTTTTTTTTGACAAAACAGAGGAGTGAGGTACTGAAGTCACAGATGCTTAGGTGATGCCTGCCCCTGGATAGTACCTTCATACTCTTAATAAACAGGATCAGAAGAACACTGAAAATATTTTGAAGCCTGATTAAATGAAGTAAGCACTACGAACAGCTTTTGGGTGAGAAATCTTTTTTTGACTTTCCCTTTCTCTGTCCTGAGGATCTCCGTGCACTTCCTAACGCATCTCGAAGCCAAGATGAAATTACAGCCCTCCTGAGGCCAACGGGAAGCTGGCTGTTGCCTTCAGCAGAATCGGGATTTTACTCTTACTGTAAAGATATCTTAAGAAACACTGGGCCCAACTGCCCATTTCTATGGAAAAAGTCAGCTGGAAATATAGCAAAGCCTACCACACAAATTCCTTTTCATTCTCCCCTGAGGGGAGATTTCTAATCTTGGAGTGGAAAACGGGATCCAGGGAAACCTGGCAGAAACCCTGTGGTTGCCACCTAGAGCCAGCTGGCTGTGGCTGGGCTCCTCCTCACCTTGCCTTGCTCCCTGGCCCACCACCCCCCACAGCCCCAGCCTTGCAGCCCACCCTGCTTCTGCCTCTCCTGCAAGGTAATGCAGGGGTTTGTCTTGCTGCGATTCAAGAAACACCCATGCAAAAGCTGTTTCCCCGCCTCCATCTTCCATGACTCTGGGACATGTGCCGGAGGACCACCCCATGGTTTCTGCACACTCTGGGAAGCTGTCCCCTTCACACATCCGAGTTATGATGGACTTCAGCTACCCTTGGAGAGGCACCAGTCCTGCACGGCCATAGTTCCCAGTTCATCATCTCAAACTTGGCCTGTGCGGACAACCATCTCCTACTGCCTTTCCCTAGCAGTCCCTCCTCCTCCTCCTCCCTCTCTGACCTCTCTTTGCCTGCACACCATAGCCCCCTGCCTTCCCAAGGGCCCCACTTCCATCTCTCTCCCTCCATGTCCTCAGCACCAGGGGACAGCAGCCCCAGCACGACACCAGGGGTGCCATGTCCAGCAGCGTCCATCACGGCAGTTGCCATTTGTTGTCACTTGCAGGCTCAGGGCTGGTACGCTCCACCGCTCAGCAAATCTTTGCCACTGCGTCAGGAAGCAGAGACGGCGCTCAGACCCCGCGGCACAGCCATCCCAGCTGCAGCTCCCAAGTGGAACTGGTCAGAACCCATTTTCTTACCTTTGCAGCTGAACACCATTTGCTTCCATTCATTTCATGAACAGTGAAGTGCCCAATCCTACAAAATACTAACCCCCGAGCAGGCTGCAAAGTTTTCTTTCACTTCCCTCAGAATTAGAATTCTTTTTCATTAAGAAGTAAATAATAAACTACTTGCAGTCTTTTAACAGACGGCTTCATGCTAAGAAGTGATTAATTCCCATCCCTGTTTACAAAAAACAAAAGTGAAGCTTTCACCATTATAGACAAAGAAGTACTGAAAAGTTAACAAGTCACAGCAAAAATCTGACTTTGTGATGAGCTGTTTATCCTGCAATTTTTTTCATTTATATAAATATTTTGAGAAGCCCACCTTGAGGTTTTATGTTGGCTTTTATTTTATTATTTTGGTTTATTTCCTCTTCAGACGCATTTGTACATGAGTAGTAGTATAAATGTAGTACAAGTAGTATAAATGAAACCCTCATTTTCCTGAAGGCAATCATGAAGGTGTGATTGCACCCTTTTCTTCTCAATTTCACATAGAGCCAATTTACCATAATGCACAGTAATATTTGAATTTGAACAAGTGGAAAATTCTTATTTGCTCACACTACACTCCCAGTATTAACTCAAGATCAGCTCCTTTGGGATAGTATTTGTGCTTGTATTTAAAAGTAAAATGTCATGAATAAAAAAGCTGTCAAACATCTTGAGAGCAAGTCACTTCTCTGTTTGGACAGCGATGATTTTGTGATGAACATGATGAACACCGCACAGTCAGCCCTCAAGAATAAACTAGGATCTGAATGTGTTATATTCTGGCAATGGCTGGAGCGAGGCAACTTCCAGAGGAGTTACAGAGAGGGCATGGGCAAGCAAGCAGCAGAACAGGAGCAACAGAAGGCTGGCCAGGGATGCTGTGGTGGCACATACTGCCCATAACTTCCTCCATCAAATGCAGGGATTAAGAGCAGCCAGGATAGCCTCCACCCTAGGTAGGTGGGGGAAAAACCAAAAGAGCCAGCACATCGCTCGAACAGCCAGGAAAATGAGCCAGTTCAGCACAGCCCCAGCAGTGCTGCTGCCAGCAGGATATCCGTGGAGTTCGCGGAGGAACGCAGACATTACCTCTGAGGGAGGGAGATGGTCCAGTGCCTGATGCAGCAGCAGGCATTGAAACGGTGGTGGGCAAGCTGCCGGGGCGGGGGGCTGACATACTCTTTTCTTGCTCGAACGGACTGCACACTCCTGTGGCTAGCAGTCCTGTCCTCAGTTTCTGTAGGACTCTGAGCGTGGTAGTGGATGTCAAATGAGTTACCAGTAACAAAGCAGTAGTAGTTAACCTGAACAACACAACATGACAAGCCATACGGCACTGGTGAGTCATGCTGTTAGTCTCACTTAAACACAGCAATGAGACTAGCACTGAGTCACAGAATGTAAAACAGTTATAAAAGATCTGAGTTATACAAACAAGTATGCAACAAAACAGCATCAAGACATCCCACCTGAGGGATACAGGCTGCTTTCATTTTTATTGTGATCTTTGTCATCAAACTACCCCATGATAAATTACTTTTAAATTTGTGCCGTAGCAAGTAATTAGTATTAGCCAAGTTATACTAGAACTAGACAAAAACACTCTTCTCCCTCACCCAGAGGGATCCTGGTGACACCATAAGGTGGACAAGTTCCGTCTACTGTGCTGCACTATTGACATACCGCAGCCTTACATGTCTCCTAGGGTAATACCTTATTATTAAACGTTGCAGACCACTAATAATGCAACTGTCCAAAAGACAGCTAATTGCAAGCAGGAGTCTATCACTTCAGTATTTCTGAAGAAGTTATTTCTGAGATAGTCCACCAAAAATACATGGTGGCTGACCCAAGCCTCCCAGTGCAGCATGTTTACATCAGTTTAATGGTTATTGTGAAGTTTCCACCTTAGTGCAGTTCAATCATGACCAATGCTTTCACACACTGCAACAAAGTCTTGGGATATTGGGAAAAGGCAAGGCTTGCGGGGTCTCAGCCCAGCAGCATTTCACACCAGGTCGGTGGCTGAATGTGGGCCTTCATTAAGTGTTGTCTGAGAAGACTAGAGCTTATTTATTCAACCTCAAGATAAGCAACTTAATGCTGCTGATTTGAATGCAAACAAGGGCAAGACCTCATGCCTGGAAGACTCTCTGATGTGGTTACGCCAACGTTTAGGCTAAACACAAGTGGAGATGTGAAACACAGTTGTCATGGCCTACAAAACCTGCATGTTTTCTCAAAGTATTTAAATTTTTTAAAAGCATGGTCTATGACTAAGCTATCAAAGTTGTATTGCTTTTATCTGGAAAATGTTGGACTTACTATTATATATTGCTCATTAGGGCCTATTTTGCTAATTCACTGAAATCTCTCCCATATGACAGAAATGATATTTGCTTCTCCATTTAGTGACCTCAAATGACTAAGTAAAGGTGCAGAGTGAATTTCAGTTGGCAAGTAAATGCAATTATGCCTTTCTTCTTATACAGCATAGTATTATCTAGTCTGCTTTAACACTTTCACTGGGCTACTCTCAATGAATATGGTGCTCATAATGCTTGCAATGTGTCCAGGACCTAAGCCTGGCATGCCTAGTTTGTCCTTAAGTAGCTGTTTCATGTCTTAAAACGCTTGGAGACTTCTAAAAACTAAACCGTGAAAAGCAAAGCCTCAGCACTAAGTCACCAAGCCTTGCTTCCCAAACCTGCTAACCCATTTTTAAAATTATGGTACCACTATTTCAAAACTGATCAGGAGCTTCAGAGCAAAGCATTTCTCCGGTGACACTTTGTGCTGTAAGCAGAGAGGCAGCAAGGGGTTCAGTCCAAAGCAAGAAAAAAAAAAAGTTCCCTTTGTCCATATGAGTGCGAATCACTGCCTAAGCCTTCCAGCTCAACTGATGAACAAAAGGCAAGAGATTTAAAACTATGAGAAACTCCTACAGCTATGGACCCAAGAGCAACTCTCATTTCAAATGGGACCAAACAGCTAAACGTATTGCATTTTTAAATCAACATTTGAATTCAGAATCCATATGATCCGTTCACTCTAAGCTTGCTTAGCATGAAGAGCAATAATGTTCTGGGTTCAACAAGTGCAAACACCAACTGACAGAAATCTAAGGGAATTAAAAATGGGGGGCTGATACGCAGAACTGATTTTGCACAGCATTGCCACGCAGTCCTGTAGCGCTGCTACTGGAAACATCTACCAAGTGTGATGCAATTCCAGTGTTTGAGCACTAGAGGGTCGGTTTGTGATGAAAGCAGAGCCTTACCTCAGTTTCCTTATTTTTGTAGGTAAGCACTTAACTTCTGTAGTGGTTAACTTATTTACCACCACTTCAGCTGTCCTGAGTATTGCTAGCTGAAGCTCTTTCTGAGGCCGTGCAGCACTGGGATGGAGGAATTATGTCACACAAATGCCAACTTTTTGCCAGAGTACCCTCGAAAATTTTAAACTACGTATATCAGTCCAAAGCCATGATTGCTTTCTCAGGTCGGCTACAGGGTGCAAACCTTTTCACAAAAGGATCACTGTGTTGGTCTGGAAGGTGTCTCTTCTAACTGGGAGTGGCAAAAGACTGATGAGGTACTAGTCCATAGCCCATTTTGAAAAATACTCATCCTGTGCATATGCAGCAGACTCTTCTCATGCCTAATTATCATCTCTTTGAAAACAAAAAAATGCAAATACTGCCCATTTCGATGAAAGGGATCCTCGGCACCACCTGCAATTGTACTCTTGCCCAGCAACAAGCACTGGGATAGCAGCAGAAGGGTGGGCATCATCCAGAGGGCAGAATTCAGGCCCACTAGATTGCAGCCTTGCCACTCAAGTTAAAAAAACCCAACACTTCCAAAAGTATATGCATATACCAGAAATTTGGGGCATTACTCTATGAACAAACCAGAAATCCTTCTCCTTCCCAATAGGATTTGTTATGGAAACGACATATAATTTCATTCCAATACCACAAATTTGCCACTACATTAAAAAGCATTACTGTTGCTGAAGGATGAACAGTAAATCAGCACCCTCAGCTCTCCAGGCTACAGCCCTCTTCAGGGGAATGGTGATTCTGAGTGCCCCTTCATTTCAGGCTATAAATATACCCCATGAGAAAGCAAAGCTGTTGACTAAGAAATGCCTTAACAAGTACTTCTAGCCCAACAAACTTTGTTACACCAGTTTTGTTCTTATATTAATCAGGGAGAAGAGAACTGGGTGACACTGCTTCTTTGTATACAGTGATACTCTGGTGAACATGGTACATCAATTATACAGACTGTAGGAACAAATCCTATCTAAATTCCTTGAAGCATTGGATAATTTGTTTTTAACATCGAGGTAAAACATTAGTGATGACTGCAATACACCCATGCAAGACACCTTTGTATCATATTAATAAAGAGTCTCAAATACCATTATGTGTTGAAAAACAGAAGTATAAAAAGGTAGGTGAGTCATACAGATAGCACCACAGCATTCAGTAATGACTGTGACCTTTGCAAATTACTGCCCTGTGAAAGTTCACAAAAAATTAACAAACAAAAAAGCAGGGGGTTGCTCTTTTGAATGACGTTTAGATGATCATATTGTGCTCTCTAGTATATTTATTAAAATAACCAAGACTGAATACGGAGCTTCAGCTCTGCAATCTATGAGAAAAATTCCAAAGAACTGAAGGGGATCCATATCTGCTTCAAATCATGAACCACAAATATTAACATTTTACTTCATGTAGAAACAACAACTCCATTGTTCATCTTCAAAAAGTATTTTTAAAAAAATCGGTCCTCCCATCCCTACCATAAATATGAATTCTGTATTACAAATAAATGTGTTCTCCCATGCATAAATAAATTACATACATTCAGCTGCAAGAAAACAGATCAGTCAAAATGGCTCAAATGTAATTATACACTGACCAAAAAGAATTCCACTGCAACTGGAATTGAATGGCTTGCACTTTAGGTCATTAGCTGAGTGATGACCTGTACAATTTTAAATGCTAAAATATTTAAAAAAAAAAAAAAAAAAAAAAAAAAAGCAGGGGGGTAGGGTCAAGAAGACTTGAGAAAAATGTGAAAAATATCTGAGAAAACAGGAACTGTGTTTATGTAAAACAAATTTTACAATAAGGAAAGAAACAATGCTTTCTTGTCTCACCTCATTATTTTGTTAAGCTTCCCTTAGTCCTCTATGGCTGTTTATGCATCACAATTTGAAAAAAGTAAATGAGCCAAAAATCATTGACATCTTCCTCTGGATCTATAGAATGAAACGCTACTAGCTTATAAGACTGGAAATCAGACATCAAGTCCCACAAATAGCCAGTCTTTCCTAACAAACCCATGCTTACAGAATGGAACTTTGAACAATTAATTAGTGAAAAAAAAATAAAAGGAAAAAAAGGATGTGTTGTATTGAACGGTTTAAGAATGCATGTACTTTCCATAAAGCTGAAATGCTTCCATGAACACACCATTTAACTCTGGCTTAACCAAACATTCCAAATTCAGGAAAACAAAACTATTTTACTCATTAAAATATTCTGACAATATTGCAACATGGTCTGAGTGTCATTTTGAGCAGTGAGAAAATCTTTTTTATTATTATTTTAATAGCAAAGGGAGAAGAAAGGCTAAGTTGAGAGAACCCTTTTCTTTAACAAAAAAACCCAAAAACCAACTAGTGAGCTTCTTTCTTCTCTTGCCATATAGCAGATCTCTCCTTGGATTTCACACCACCAACCATACCCTGTCAGAGATCTTGAACAGTTTACATTACTTCTTTTGAAGGATTAATCGAGACCGGCCCAGAGATAAAAACCAAGATGCACAATGAATTCCTACACTGAATTCCAGCTTGTTACTGTGAACTCAACATAAGAAAAGAAAAAAGGAATCCCACGCATCTTCTAGTATACATACTGCTTTCACACAGTATTTGAGTTAGAGGAGTATGTAAAAAGACAAGATAGTTTTGTACAAAACCTCAATTTATTTCAGAGAAATTAAAAATATGGTATTTAATATATATAAATTTCTATTCCTCTATAAATATAGATGATCTTGTGATAATGAACAGAAATAAATGCATACCAAATTCAAATAATTTTGCATTTCAGGGTATGGTAGCCATAGATAATGTTTATGAACCTAAATACAGGCATTTGTAATATAAAAAAAAGTTTAAAACAATACAATCAGGAGAGAAGCATTCTGCTGTTTTTCATACAGAGGACTAAATATTCAAATGCGTCTGTCAAAAGTTACAATTTCATTTTTAACCTTTTTTTTAAGTATTATTAAGAAGCACAATCCCACACACCCAGGAGCACACAAGGTAGTAGATATACTGCACACATGGTATCTTATCTCTGCAGTATAGTATGTAACGTTATTACTGTACCGAAAAAAAGAGGGGAAAAAAAGACAGCAGAGGCTCTTTGAGGTCTCGCATCCCACCGGAGTGCTTAAACATTCCGGTTTTCTGTTTTTCCCTTCCTTCGTTTTTACTACTGGCAAAAATCATCACACCCTCATGATGTGTAATGAATAAAAA
>JAVJGI010000050.1:75225755-75238105 GCA_035590275.1 Ibycter americanus | reverse complement strand
CTGGGCTGGACGCCGGCGGCTGCGGCGCGGAGCCGGCGGGGTGCCGGTGGCGGCTGCGCCGGCGGGTGGTTTTGGCTCCCCCGGTGATGACGATAGTTGAGGCCATTGAACTGCGCAGCCCGGTGGGGTCCGGGGCCCATCGAGCTCGGCGTCTCCGCCGGCGGGAAGGCAGCTGCGCCGATTTCGGCTCCGTTCACAGCCCGGCAGGGGCAGGGGGTGGTGGCGGCGGCGGCATTTGCCAAATGGCAAAGGGCAGGGCCGGGGGGGTGGCCAGTGCTGTTGTCGGGGTGCGCGGTAGGGAGCAGTGAACAGGCGGGGAGCACCTTTGCAGGGCTGAACTCCCCCGGCCAGGGTTACCGTGGCACCCCCAGGCGCGGCAGGAGCGGCGGCATCCGACGGCAGAGGCCGCGGTGCGCGTCTCACACGCGCAACCGGTGACCCGCGGGGCGCCAAAACTCGCCTCCCTCCGGAGACACCCGTCGAGCATCTCCCTGCTGAGCTACTGCCAGTATTTTACGTGCGTCTTCTTCCTATCACGCCAACAGCAGCAGCCTGAGGTGGGAAATAACCACAACAGGGCTTTCCCACTGGGCAGCTATGCCAGCTTAATTCAGGATGAATGCTGCGTGACTTGCAAATACCTCCCCGTCAGGGTTTTGAAATACTGGCTGTATTCTGGGGAGGAGGTGAATGGGCATACGGTGACCACCAACAGTGGCCATTGCTGCACATCTCAAGCCCCGTTGCTCATGCAGAATGGAGGTCCTGTTGGTTCTTCTGAAATGTGTAGTCTGGAAAAATGATGGAGGCTGAATGGGGGATTTGCTGTGCTTGCTGGAATTCAATAATAATAGACCATGCTCCTGGAGAGGAGGAGGAGGAGGAGGATCCTACCCTGTTCTCCAAACATTCAGTAACCAAGCCTCTGCGTCATGTGCGTGAATGTCCTCATATTTGTCTGACAGTTCATGCTGCCATTCAGAGCTGAACCAGGCATGGAACTTCTCCAGCCAGCTGTCTCCCTTCTCTGCAGCATGCTCCCACCCTTTCCATGTTACACACTAACAAACTGCAAAAATCCATTAGGAATAAGACAAGCCCTGCATTTATTTCTAGCTGTCACAGGTGGCAAGGGTTAATAAAAGACATCCGTATTTCTTGGATAGCTACAGATAAAATTTGGACCATGCTATTTAGGCCACTTTCTCCCAGCAGTGCTGTCCCACATTCAAACTAATTAATAGCAAGATCTGTGCTGTGTAACGACTGCAGGAGCGGGATCATGTCTAGAAATTGCACAACCCTAAATATGTCAGTTGCTGATGTCCTCGTTTACTGAGGTTCATTGAGTTCTGTCAAAAACTCTCTTCTCAGAGGACCGTAGTTCAAAAATGATATGCACAGATTATATCTTTTTCCGTCTTCTGCTGAAAAAAAGTGTGATTCCTTGCATATCATATTTATAGTTTTAAGCTACAGATTTTCCTCTTCAGATCTACATCAGTAGCTAACATTACTAACTTCTTTCTAGCACAAAACCTGATTTATATTCAGCCCTAAATGAGAGTATTGTTTTCCTATTGATCCTAAAACAACTGGACACTGGATCTTTAGATAGGAACACGTATTATACATGATCTTTCTCATAGAAAATGAGTGTGAATTCCTAACTAGTCTAACATAGCTAGTTCTGCCTGTGGCCTTCAGACCTGGAGACACATCACACAATCCAGGAAAGGTAATTAAGATGCCTAAGTCCATCATCAGTTGGCTGAAATTCTATCTATGGGTGTCTGCATTTGAAATATTTAGGAAATACTTCTCCAACTGGAAAACACTGAAAAGTTGCTGTTCTAAGTGGCTGTGTGCAACAAGCCAGGAGACTGTTCTAGGAGGAAGATGAGTGTATACAGGACAAAGTTTGTACGTGTAGGTAATAGCTTTTTTAAGATCAACTGGTATGGAAGGAAAAGTAGGGAAATTTTGGGGTTAACAGGCTTTTTTTTTTTTTTTTTTTTGGTTCTGAAGCAGTAACTACTAAAGCTATATGCAACTTGAGAACAACTGCGTAGAGCTTAGATAGGGGTGTATCAGTGAAACCAGCTCAGAAAGAAAAAGTGGAAATGGGAATGGAGAGGGTGTTGTGGAGGGAAGAACAAGGGCTGAGAGCTGCTAAGTTCAGGAAGGTTCCAAGGACTTGCTGGTTTTAACTGTGTAACGATTTTTCATATAACAGAAGAAAATCCTGTGTGGAAAGAATCTTCCCAGAAGCATTTGTCCTACATTTCAAGCACCCCAAACCACAAAACTCATCATTAGAAGCATAATTCTCTGTGGTCCAAAACACCAGATCAGTGTAAACCATGCCTCAGCAAGAAATGTAAGATGTGTTGATGCCCATCCGCTACAACAGCAATGAACACCCCCTGCCATCAAACCACCAGCATCATCCAGTCTTACATTTGCAGTTCCAGGACTGTGATGTACTTCATCCTGTGCAGGGCTGCTTTCCTGGTAGTTTTGCTGCTGCAAATGACCATTGAGCACCAGCATGAACTCCCAGAGACTGTCTTCATAGACCAAACCACTGTGCTGCTGGTGAGGGAGTGTTTCTCACTGAACAGGACATTCTCCCTCTCCTCTTTCAAACCTGATCCTTAAGGGAAACTACAGAACTTGTCCCACAGAAGTGAGCATGGGAACTAGGTTTCCTAATTCTGCCCAACACCCAAACCCGGGGACTCAGCAGGGATGCTGGTCTGACAGTGTATTTTCCTTCTGCTTCCACACACCACCACCCCGCACACACCCTTATCTCTCTCCAAATCAACAGACTGTAAGGAAATTGTCTCTCCTTTTTGCTTAGCTAATAAATGCCACTCTTTCTCCTATCCTTAGCATCATTAACATGATTAACGTCCTCTATATTCTAAAGCTACTGTCTTCCTTCAGAGCTGGCTTAGTTAATAAGTATCTTAGTAAATGTTAAGCAATTGTTCTTAACTGAAAGCTGCAGTTGGTGTTTCTAACCCTAAGAAAAGTTTGTATGACCAAAAGTTTGTCTCATTTGTCCACCTATATGTCTTGGTCTAATAAAAAATACTACTTCTTCATGCCACCCCAGTACTGCACATCGCATCTACAGGAGATTGTCACTGTGTATCTGCCTTGTTCTTTTAATGACTCCTTAGGTATCCACCACGGGTGACTGTTGGAGAGAGGAGACTGGACTGGGTGCCACCTTTGCTTGGGTCAGTACAACAGTAATCGTGTTCTTACAAACAGTGTCTTCCTTAAAGCACAGGTACCCTTCCCCCTTGCCACAGACATACAATCTTCCATTCTAAAATAACCCAAAATGTGGCCATATAAAATCATACCTTAAAAGGAATTTCAGCTTTTACTTCAAAACAATGTGCTGATGTTACTTGTTACAGTAGCCGATAGGGGAAATTAGTACTCAGGCAGGTGGGCGAGTTTTGTCCTCTTATATTCTTCATATCCCAGTAGTATCCTTACTCTGCTGCTGTCCTCAGGCTGCTGGCTTGTACTGGTTTTACTTGTTAGGGGGGATGGGAGATGAAAATCTTCAGTGGAAAAAAAAGGAAGCTATCTAAATCTTAATTTTTGGAAAGAAACAAAGCAAAAAGTAGTTGCAGTATTTTCTTGTTTTCGTCTAAGTGACTGGCAGAAATAGGATGGAGTGAATGTTTCCTTTCCATAGCATTTAAGGAAAACTTGCTTCTCTAGAAGAAATTATTCAGCTTTATCTCACAGGCCTATGTTACATGCAGAGAATGCAAATATAAGCACTAATGATATTTGTAGTAAGGCTAGTGATGACCCAAATTAATAAAATCTGAACACAGATGATAACATAAATGTATGTTTGTCCACCAAATTAAACCAAAAGTTATGCTCAGATAATGAGCTTTTAAATGATTCAAGATTTTGTTATTTAAATGTCAAATAAGGGATTAAAAGTAAGATCATCATAATACAGTGGGACGGGTCAAAAGTTGATTTTTGTCTCATGTTGAGCATGAATCTTGGCTGATAAGAACAGTTAATATTTTTGGGGGGCGGGGGCATTAGTTCAGAATGGAAGGAAAGGAAGATTTTGGATAGCTTGGTAGAGAGAGGGGTTCAAGTATGTAATCTGTGATGGGCAGCAATGTGTATACTTAATTCATGAAGTCTCTTGAAGTGACCTAGTGGTTTCCAGATGAGACAGTACAGGTTCACAGCTCAGGTGGGTCTCATTTCAGCTGTCAGTTCTGGCAGTACACATCACATCAAGCCCTCACAATGCACAGGCAGGAATGCTTGCTGAAGAATCAGTACAACGAATGTAAATGCAGTGAAATGAAGGAGAGGTGATTACAGTGTTGTACATCGCAAATTGTGAGATGAAATAAGGTGCTCCCTTTTATTGCCATATTAAAGCTACCATATATTCTGGTGATAAAATCCTTAATCCAGATAATACACACTGCTTAAACTAAGTTGTTTGACCCTAGAGTTGACACACAGGTCTACAGACCAAAATTCCAGAGAGAAAGTATCTGGACAAGACTCCCAAGCAGCCTTTACTGTTGCATGGTAAGGTATTTTTCATTTATCAACATGCCAATAACATAGCCATCAGGGCCATAGGCCACAACATCTCATGGATTTAGTCTTGCCAGAAGAACAAAATCCTTAAAATTTAAAAGCCTACCTTGGACATTGACTATTTCTTGGAACATCTAAAAGACTCTTGGAAGTATGCCTGTGCTGACAAAAATAACAAACACATGCAGTGATTGGCAAAGAAAATCAGTAGGAGCTGAACATGAACCCTAGGCGATGGTGGAGTCAGCAGCCAGAATACTGCAGTGAAGGGGCTCACGGCTGTGCAGCCAAGTGCTCAGAATGTCATCTTGGTGCAGAGGCAGTCGTTATTAACAGACATTTGACAAGATACCAAGTGAATCTTTTACCATCAGGTGGCCCAGGTCATCTTACCCTCAAATTCATCCCAGATGCCTTTGTATGTGCCTTTTATTAATTGGCTGTATTAGTCTGCGATTGTCAATGTAGGTAAAAATTGTACTTTTATTTGTGTTTGGGGGGTGTGGGAACAGGAGAAATAGAATGGAAATGCAGCTGTAGCCACTGAAGTCAGTGGTAATTTACTCCTGCTGTGTGATACCTATTGTAACGCAAACTCCTACCATGTATCATGGGCTAGGAATAAAGAGCAATCTTTGACTAGCAGTGGTGTAAGTCAGCCCCCCATTACAGTGATTTTATGTGCTTTAAAGAGGCAAGAGGAGAAACAGTACGTGAAGTCAAAGCAGGCTACAAAGAGTCTCTTCCTCCCAATCCCCACAGCATTTTTTCCTTAATGCTGTTTATTCAAGATAGATTGAGTATATGGAGATTTGATTTGGTTTTCTTTTCTGTTCAGAAGAAATGTAGATGATCCCTTGCAAATTAAAGCCGTATGTTGCCTGCCTTCCCTGACACGTTCTGCGCCGGGCTGAGAGGCGCAGGGGCTGCAGCCTGGCTGTTGCTGCCAGAAGTTTTCCGGAGAACAAGAAAAAGTCACAACTCTTAAAAGGGCAATTGCAGATCACAGCTCATTTTGTTCAGAGAGAATGCGAACATTTTTACTCTCTTTTTATTTCCCTTTCTTGAGTGAGTTCTTGTACAGTTACACACAGTGCCTGAAAACACAGACTCTCTCTTGTTCTTCAAACGCAGAGAGGCTGACTTAAGGGCCTAAACCGGCAATCCTTACTCCCAGGGGTAGACCTGCTGATTTCCCAGATGCGAGGGAAGTGAGTCGAGCTTCACAAGGCTGTGATGCAAGAAGAAATTACGTGATGAGCTTTTACTTCTGGCCTCATACTGCTTGTGCTGTGCTTTAAGTACATTCCTTTTAAAGAAATGACTCCCCATTTCCACTGTTGTAAATGACATTCAGATCGTATTTTCTGCATCAGTATTCCAAGATATACAAATTGAAAAGGTATGTATGTGAGGTGGGGGGATAGAGTGGAAGAAAGTTGTTTTTCTATGTCTTTTAGTTGTGCACGTATTTTCCATGAATGTTATTGAGAGAGTGAGCAGGATGAGATCAGAGCAGGTTGTAATTCGCAGCCCGCGCCGCCTGCCTTTCTCTGTGGAATGTGGCTTGGTACATGTTAAAGGATAATCTCAACTTTCACTTCAGAAAAAATCTTTTGGGCTCTTCCTTTACTTTGGAAAGATAGCTTTAAATATTTAACCAGCGTAAACAGGCAAACTGCCCAGCAGGACTGAAAGGAATGTGCCGCTAGGATCTGCTTGTAAGCATTTCTTCTCCCCTAAATACTTTCTTCTTTATATAGGAGGGGTCAGTTGTATTTTGAAGTGAATTCTTTTCAGAAACTTTGGACTGGTTGTGTGAAAGGAATTGTCTTTAGGATAGACAGGATTAGCGTTCTAGACCTTCCTCCAGTTCTGCAGCTGACTTTTCTGGTTGGCATTTCCCCTGCTCTCTGAGCTTGGCTGCACAGCGACTGCTCGATGCTGCAGCACCTCTAGGAATATATCAGCTATCTCACGTAGGGCCCAGATAAACCATCCTTAGCCTGATCCCACAACTTCAAGGAGGAGAAGCAGCAGCACTTCAGAAAAATCTCAAAGTTCACAGTAGCGAATGTTACCTTAAGGATGACGAAGTTTCATTCCCTGTTGTCACAAGTAGTCATTCTGTACAGCTTACGTATGCAATCACAACATATAGCCCAACCACAAAGTGTTCAAGCCTCTCCTCCCCTAGCATCCCTGTCAGAACATTAAGCTATTGCACATCGGTGCACATCTGAACTCTTTGCTTTTGGATTTTGTGATGTCTCTGTTTCCCATGGTGACTAACAAGATTGTGTAATTTTTACTGGATTTGGATTTATCTGTGGAAAGCCACACATTTACCATCTGCAGGGCTGGTTATTGCAATTCTGTGTACTTTCATATGGTATTGCTGACATTAAGTCTATGCTTAACTATTGCAGAGTTCCCAGCACTGACGACCAGGAGGAGAGGCCACATCATCTCAGTGTCCCAGGTCTTCATCTTCTGTTCCCTTCAGCTGGCCACATGCCGAATATAGAGTCTATCCAGGTTTTCTTCTTTACCTCAAAGTCTCGTGCTGGACTGATCCAAGTCATGACAGGGATGCTAATCTCAGCAGCCACAGCCCCGTGACAGCAGCATACCGCTGCAGTAACACCCTCAGCCTCAAGTCTGCTCGGCATGAATCAGCCCACATGTGGGAGCACAGTTAGTGCAACAGCTGGCTGTCTAAATCTGTAACATCCAGAAGATTCTGGCATGCTTACGTACTTCTGCATTTTCAGAGAAAACCACCTCTTTTTCCCACTTCGACTCTCAGTGGTAGTCACACCATTGGAAGCAAGGTCCAGTCACACCCTGGAAAAGCAAGGGAAATTCCATCCTTATGTACTTTATCAGGAAAGTGAGGGAGACAAGGACTTCTTGTTTGCTCTTCAATTTTGGAAGCTCTTTAATTCAGGAAGAAGGTTATACATAAAAATATGAACACTGAATAGAAAGCAATAGAAAGGGATGGAAGGGGAAAAGAAGGGATGTCTACCTTCTGGCTTTTATGTGTTATCAATTAATGTTGAAATAATTGTTAAAATTCAGGAAGCATTTTGCTGATGTGATTCTCTTGGATGTTGTCTGTTGGTCTGCCATTTATTATAGCTGGACAGATGAACCAGGTTAGTGCTTTTGAAAAGCCATCGAGTTTTTATATTCTGTTTATATAGTTTTTTACAGTTGTATAGTTTTTTCTTTGAATACATCATGATGTTTTAAAAATGAAGACTTGGATTTAAATATTTGCTTGGAAATCTGCAATACAGTGCAATGTGCCTACACACACATCCTTCCAAGTAGATATGTGATAGCAATTAACAGATGGAGTTCTGGGTCCTCCTTTTGGCAGATCAGGGCTAGCAGCAGCTCATCCTAAACTTTGTCTACACCACTACCACAAGAAGCAGAAGGGTTTACCAAACTGCTTACGGGGAGGCACTTTTTCCTCCTTCTTACAAACGATGTATTTGTTGCTTCCAGGTTGCATGATACAAAGACTTCGTAGTTGCATCTGATCTCAGGAGAAGTTAGGCTGCCATGAAACCACAACCTTGAACCCACATCTCTGGGATATGCCAGTCAGCGTCATTTGAGCCATTAAAAAACTGTGACAGAACTGTGTCCTCGCATAATGTGTTAAATAGTAGCAGACTTAAAGATGCTTGAAATCATAGAAGGCCTAATTCTGAGCCAATGTAGCACTCAGAGTGCCAAGGACAGGATATATCTTAAACCTAATTGGTTTTGCCATGTCTACTATGCCACTTCTCTTACTTTTTTTTTTTTTCTTCTCCTTTTGAAATGCACAGCACTAGGGATGTAGGGCTTAGAGGCTTGTCTTATTTGGGAAAAAAAGTGTCAATATTAAATTAACCCCCTGTGTAGACACTCTTATTTCAGTTTAAAAGTGCCTTTCATGGAATTAGCAAGTTGATTCCTTGCTGACATAAGCTTAATCAATATGAGGCACTCAGCCTGATACAAATTTATCTCCATGATGGGGCTACACCAATTTCTCTACATGTTTTTGAAAAACCATCTAGTTAAATCAGTTGTTTCTTCACATTGGCAAGTCCGCACATTGAAGATTTGCAGTACAACACTGTGGCCAGCTGAAAAATGAATCACTTCAGTAAAATGTAAAGAACTCGTTGCCTTTGTACAGTGCCACCCATAAGAGTTCTGAGAGCTGCAAATATCAATAAACTTAGAGCAGCTTTGCATCTATGATGTTAATAGCCATTTTCTAAATGCAGGAACTTAAACATGGCGAAATGAAGTATGTTTCCAAGGTCAAAAAAAGAGTATGTGGTAAAGCTGGAGAGAAAATGTAGAAATGTGGTTTCAGATAGACCAATGACTTTGAATGCTCCCTGTGCCAGCATCTTTCAGGGACCTTACATGTAAAAAGTGCTGGTGCCTGTGCTTTCTGGTAATCAGCCCTTTAAAATCAGATTGCCAGAGCTGGACAGATGTATCCCAGAATAACTAGTCTGTAACCTCTCATTTGAGTTTTGTAAATACCAGACTGACGACTTCTTGAATGAAGATCTGCCCTTATAGTAATATCACCACCTTAGTAAATAGTTATTTCTAGTGGCATCCTCCTTTAGCTATAAATACAGGCATTCTGATCTCAAATTCTGAGGCAAAAAGGATATTCTACCACTTGTTGTGGCCACACCAAGTATGTTTTTTCTAGGGATAAACATTTCAAATATTACTCTGTGAGCAGAGCTTTTTCGACTAGGAAGAGGACCACAATGACAGTATTGATGCAGTACTATCATCCATTTCTGGAAAAATGTTTGTGGTTCAAACAGCCACTCTGTCTGCTCTGTATTAAAGCAAGTTTATTAGTCTGAAGTCCTGTAAGTGATGGGTCTGGTCACAAACAAAACCATACATTAGCCCTGTTGGAAAGATTACAGTATCAGGTCTGATGGGCTTGAATTGATCTCCTCAGATCAGACTGAGGTTTGGATGGAGTGAGTAATGCTATGGTATGACTGATTGAAAGGTAACTGTGTGTAAAATAGACCACAGCTGGTGTTTTTACCATGGAGTGCTTGCTCACTCTGTTGTTGAGTGGCGCCACTAAAAGTTACTGAAACTTGAAACGCAGTGAAAACGTTTTTAAAGCCTGAAAAAAACTGCCATCCTTTGCCATATATCTCATCATCATATGCTCAATTCTATTATCTGGAATTCAGTTACACCAATGATTTGCCAAAAGCATGGATGCTTACAAAATGTTGAGCTACAAAGAACTTATCTGTGCACTACAAATGCTGCCTACAATTAAGGCAATTAAAAAGGGAAGCTTGAGGCAGAAGCACTTTAAAAATATTTGCAGACCTATCAAAAGTCTTTCTGTGCCCCTATTCCCAGACTACCTGGGCACCTCAGCACCTCAAAATCTCTAATGTGTTTGTTCTGAAAGATAAAAGTACTGCTCTGTCTTCGTTTTGGAGAGGGAAATCTAAGGCAGAAAGAGATTAAAATGACCTGTTCAAAGTCAGCTAGGAAGTCTGTGATAGAAAGGGAATTTAACCTAAAACTGGCACACACATTTCTTTTTCCTGAGGCCTATTTTTCCTCCCTGGAAAGCTTTGGAGGGCTGTGAATCACAATTGTTTTAAGGCCCCTAAGGGAGATGGTCCCACACTTCCTCCCACTCCCAGCCATTTCTCCCACCCATGCAGTGCGCAGCAGCACCGCGGGGCAGTGGGGAGAAGCATGGTGATGCGCTGCCCCAGCTGAAAGCTTACCAGCAAAACCCACTGCACTTCCCGTTGCATCAGTTCCCTTCCAGCTCTTGGCATGGCTGCAGGGGTACTAGTGCCAGCAGAGAGGAAAGGGAAGGCATGAGCTGAAAGATGGGAGAGGAGGGGATGGCTCCTGTTGGCAAAGCCCCAGCTTTGATGGGCATCAAGCAGTCATGAAGCTGCAGCTTGGACCGCACCTTCACAAAGCAAATTTAATCATTAGTTATTCTGACTTGAAATAAAAAACCTACACACAACTGGACCAACTGCTGAGGTGACAAATATGAGAAGAAATCCCTCATTTTGTTCCTTCTGGTACTGCAAAGGGATCACCAGGTTGAGGGACCTGGGAGTGGACGAGGCCCTGAGTCACCTTGATGCTGACTCACTCCCTGAAAAGAGGGGCAACAGGACTTGAGGCCATCGTTTATCACGGCCCCCCTGCTATGTATGGTAGGACTCTTTAGAATGGATTTATTTAAAGTCAGAGTATTAGTCCGTGGACAGGCTATCGCCTTAAACTGTATTCTGTCATAGTAGTGTACAAGCTTCTTAATATCTGTTCTCTTATCTCAAAAGCAATCAATATGACAGATGAATGTTCTGACTAAGCATGTTTATATTTATTTACTTAACTTGCTTCGTTGCTAGTTTCTTCTCCCTACCTCCCTTTTATGCTCTATCTAATGAATGGCTCTCTCAGCATGCCATTGTCAATAGCAATTTAAATTACACATCAGACTGTGTAAGCAGCACATACATTATCAGTTAATAGGAAGGGAAACCCCAAGGACAGTGGTGCATAGCAGTCTTGCCATCTCTACCAGTGTGTGTGGCAGACCACTGTTTTTGAAGGGGCTGTACTGCTCTGTTACTGCTAGGAGACAGCTGCCTGCCACTGAAAAACTCTGGACTGGACATACGGACTTAATTTAACAGCCAGTTCACCTGCAATACACCTACTGTGAGTGGGTCTCCCAGTGCCACTACTCACACTGTAGAGCAGGTCTCTTCATGGGAGAAGCAGCCGTTGGTAAAGATTAAATGGTGGGAAAGAAGACACAAACTCTATCCCTTTTATGTTGTGGATAGGAGGTAAAGAGTCCCAACTGCTTCTCAATAAACCTATCCAATGAAGTTTAGAACATGCCACTGACAGACAGGTATTTCTCATACTGTGCAGCAAATCCTCCAGAAATAAATTTTAAAAGGGCTCAATAAAAGAAATTTGACCAGAGGCAGATGGTCAGCGATGATGATCACCAACATGAAAATTCAACTGTAGGCTGAGACTGTCATTCTCAGGATTAACAACTAAACTACATTGTGAAGTATTTGGACTAACTATTGGGCAAGAAGTTTAGATATGGAATTTCTCAATTAAAAACAAGGTTGAAACCCCCCAGCATTTTAACTTTGCTGATTAGTGTTGGGTGATTATTTGTCTCAAGCCAGTTAGAGAAGATTTGGCTGGAATTTGAAGTGGAAGTTTCATGGGTACACAGCCTATAGTATGTACCCAAACATTTCACCTCCTCTTCCTTTGGCCTGTGATTAGGAAGTGGCACTTTGGCTGCCACAAACAGCACATGAAGATGAGTTTTCCTTCAGCACGTACTTTGCCTTTAAACGGATCATCTCCCACTTTTTTCCATTTTTCTTGAGCTCAACAGTCCAGGAGAATCACATCGTCTTTTAGAAACAGGAAGACAAACCATGGGAAGGGTTATTTACTACAGAGCTTGCGATAACAGCCTTTGGCTGAGGTAATGGACAGGACACCTAAATCAGCAAAAATAACATTTTGTAGAAGTACCTACCAGCCTAATCAACAAATTCTCTCTCCATGCATGTAGTCATTATTTCAGTACTCTTGGTTTTTCTTTAAAAATTCCCCCCCCCCCTCTCTCTCTCAGTAAAAAACCAAGG
>JAVJGI010000050.1:75208414-75225747 GCA_035590275.1 Ibycter americanus | reverse complement strand
ACTCATAATCTCATATTTATGCTAACAGATTTTGACCCAAGGAACATAATCTGCCTTTATATTTTATCAAGATAAATTCCAGGCATAATTAGTTTTCCCAGGCCCAAGTCTTGGCCTGTATTTCTCACAAGTGGATAATCACCCAATAAAAATAAATAAAAATGTCACCCTTCCAAATTCATATCTGACATTGTTCAGAGACCCCTTTTGCATTTGCAGGAGACAGCCACATCTTTCTCACTGCTGCTCCCTGACCAGTTCTATGCAGCCTGTGTAGCATCTGCCTCTGAACTCATCATGCATAGCTTTCTCATGTTGCTGTAGACTAATGATAAAAAAATTGGGCGTGTATTTTAGGACATTCCCATTTTGTAACAGACATCTATCCCATCTTATGACAAGAGTGTCTTTATAATATAGATTGGCAGTGCTACACAATTTCAGTTTATTTCCATGCCATGCTGGAGGAGAAGATAGATCTGAAGGTCAGAGCCTTTAAAGAGTGAAGAAACTTCTCCTGCAGGTGCTTGGTTTATAATTGCCCAGGACAGAGCTTCTTTATTGAGGTTTGTTGTCATTATAAAGTTCCCAAATAAAACAGTTTTCTTTTTTTTTTTTTTTTTTTTTTTTTGTCCTGGCATTGATCTACTGTCAGTGGATGCCCACAGCCACAGCCAGAGCCAGGAGTACACCCCCACTTCTGGCCTCTGATCTGAACTGCTTTTGCTCCTGCCCTGGGGAGCTGCTGGGCAGGCAAAGCAGTAGGGAGCAGGCAGCACCCCAGGTGATAAAATGTCCCATTTCCATTCTGCTCTATGGAAAATTTTAAAAGCTTTGATGTCTGAAGGCATATGCACTCCAGCAGAGAAAACTTCACATCTCATCCTCTCCCTAGCCAAGAGTAGATCTTTTCTATTATCTCACAAGTTGCCTGACAACACAACACATATAAAAATTGGAGCTATCACCATATCAGATCATGAACCAGCTTTCCTGAATGTTGTTATTAAGGCAATTCTTAAGTGAGATAAAAATTGTTCGTTTAATAACTCTCTTTAGAAGGATGCTTGGTATACCCGAAATAAGGCTCAATGCAATTAATTTGACTAAAAAATTCAGAAGAAATTATCATATTAATGTGAAAAGTATAATGGAGGAATTACCACATGAATGCTCTAATTGCCTAGATTCTAAAACACATATGGATATCAGGGAGCTGGCAGACACCAGAATCCATCATTTCCACTATCATATGTTTTTGCAACAGAAAGTAGAATTAAGCAAATACATTCTTTGCTATTTAATTAAAGGAATGTACAGTTTTACAGATAATAGTCTTGATAGTGAAACAGAAAGCACAGCTCTGTTCATATGCTCATAGCCAAGAAACTGCAACCATTTCCGTCAGGGAATATACTGTGGTACTTGAGCGCCTTGGTACTGAGCAGGTAAAACATGGTCTCTTGCAGGACCACTCTTCAAATTCATCCAGTGATGGAGGCAGCATACATCCTCTCATTTAGGCTTCACCTTACAGTTCTGCTGCCCTCCTGCATGGGGAATAGGTGATGTTTGAACTGATCGGGGCAGAAGATGCCCAGTTCTGACCAGACACAGCAGTACCATGAGACTGAGCTTGTCAGAGCTTTGCCCTTGTTTGGTTCAGAAAGCCTGGCTGTTTTACTGGCTTTGGACAGTGTGGCAGTTAGGAAGAGTGTGTAAAAGAAGTCAAGAAGAATTAGTAAAAATATGATGATATTCAAAAAAGCTCTTGCAGTGAGCATCTGCCTGGAGTTGGATGCCCAGAACTGCAGACAGAGGTGCTTCGTTTTTTGTGTGTGTGACCACAGCATGACTATGGAGTCACAGCCTGTGGGATGCACAAGTTTATAGTTTCATACCCCTGTTTCCTTTCCACTTTCTACAGGCTAAGAATGAGCAGTTACCACAGACCAGCATCTGCACAATAACCTGTTATGCTCTGGTAGTGGATCTGAGCACACAATTTCTCCACCCAAATCCAGTTAAGGTCAGAACCACGGGGGAGAAGAGAGAGCAGATAGTGCTGTGAGCATTTTGCTAGCCACATACATCCAGTGCCGTGCTGGCTTGCTTTTTGGAACACCAGCAGCAGGAGAGTAGCAGCAGCTATGGCAGAAGCGAGGGCAGGAGAGGAAACAGATACAGCAAGCTCCCATCCAAACAGTATCTGCTAAGCCACAGAGATCCACAGAGCAGACTTGATGGCCTGTGTTGGCCTTCAGGCTTCATACGGTGCCTGCTGCAACCAAGAATTTTAAATCTGGCTGCATAACAATGCATGTTAATGCACATGGGATGGTTTTCAGAAGCTGTATCCTTATGTCCCATGAAGATGGAAACTTGATTTGGGGACCATTTTGAAGAAATCAGACTTTAAAAAAAAAAAAAAAAAAAAGTGTAAATATGGATATATTATCCATGCATGCAGATGTGATAAGCTGGGCCTTGGTCCAATAATCCTGATCATGTTTTTTTAAATAAAGTACAAAATATGTTGACATCACTGACTTGAAAGGTCCTGGTAGCTATGTTGTTTGATATATTGGTTGTACTTATGTTTGCAGACAAAAAAAAGTGAGAAGAGCAGTGAAGCAGTCAGAACTGGGATAGCTGCAGGAACAGAGAGTATAATGGCTGAGTTGCTGAAGGCTGCCAGCGCAAGCGCCATCACAGCAGCCAAAAACCAGACAATATCTGAGTAAAATGTATAGGAACACAAGGAAGTAGCAGGTAAGCAACTAAAGGCAGTACTTGTACCAGCTTTAAAGAAAGGAAAATCCTTCCAATCCAGATCATTTCAGAAGTTTGATCTTAGTCACTGGTGGAAAAAAATCATCCTGAACATAATTACCAACATATTAAGGGCAGTTTCAGAGGAAGCAGGGAGCCAGAAACGGTGTGACTTCACAGCAGACATAAGCTGTATTGATCAAATTATCACTATTGACAACTGATGGGAGGGAAGCAATAAAGGTAGATTAAAGCTTTTGGAGGAAAAAACCTGACTTGGTTTGAGTGGATACGATATAGAGGGTGAAAACTTCATACGGCGTTTCAGATAACTGTAATTATAAAAGGTGCATAGTGAGACTCCTGTAGTGTGGTAAGAAATGGTAGAAAAATCAAGCAATTGGATAAGTCCAAGTTTTATTTAGGAGCAGGGGACATGGAATCATGCTCAATTTTCATCATGAAGCTGAATGTTGCTCTTAGATGGCTTGGATTTTGAAAGATCTATAGCAAAGCCTTTCAGTAAATGTAAATGATATGGCACCACTGGCAAGTATGTCTGATTTAATTAAAGCATTATTTGTCACCTTGCAAAACTGGTTTTGTAAACTTGAACTTAAAACTAGTTCCAAGAAGATGAAATGGCTGCATCTTGGAAAAGAAAGAGTATATACTGTGCTGACGCGCCACATAAGGGAAGTTACAGAGAAGTCTAGTCCTACATGTAGTTACACCCGTACCAGCATCAGTCAGCTCAGCATCAGTGGTTCAGTAAAGAGAAATTAAGACAGTCCTGTACCTTAGTCACAAATGCTGCACAGTAGACTATGAGATTATGGATCAATAAGGATAGTACATCCAATGTCCATATAGGTTTTTTTCAAATTTATTATTATTTCATGGACTGAAAACAGCTCCAGTAAATAAGATAAAATTGCAGAAGACTGTAGATAGTTGAAATGTTCAAAAGATTGCAGGTAGAAATGGAAAACATTTGAAAAGATCAGAGACTGAGTCAGGAAATCAAGGCAAGGGACTACCTTTAATTAAAAAGATCATAATGATGATGGTACACCAGACCACACCAATACATGACCCAAAAAGAAGAAAAAAAGAAATGCATTAGAGGCCTGAAAGCTGGTATCAAGTTCATGACTGGACATTGCATTAATTTAAGATCTGTTTAATAGTGGAATAATCCCTGAATAGGAATGACCAGCGATGGCATACCCCAGATGTTGAAGGACACTCTAGAACAGCCAGAGAAGCAAAGGACTATTTACCTATTTTAGATGGTAATAAAAATGCCCAAGTTTTCTACAGCCCTAAAATTTAGCTGGCTGACTACAGAAATAGTCAGAAACACCCATCACCATAAAAACTTGTAAAAACTCCACAAATTCAGAAGTTCTGCTGAACAAAGAAGTCAAGTGTAGATTCACTGTCCTACGTATTTTGCACACATGCACATACAACACACACATCTGCACAGTAAGAAGTGAGAACAGACAAATCAAATACACAGAAACTGCAGAAATACGATGTGCTTGCCAAGGCTCAGACACAAGTCTTCACAGGAGTCTGCTTGTAAGCCAATTCATATTTGAATAATTGAAACAACATCTAATGGAAATTAAATATATACAATAAATACTTGTGTGTATTCACCTTTATGACAAAAGTATTAATACAAAGGTACAATATTGAGATTGTCTAGGAAAACATCTTGTCCTAGAAAATGTAAGAGCTTTGTGTTCAAAGGATTTTGAAAATAAACTCCCTTTCTGTGGAGCCCTGCCCCTTGGGATTTGGCATAAGAAAGAAAAGAGAATTTCTAAGAAATATCAGGTTTTCTTTGCTGGCGTATTTTTTACTTTGTTCTGAATGGAAACAACTTGAGCTCAAAAGGTAAATTTCATTGACTGTAGATTTTACTAAGTGAGAGTTTAGCAGAGAAAGCAAAAGAAAGCAAAGGATGTTACAAATATGACTGCATTTTACAACCCCTTTCTTCTTCTTTTGATAAGCACTTAACAGAAATCTATTCAGTGAAAGGTGCCAATTCTTATTTTTACCATATGTACAGATTGAGAATGTCAGAAGAAATGTGTATGGCAAATTACGGTGAACTCTGTGGCCTGAATGTTAAATGAGAGGGCAAATTATGCAGGATTTGTCTACTATTTCACTGCTCTCCTTTGTGATTTCTTTGGGCAGGGCACCTTTATAAGACTGTCCTGAAGATATTATCATAATGGAATGTTTTGCATAATGGCAAACACAGTCACCTCAGATCTTCTTTTGCATGACAAACCCTTGATTAGAAAAATAATAGGATGGAAATGGAATTTGTATTTATACAGGCAGGCATCAGAACCAAGGAGAATGGAAGCTGACCTCAATACACTGGAGAACTGACATAGACAGATGCAAAACCTCTCTCTTTACAGTAAATTTAGCCTAAAAATAGACTGGGAAACAAGCAGGAATCATATAAAAGTCTTCCTATGGTGAAAAGTTCCTTATTCATGAGAAAAGTATCTGTGGTATACAAAAGACATCACACATTTTCAAATAATTCATAGCTCTTGTTACACTGTAAGACCCACATTACACTCCTGTGAAAACAAGAATGTTTTGATATTGAACAAAATGGTAAATGTTTTAAATTTTCTATTACACATTTAATTCAACTTTGGCAACTTACAGCCTTTAGGCCCACTGATGTATAGTTAGAAAACAGAGAATAAATATACTGACCTAAATCAGCATAGCCAACCATTTACATAACTAGGAGCTGGATTATTATTTTCAGAATTGAATACAGCCATGCTCCTGTACTCATCTGAATTCGTGCTCACATCTGCATATGCCTTTATAGGACTGTTGCTGATGTGCACGTGTTGTCAGACATGTAAACCCCCTGGATTTATTTAATTATTCAGTATTAATCACAGAGTTTATTTTGCAAACAGAAACAAAGAAATAAACTCTCTAAAGTGTACAATAATTTGGAAGACTCTGTACCTTCAGGGAAATAGTAAAATCAAAAGGTAGATTTTACTAACTGTTGTTTTCTTACTAATCGAAGAATGTAATGTTCTCTCACATGACTGGACTTAACGCATGTTCAACTTGAAAGACAACATAATTTCATTACTGTCAACAATCTCGAGAGCACAAAACAGTGTTCTCTGCTAAGATCATAGTGCGCACAGGTCTGACATTGATTTTGGGTGATAAGGATTCCAACATAGCTGGTTTACAGAAGACCCTAATACAACCGGTTAAAATGCCTAGCTTAAAATATGCTACCTGTGATGGGAAGATGATGTTGTGATAGTGGGAGTTACACATGCTGGGAGAGTGGAAGTGCTAATTACAAATGTGCTCATGCTTATTTCTGCGGTTGTCCTGAACTAACGTGCATTGGCCAGTCTTGATACTTCATATAGCCTAGGAAAAGAATCAGTATAATGCTCTGAGCCACCTCATCTCAGTCTGATAAGGATAAAATCTTAGCCTGTCTTTGGTTTTCTGATAGCCATTTCCTCTCTGTCTCCCTCACTATGATTTGTTGAGATGATCTTAGTCTGATCCAAAGGCTCTAAACACCCAGAACTGCCATTAAAAGCAGCAAATACGGGTGTATCCAGCATCTCTCAGGCTCAAGCTTATCATTTTTAGCTGTAAATATCTGTATGACTAGAGTTACATGTGTCGGCTTTGAGATAATGTCATGATTTCATTGTGGTCAAAGATCTTGAAAAAGCAGAGCATGGCTGATCTCTGCACAGTGTCTCTTCATGTTATTATCTTAACAGTAAACTCACAGCTGATTGCAGTTTGGCCCTTATCAGTTTTCCCTTCTAGCAACGGATAAAATCATTTCAGCTTGCTCAGGAACAGACCATCTTAAGTAAGACGCAGCTTTACAGAGAGCTGACAGGTAATACTAACCTTTATTTTGCAGCAAAAGTGCCTTTTTAATATAAAGAATGACACAAAGGTGGTCACAACATTTAATGTACATATATGGACAATAGCTAATGAAATCCAGGAATTCAGCTTTTCGGTGCCCGAAGAATCAGATTTAATACCTGGGATTAGTACTGCAAATTGCTTGCCCTGGCTTCAAGTGAGCTGTAAATAGACTGGTTGATTAGATGACTAAAGAGATAACCCAATTTAATGGTCATACATAACATGCCTACCAGATCCCCTACCTGAACAGCAGTATAGCTACTTTCTTTGAAGAATACTTTGCAACATATTAGAGAATGAATCTCCCCTCTTCCATAGCAAGAGCATGCCAGCCAGACAACCCCCTACTAGCAGTCTGAACCCAGAAGCGCATCCATCCGTGTTCCCAAATGCTGCTTAATTCACCTTCTCCAAAGTGCTAGCAATGTCCTGCACTGAGATTGCATAGTCATTGTATATATTTGTTCACCCATTCTGCTTTCTGTTAATCAATTACTGTTTCAAAGATGCACTTAATCCATTATGACAATAGTTTCATTTGTAGAAAACAAAAAAAAGGTCTGCAAAAAATGTTCTGAAGTAAGAATCTGAGTTGTACTTGAGTCTGATCAGTCTGTGCTCAGAGGCAGTGATGAGCATGCCCCTGGATTACTCCCATAAACCAAAACAAGGCTAAACTGTAATGACACCACTTGCAAATGCAGCAGTTGTTTTTTCTGCTCTCCCCACCCACTTCCAGTAAACTGATCCTGGATGCCTTTTAGCCAGTTCCAATTTTGGTGTCTCCTCTATCTGACCCAGCGAGAAACACACATACAAATCCCGTAAGGAAGGGCAGGAAGTTGTGTGAGCTGTTACATGGTTATTGTTACTACGGAAACCACTTCCTTAGTATTCATGTGTTCAGCAGATCTCTCTGGCTGTGTCTCTGAGTCCCAGGCAATGTCATGAAATGAATGGTAACTGGGAAAATAAACCCAAACCAGCACAAAATGCCCTACAGGTGTCTGTGACACTTGAAAATCTCATTCTGGTAAATCAGCCCTAAGCAGAAATATCTTACCATAATAAGCTTTTATAATAAGAGTGCGTGTGTTTGGAAGACTGTGCCATACCCTATTCCTCTTTTCCTTAACATTAATAAAATATCTGTAAAAGCAATCAGTACTGATAGGCTAGGGTTAAAATCTTAAGCCCAAACACCTACATCTTTTGGCTGCTAATCCTAGCTCCATTTTCACATTCAGTATCTTCATCGATCAGTATCTTCATCCGAGCAAAGGATGGGTAAAGCTAGTACTCTGCTTTGAAAACCAAATTGTGGTCTTGGGACTCATCTCTAACAAGAGACAGGTGCATGCTCCTGCTGTATAGGACAGTCTTGTTTTGTTTTGTTTTGTTTTTTAAGATGCAGCTTGTTTTTGAGTTCAGTCACAAAAGCATGTGACTTACAAAACAATCGGTAGGAGCATCTCAAGCAGCAGCCATGCCTCTTAATGTTCCTCCTACCCTTCCTTGCATAGTTTAAACAAGCATCTGTTTTCCCAGATTCACAGAAACAGGGCTGGAAGGGCTCTCAAGAAATCAGCTGTGCTAAGCAGGTTGTAATATATCTAGTTTATACACAGATGCTCACCAGTTCCTTAATCTCCCTGGTGATGGGGATTCAACACATCTTGTCCGCAATAGGGATTTCACAGTGATTGATAAATTGATTTTGCCTCTTCTCCATCTTGCTGAAAATCTCAACTGAGTGACAAAGCCCAAAGAGGGTTTACACACACCTTCCCTGAGCACTTCCAGCCCTGGGCTGTCAGTCCCAGTGCTAGCCTTATTGTAAAACCAGCTCAGTGTTTCTGCTCTCCCTGCTGGACTCCAGGCACAGAGTAGGTTTGCTCATTCACCAGAGGTCCAGGGCTGGCACTTAAGAAAGTTATCATTCCTGAGGGTCTCAACAACCCAGCCAGAACCAGCCATCTCAGTAGGTTTGCTCTCACTTTAGAGTGTAATGAATTGCAGTGGAGAGATACAGTGTGCAGCATAACTGAGTATTTAAAAGTTCACTTGGTGCTAGAGAAGGACTTTTCTAACTTGACTTTTTGGAAAACAACATACATGCGCAAGGGTGATACAGACTTACAGGCAATACCACAGAACAGAGAGTGGTGCATCATTTTCTAAAGAAAAGGAAGGGGGCAAAGCAGCAGAAAATAAAGAGAAAATGCCTGATTCTAGTGTTACTCTCTTAAAACAAAGCTCAAATAATCAACAATTATTTGGGTCTTGCTGAAGCAGTAGACCCACAAACGGGGTAATGCAGAACTCAACCTATACACTGAGATCAAAGCTAACACAGCAGCTGGATAAAAAGGAAGATCCTTTTGACTCTACACAAATCATTATTATGACAGAGATACATGTGAGTATTTAAAAACATAGGGCCTGCTTCCATTTTCCCAATTTTATTTATGTAGCTTGGGGCTAACTACAGCAAACATATTCTTTGCTTTACAACGGATAGAGCAAAACAGAGAACCAGGCCTGTGGGATTTAGAAATATTCCTGCCATGAAGACCTGCAACACAAGATGACAGGCATATCAAGATACAGAATCAGAGTTCAAATATGCAGGGTGACAGCTCATTTTTCTCTCGGCATGTTTGTGTCTTTGCATGATCTCCAGCCTGATCCCCAGTCTACAGTGTGATACGGGTTTGTCCGATCTACAGCGTGACCATATGAAAAAGACAATTAAAGACCACTAAGAAGAGACTTTGGCACAAACCAACAGAAAGAATCTGCACTAAATTAAGAGGCACATGTGTGCTAAAGACTGGAAAAGCAGGGAACTAGTGTTCATACACACAGATAGAAGCTCTTGGAGTCTCACTGATGTCCCATATTAAAGATGACCTAATAAATATGAACAGTTCCAGGTTCCTTTCAAGAGCACAGCACTACATTGGACACAAGCTGCTTCTACCGTTCAGACATGTGGATGTAAAGGACAAGGAGGAGATAGTGTTCAAGCCAAGGAGTGTGTTCAGCGGGGCTAGGCATGCCTTTGGCACTGAGGGACAGGCATGCTTTAGTCAGTTTGTTATGGCTCCTTCTCACCGTTTTGGCCAAGCTGGGATCTCATGGGGCAGTAAAATAGCATTCACCATCCCCTGACAGGCCCCCACCTCCAGCTCAGGATGTACTTTAGCTGAACAGTGTCGAGAGCTAGGAGACTACTTAGAGGAGCTACTGCTATGGGCTTGCTTTATTCACATACCCTCCCTCAGGCATTGGCTACTGGCTATGGGGCTGGAGGACTGGAAGACTTGGTACTGGGCTGAAGGACTTTTGTGGCAAGAATTAAGGGCATTTTGATGAGGCGGGATACAGCCATGGCACACACTAAGCCCTGGAAGGTGCTGAGTGCTCCCAAGACCCACAGCATGGACATGGGCTCAGTCTCCCGACAGCCCTGTGCGGTGGCAGCTGAGTTCCTGGGGGCATTCATGGGAGCAGAGCTGCCCTGCTGTGGGTCTCCACGTGGCAAAGCTACCCCATACAAGGGAGCTGCTGCTTCACTTTCAGGGGAACCTGCAGTCACAGAGGAACGGCTAATAACAGATGACAAAAGGAGGGCCCAGGTGTGGTGGTTTGGACGAAGAGGCAGCATGGGGAGTGAGGCAGAAAACCCGCTCATTTGTCAGATGAGGAGTGCAGGCAGCAGAGCTGGAAACACCTCCTGTGGTTCCCTGAAGCTGTAGCTGTTGGAAGAGGGCAGGGGCCAAATCACCCACCTCTCGTGCTTTAAGATGTGTAGTCGATAGCAAGTTGGAAAAGGAGACAGACCCCCCTCCAGCTGAGATCATACTTTAAGCAGGAGCTTTAATAAGAAGCCAGGTTGGCAGGAAAGAAGAGGAAGGGGAGCCACAGGGCAGCCCAGATTTACATGTAAAAATCCTCCAGCAAGATGTAACATCTCAGTGGGGGTGGAGACTGCCAGGGTGCAAGCAAACAGTACCGTTTGGTTGCTTCACAGCTCAAAATGTCCCCAAGGTCTGTACCCACAAGCCCTACATTTTGAAGATGAAGATCTGCCTCTGGCCCATCTCTGCTTTCAGTATGCTGAAGAGCAGTGCACACCACCTAAGTCCAATGATGGATATTGATAGTTGCGGGCTGCTGTTCGATCACAGGAAGGCTTGCCTGTGACAGGCCGTGAGGGAAGTCAATGCTGATAATAGTGTTTTCAGCCAGGAGCTGACCAGAAATCAAATCTGCCAAAAAGACATTTACACTCTCCAAGTGAAAACAAAGCAAAGTGGCTGTGGCTTTTAGCAACACCGCTGAGAGATCAATTCTTACGTTTTCCACAGATTAAAGAGCAAATGAAACATCTGCCAGGGTAGAAAATACATAGGCAACAGTTGTTTGATGATGATTTTGGAAGGGGACAACTGAAGCCATATTTTGTTAGTGCCTCAGGTGTTTATCATGGAAACCTGTTTGTTGGAAAAGTCAATGCAACCACAAAGCTAGCACATCTGCCCATCCCTGCGGAGGCGGCTGTGGCTCAGTGACTGAGCAGGTATCTTAGATGCTCCCAAAGCAGAATACAAGGAGGGTGAACAGAGCAGAGCTCAAGCTAGAGCTGAGCACAGAGAGTGTAAGGAATCACTTAGTCACAGAAAAATGCAAACACTTGTAATGTCAAGTCAAATTTAGTCAACAGTTTCACCTGAAATAAAATATGGAAGGGATTATTTTGGTGGTTTTTCCCTAGTTTTTTTGCTTTGGCTTTTCAGGCAAGACTTACAAGCTGGCTTGAAAACAATTTCTGAGACAACAGAAAATGGGAAAAGAGCATCCTTATGCCATACCAACTAAATTTTGTGACTGTAGACAAACATGCACTCCTTTTTCTACTTGATTTAAAGCTAGGTCTTAAAATCCTACCTCTTCCACAGTGATGCTGATTCTGGGTGGGACAACTTCAGCTTTTTCCCTTTGAAGATGCCTGGAAGCAGAGATCGGAAAATTCAGATAAGTGTCCTAGACACCAGCCCATACCACAGTCCTTGCCTGTTTTCTTACCCAGTGAATGTTCATGAGCTATATGAGGTTGGACACATCAGCATTCAAGAGAGAAGCTCCTCTGTATCCTCTATAGCTGCCACAGTGAAGAAAATTCAAGTACCAATGTCTTCGTGGTCAGGAGCTCCACATATCCTAGAGAACAGGCAGCAGGGCTGGGCTGGTAGCAGAGCAGGGACACGAGGCAGTGCTCACCACCACAGCTTCTGCTGTTTTGCCTGTCCCACCCCACGGCATACGAATTGCTCAGTAGCCTTGAATCCAGCAGAGCTATTTCCTCACACAATGTCCATCACAGGAGTTTCATTTGATCTGTTGGTGAGGCATGGTTTGGACAGCCTCCATATTTAGGACATTTTTCTGACAGGAAAACCTGAGGATTACTGAGCGGTTGGAGTCTCTCACCTAAAGAGTCAAATTTTGCACCGCTGGGTGCAAAAGGGGATCTCTCCTCCTCAGTTTTGTGAATATTTCTCTAGTTGCTCTGCATGAGTTTATTTTCACATTGCTTTCACATCCCTTTAAAAATGTCCCAAATCAGTGTGAAACACTTTATTCAACCTGAAAAAAACCTCCACATTTGCCATGCAGTCTGAAAAGATCTGGTTTCATGTCAATCCAAAAATATGTTTCCCCCCTGCCTTTTTATTTTTTAAACATTGCCAGCACAACTTTCATCCTTTCCTCCAATTAGGACCAGTCATTCATGCAGCTTTAATAATAAGTAAGTATTGCTAGTCCTTTGCTGAGAACATTAGCCTGATTGCTCAACTTTCTAATTCCAAAAGCTGTTGCCCAGAGTAAATGGCCTGTATTGGGTCCGGCTGAGATGGAGTTAATTTTCCCCATAGCAGCCCTCATAGTGCTGTGCTTCATACGGCTACTGCTGAGCAGGGCAGGCACAGCATCAGGGATGTCTCTCCAACCTTACCCCTCCCTCACCCAGCAGGGCAGGGGTGGGCAAGATCTTGGGAGGGGACACAGCCAGGACAGCTGACCCAAACTGACCAAAGGGGTATTCCATACCATGTGACACCTGCTCAGCAATAAAAACTAAGAAAAAAGAGGAGGAAGGGGGAGCATTCATTATTAAGATGTTTGTCTTCCGGACCAACCGCTACATGTACTGGAGCCCTGCTTGCCGGGAAGTGTCTGGACATCACCTGCTAATGGGAAGTAGAGAATAAATCTCTTGTTTTCCTTTGCTTCCGCACACAGACTTTGCTTTTGCTTTATTAAACTGCCTTTTTATCTTGACCCATGAGTTTTTTTCCATCTTCTCCCTGCCCCACCCTGCTGAGGAGGGGAGTGATAGAGTGGCTTGGTGGGCACCTGTCATCCAGCCAAGATCATCCCACCACAGTCATTTTTGGTACCCAACACGGGGCACAAGACAATGGCAGTTCTGTATTAAGTGTACTATAGCGATAGCAGTTACTAAGTGGCAAGCCTCTGTGCGGGTCATGGAGTTTGTGGGCTGCACTGGCTCCCTATCAGAGAATCGAATGATACTCACCACTATACACCTATTGTACTTGCTCTGTCCAGCAGTAGTTTGCTTTCTCTACACTCTTTAGAAAGTCATCAAAGAAACTCTCTGCACAGTCAACACTGCACATTCACTGCCTAAGGGCCAGATTCTGATCCCATTTCAATAGGATCAGAATTGGCCCAAACCAATGAATTTCATCTGTCTCAGAGTCCCATGATGTCTGGTTCGGAGATGGAGACAGCATGTTAGGCCACGCATCATCTTTACACCCAAAGGGAGAATTCAGCAAACCAAGCAGATCAGTGTGCCAGGTGAGGCCACAGCAGGAGGCACCCTGCAGACCTGCCTGGTTTTTTCCTTATACCAGATGAAATCAGTCTTCTCCATTTGTCACCAAGCAGAATGGCATTTAGCCCACAGATGCTTTAAACTTCCCCTGGAGGTTTGGAAGCGATGAGATGTGTGGCATCTGCAAGATCCCACATCCCAGATGACCACAGCTGAGCTCAGGCATGGGTGTCTTTGTAGCAGGATTCTCAAGGACAAACATCACACTGAGGCTGCTGCTGCTAAGATTTCTTAGTAGGAGCAGAAAGTAGCTCTGGGGCTTTCTCAGAGAAGAATTACTATGGACTTTGTGGCATGGAGGAATACAGTGCTCTTCCTTTATGAATGAAGCACATATGACTGAGCAAGTACCATTACCACGGGTAAAGGAAGTAGCCTGCTTTCAAAGAGAAAATAGCATAAATAGATAGCATCTTCCCTGTAGCAAAAGGGGGGTACCCAGATCTTCCTATTTTCACACTCATTGTTCGACATTATACTTAAGAGCAGTATTAGACTAAAAAGCACCTGATTTAACTTCAGTCGATTTAAAATGCATCTTGGTGCATGTGAGCTATTGTCTAAACCTTTTTTTGAGATGTTCTGCATTAGTCGGCCACTTTTGATTCATGTGCTAACAATCCCCCTTAAGGCAGGTAATTCACAGACAACATTCACGATGTGCAAAGTGGCACTCCAGTTCCCACAGACAAAAGTCAGTAAACTTTAAATCCTCAGCCCCTAAACTTATTTTGCATAAATTGCCCTCACAGGAGGGGACGTGAAATCTGTTTATATGCATCTTCTGTATCAACTTAGAATTCAAATCAATTTTTCAGAACAGTGGGAACACTGATTAGGGACAAATTACAGCAGAAAGCAAAGTTTGTAACCAGTTCTGAGTACAAACAAACTGTGAATTACCTCACTTTAACCTCTACATACTACTTCAATGTCTGTTCAATTAAAGGTTTCTTAGAGGAACAATTAACAAAATGGAGATATATTTTTATTAAATAATGTCCTTCTGCAGATGGCATTTTTTCCTTGCATACTGAGGCTACAATAGATAGCACTTACTGCTGTAAAAAGAATAGGTTTTAAGCCTGGTAACTGTTCGTTTCTCCAAGACTGCAAATGGAAACGTTATGCTATTGGAAATTAAGATTTCAATCTTTCCACTGTGATGCAGTTTCTGTCCTCAGAAGATCTTGAGATAATGTGCTGTTTCAGATGATGTAATACTGGGCATAGGGAAGAGTTTGGCTTCCTTCTTCTGAACTGCATTGCTTAGACAGTCACATTTCTTTTTCCCAGAAACACCTATATCTGTATTCATAGCAGATAAAAAAACCTGTTATTGCCCAAAAGTAGAAAAGAGGACTGTGAAGCAATGGTACCAGTAACATCTGCAAATATGTTAAAACAGGACAAAATGTAAATTTCTCCACTGGTAAACCATATAGCTGTTGCAACCTCTTATATAATTGACAAATTATGAGGCTATCAAATTTGACTTCTTGTTTGCACAAGCCATCAACAAGTCACAAAGTGAAATCTAGCCTCAACTCTAATTTGTGTTTAAATTGCAGCATCTATTTTAGCAATCCCAATAAATCCCAAATAAAGTCCTAAAGCTACTGAAATAAATAAATAAATAAATAAATAATTTACTTCAGAATTGCCAGGATTCCAACTGATTTCAAACTGGAGTAAAACCAGGCCTCTCCTGCATAAGTGGTAAGATGGTCTATAAAGTCATTATTTTCTTTAGAAAGAATACATCTTAGCTGTAGTCTGAATTTACCCAGTCTTTCATCCAGTCAGTGAAGCTTGTTATTCCCCTTTTGGTAGGTTTCTTTGTTAATGATGATCATCAGTAATTCATTCTTTCATGGGGAAATGTTTTCTAGAAACCCTTCATTCCTAACTAAAAGCAAAACCATGAATGTGTTCATGTTCATGGAGTTCAAATACTGTGTCAAAACTGTGAAATACTGCGATATCTGGGAACAGCAGTTTGGACAGTTTTGTGACATAAGCCCATGGTGTCTGAAACCAAAATAGCCATACCAATTTCTGGAATCTGCACTGTCCCATAGCTGCACACACTGGAGGATCACATTGGCTCCCAGCTCCCTGGTGAAGAGACAAGAATTCCTGAGGTCTCCAGCCCCACAGTCATTCAAATGAAAACCTGTCACTGAGCAGAGAAACCTGAGCTCCTGGCAACCCACAGGTGAAAGAAGTTAATGGAAAGATTAGTCGTTCTCTCCTGATACATCAGTGGTTTTCAAAGCTGCTGAATAGCCTTGCTTTGTTAGGAAACACTTCCAACCAGCTCTAATTAAACAGTCCCAAATTAAGGTAAGAAAAGCAATTTAATTGAAAGAAGGTGTGGGGAGGCCTGGGGAGATTTGGGGAAGTGCTGAGGGACACCTCAAAAGAAAAAAGTGTGTGCGCTGCTACACCATCAGTTTCTCTGTTGGTATAATGTAGTACTGGGAAGCATGTCAGAAAAGTAACCAGTGTGGATTTCCTCATTTTTCCCCCTGCATTGCATCCTGCAGCTAGGAGCATTGCCAGCTGATCCTTCATCTGTTAATCACTTGTTTAGGTGACTACTAGTAGACAACAAAGGAGATTTTACGTGGGGAAAATAAACCAGGTAGAGACTGAGGATCACGTGAGAAGAGAGATTAAACAGCACCTTTTCATTCTCTCTTTGTAGTAAATGTCCAAGTTAAAAAAAAAAAAAAAAATCCACCTAAGGCCATTTCTCTAACTCAGGCTCCAGAGATATCTTTAAAAGAACTTGGTTGTGATTTTTTTTTTCTCTGTATGGAAGAAATTAATAAAAGATCAGGGTCTGGGGCAAGTGTGAGTTTGATACTGTGTTTTACAGATGGCACAAAGTCCTATTCCATCTTCAGGTAGTCACACACCAGCGCAAACCCCTGTCACTGCACCGGCTGCCGCATGGATGCGTCCGAGGGCAGATCAGGGATCCCGGGCGACGCCAGTGAACAGGGCCGGAGGTGTCGCACGGGGACTGCTGGGCAGTAGCAAAGGGCCTTCCAGCGTTTTGAGCTGGTGGGAGCCTTGGCAGGTGCCACTGTCTGGATGGATGCAGGAAAGAGGAGTGCTGAGGGCCCCGCAGCTGCCAGCAGAACGGCTGGGTGCCGGCAGCCAGGCCGCCCTCACAAGCCAGGCCGCCCTCGCAGACCGGGCCGCCCTTGCAGGCCAGGACGCCCTCACAGACCAGGCTGCCTCCAAGCCGCGCTCTGGTGCAGCGGGCGCCGTGAGGGGCACAAGAAGCCTGGCTCATGCCCGCAGCTGACACCAGCAGCGCCACGCCATGCCACGCTGCCAGCCCGGAGCCACGGCTGAGGGAACGAGAACCCCCACTCACTGCAGCGTTTTGTGAAACGTTTGGGAAGAAATCGGTAGAAGGCTGGAACCTTCCAAAACCCCAATTTCACTGCGACACGGTGCCAAACCCAGCGGCAGGCCGCGCCCCGACTGACTCCGGGCTCACAGCTCCTCCTCCCGCCCCGCACCGGACACTCCGGCGTTACTTCTCCCTCCCGTTGGCGCCAGAGCTCCTTCCCCCCACGGCACGCAGCCAGCCCCGCGCGGGCCGCCCCGGGCCGTGGCGCCCCCTGGC
>JAVJGI010000050.1:75119066-75208381 GCA_035590275.1 Ibycter americanus | reverse complement strand
TCATGATGGGCAGCACGTGCGGCCTCAGCCCCGGGCAGGCAGGCGCGCCCGTCGGGCCACCATGTTGCTGGAGCTGCCATTTCCTGTGGCGCTGCCCTTGAAGGGCGCTGCAGGTGAAGGGCCCTTCCTTCCCACCAGCCGTCCGTCGTGGGCCGTGCGAACTGTCGTGCCGGTGGCCCCTCGGTGCCTGTGGCTCCGGGCCTGCACCAGCAGATCTGCTGAGGGACGCGTGTTTGTGCGAATGGGGCATCCAGAGTGGTGTTCAGCAAGGCCAGCAAACGTAAATGTGCTCCCTGTTCCTTCCTGGCACAGCCTCCTGCCAGACGGACTGCTGCAGTCAAAGGATTTCGGTGCAAGGCGAGCTCGGCAGCCCAAGCCGCGGGTGCGGGAACTCAGCAGGCTCCGTGTTTTGAAGGGCACTGCGGGTTCTCGCCATAAAGTTACCATGTACCTGGCACAGTCCTGCCCGGTGGAGGGGATGAGCCTGCTGAGTGAGCCACCGACGTTCTGATTCATGCACAGCAACCAACGCGGCGCTAAGAAGGAGCAGCCGAGAGTCCTGATGGTGGTGGGCAAAGCCGCCTTGGCTCCAGCTCGCCATCAGGCCTCCAGTAGGAGCCGATGCCATTCCCAGGCCCCAGCTTCTCTCTTTCCCTGGTTAAGGTGGCGTCTCCTCCAGCCCACCTGGCACTGGTGCAGAACTGGGGTTTATCGCAAAGCTCCACTCCCCAAAACTGGGTATTGTTTACTTCGGCAGCACTGGCATAGGAAACCCCGCTGGCTAATGCTGCAGAAACAGACTGGGGTGTTCAAAGCTCCATGTTATTACTGGTGGTGAGTGTATAGCACACTTCCTCATATTTAGGGACGTGTGAAGGCTCATCCGAAACCTCTGAGACTCACCCCTTTCCTTTGATCGATTGGTTGTCCTAAATCTAAATTACAATTGCTTGGGGAAGGGGTTTGGGTCCCATTCTCATGTGGGGGTTATAAAAGAAGGGCCCAGCTAGCGGTAGGGTGAATGTTCAGGATTCTAAAATAAGGGAACTTGCCTGTGACCATTTCCTAACCACTGCCAGGTTCGTGGCCTTGCCCCCAGACCGCACACACATCGCTGCCTCGTGCCCTTTCCTGCTTCATCCACTGCCAGTCCTGCTGCACCGACAGATGGTTGTAGTTGAGCAGAGCTCAGAAGAGTGGCTGGAGCTACGGGGCAGCAAAACCTCGCTGTTGTCTCTGGACTGGCAGAAGAGCAGGGTACTTCTGACCACTAATGGAGCTGCTCCCAAAATTACAGGTTCCTGCTATTCCAGATTAGTCACTCCGCATGCATGAGTGCAAGCTAAACAGCCGGCAGTGAAAACATGGACATTGCCCAGATGCAAACAGGCATTTCTGGAGAGGACCTAGTGGATGTGGGACATCAGAAGTGCAGCTCTTCCGTGATTCACGTCCCCACCAAAGAGGCAGTTGTGTTTCAAAATTCCTTCACTGGGCTGCTTTCTGAGTGCTCAGCAGATAGACAAGCACTTGTAGCAGCCGGCAATGTACATAAAAAGGGCGTGTTAGGGCTACAGTGGTTTGCATTTATTACATGTAATGGGCCAGAACAGCATGCTGGGAGAGAAGTATCTATAAAATGTTAACCACCCATATGAAAGGGGCTATTTCTGTAGAGCACTGCCTCCCAAGCAGGAAATCACTTCTGCTTTACTGTCTGTATTGTGTGTTGTGAAAAGAAATTGGGGATTATAGAAAAACACCTGAGACGGTCTCTGAAGAATTTGACAGTTATATCTGTGTCTCCTGATGCAGCCAAGTGGCAGTTCATGTTTACAGTATTTCCCAGTGAAGCCAACATAACGCAATTTCTCCTGTTCCACACTGACATGATGCTGACCATTTGGTCAACAAACAACTCTCCGCAGTCCTATTAGACCACACCACTTTGTCATGTAATATATTGGTATCTTTTGATCTGTCTATACAGTGAAACATGATATGTTTTGAACACAGAACTTACACTTCTTTGTTGTTGTGATAAACTATGTTAAAACATTGTCTAGAATGCTCAGTCTTCACCAAACACCAAGTGAAATACTCTCTTGGGTGCTTGTGCCCATGCAAAGCTTTGAAAATAGAGAATTGAATCCATGCTTTGGTTTTTGGGGTGGGTTGTTTTTTTCCTTCTGCAAACTATGGATCTTTACATCTATATGGTGTATCCCACGGCTGTGTGTACAGCTCATTTCATTAATGCATGAATATCTCTGAGCTCCTCAGGTGGAAGCTAGGGGCAAACTATTATAATTAGCTGGATTGTAAGATGAACACCTACCCTTTTGAAACCTATGCCATAGTCCTAATTCCAGTTGAAAGGTGAGGTTGAAATTTCTCTATGATATCATAAATCTCCTTAGGCTTCAAGACTTTACTGGGGTATATAGCGCTGCAGTGTCTTGTTGTATAGCACTTAAAGCTATTATGTCTTTTATGTGAATCACCGTATCGGTCCTTGGAAAATTAATTTCAAAATAGGTTTGATTTTAGTTTAGCAGTTCTTTCAAGGCATTACAGCCCCAACAATCACTACTGGGCCCTTTGGGAAATGAGAAAAGAAAAAAAATATTTTTTTTTAGAATCACTTTCTTTTGCTCAACTCTGTATTAGCCGGCACAGGCAATAACGAAGGGGCTGCAGGACTGCTCTCAGCTATTATTGTGCCTGGTTCCCGCTCAGCATGACTCACTGCAGACAATATGTAACACCACTCGCAAGGGGAATGAACAGTAAATACTTGGCCCTGTTTTTTTTTTGTTTTTTTTTTTAAAAATCTCTTCAGGTTTTTTCCTCTGATTTGTATCTCTTTATCCTCTCCCATGTGCTGTATAAGCTTCTCAAACCTAATGTCCATAACACCACCCCCCACTGGTAGCAGCAAGCCCTTCCGCTGCTGCAGGGTTTACTTTGCAGAGGTTTACAAGGAGAGGCATTATTGAGAAACCGTATGTGTTAACCTGGTGGCACAAGGTTGCTCCAACACCTTCCCTCCGGTTTTTCTTTTCCTGGGGGAGGGGTGGCTGCTCTTCTAGTTAAGTGCATCTCTTGCTTTGGTGTAGCAGCCAGGCTAGTTTAGGAAGAAAACCTTGGGGCTAAACAGACTAGGAGTGCAGCCAAGGGGGGCAGGAGACAGCTTTAAGGATTATACTACATAATTGAAAGCTCACTCTGAATATGCTTGCTGTTACCCTGTGCTCAAACATACAAACCTTTTGAGGTAATAATTCCAGGTCCTTATTTGTATCTGTGAGATTTGTAGGTTAAAGTTGCCACACAGGTAGTGAGTCAGGAATACCAAACAAATCAGATGATACTCAGCTGAAAGCACAACTTATTCATCTAGACTATGAAAAGGCAACACCTTCTTAAATTTGCCCTAGCCAGTGAGAACCGGAGGTAAAATAGAAGTAGATGAACAGGCGTTTCCTTGGTTTGGTTTTGTGCAGTGCCCTCTGGGTGCAGCTGATGTCATTCTGCAGCAAGTCTCTAGATTTTAAAGTGGGGATTCTTCTCCTAAAGAGTTCTGCCATCAGAACTAGGCCAGAACATAAAACCTGGGACACTGAAGACCCACAATCAAGCCTATATTGCGCTAGCTCGAAAGAAGACGATTTTATCTTCAATTACTCCTGATCAGTTGGAGTCAAGACTAGAATTTAGGTCCTCCATTACCCATATTCTAGGCTAGTGGCTTCCCCATCAGCCTCAAAAGCACGCGCACTTGCTCTCAAGCCATCCCCCATCTCAGACCAAAATGATGTTAAAACCAACATACTCCTACAGACTCCTGCATTTGCTAGAACAGCATATTCTGACATTTCAGTCAAATATTCTAACCAAGTCTGTGCAAGCCGCATTGATTTAACTTTCATTGTCTAAATATAGGTCCTAGCAAGATGTTGGTACCAAAAAAGCTAGAAGCAATGGAAAGGAAGCAAAAATACAGAAGGCATATATTGATTATATTCAGTGTGAGTGAGCACTTGCCTATCTAATGTTATAACGCACCAATAAACAAACAGATTAAGAAGCCAAGCAGCATATACTCACTGATTGAGATAAATAACCAAGTATGAAAAGGTGTAAATCACACACCCATATCAAAATTGTGAAAAATGCGTATCATATGCTTTGCCTGATTTTCCACCAGAATTATTAGGTTTTTATTTCAAGAGAAGTTGCAATAAGCCAGTGTGTATTCTCCACACAATGATATATTTAAATCAGACCTGTTCCCGCCCCCCCTCCCGCCAAAAACTAGCCCTTCTGCTACTTCAATTAAATCCCAGTGTATTGTAAATAGGTCCCTTGTCACACATATAACAAAATGAAAAGAGACACCAAATAATTAACTTAATATTACAGACAGAAAAGTGAAGAACCTTGCCCTGTGTAGTCAGCACCACCTTGTAGTTTTGATTAAGCTCATGTGTCTGACTGAATCAGTGTCTAATCTTCACAACTAATTACTGTCTAGTGCCTGCCTGCTTCTAAGTACTTTTCATTCTTTAAAAATCTGTTGTTTACAACCATTTCCTTGCTCATTTTTTGGAGAACAAAAAGTAAAAGAAAGGCTTTATTCCCTGGGTTAGGTCTAGATCACACATACCAAGGAGAAGAGAGATTCTGCTACACTTTATTCAATATGATGTTACAAGAAAACAACAGTTACAGCTGACAAACCATTACATCCTTCATAATACAGACAAATTACAAGGTGTAACAAATAATGCGACATTTATTTTACCGTACTGCTTACTATGCTGTTCTTCTGAAGTGTGTGTATATATATATATATTTAATTACATTAACATTGTTTTCATGTACCAGCCCTCCCCTTTTTATTTGTTAAAAAAAGAACACCTCTTAGTGCACCATACAAAAATCCATGTGGAAGCTGGCAAGCAGGGATTTTGTATGCAGCACCATTGAAATGCATTTTGGGGGATGGGAATTATTAGTGCATCCTTTACTTTTAGATTTTTTGCTTATGTGAAAAATGCAAGGCAGTAACGTACAGTCACTCCACCTAAATGCTGGTAGGGGAGAGTATTTTTATGCTCAGTAATGCAACGTAATTCTGTTTATATGGGGTGTCTGCATTTTGTGCCCCAGTCTGTACAGCCTAAAAGTTTTAGGTAACAAAGATTACAAACCAAGTAACACTCACAGATGAATATTTTGTATATGAGCATATCAGAGCATTGACGACATTCGGTTGTGTGCACTGACACGGTGCACACAGGTGTACATCACCCACTGGCCCACAGGGGATTTCTTATCCTACCTTCTTTCCCCAGGAGTCTGAAGTGCAGAACCCCCGCACACCAAAGAGAAAGTGAAAACCCCTGTGCCTCTGTCTACTGCAGATTGAATTTTCAGGTTTGCATGTACTGACAACTTATCCTAAACCATGGTTCTGATTAAAAACAATAGTGAGAATTAGACGGACCCAACCGATCCGGGACACCATAGAGTAATGTAATGTCGGCACTACTGGAGTGTCCTAACTGGTGCAGTGCCTGCTGGGTGTGGATTAGAGCTGATCTGAACCCAGCAGGGGAGAGGACTAAGCCATCTCCAGCTGGCTGACTTGTAAAGTCAGGTTCTGTGAACTTGAACTTGTAAGGAATCTCTGTATTGCGCAGACCATCTCTATCACCATCTTCCCTTCCCCATTCACTTAATAGTAGATCTCATACAGAGTTAGAACATGCCCTCCCACTTTTATCTGCCTACTACACTGGCTGCCCTGTGCCTGCTCTCCCCTCTTGCAGCAAAGCCACATCCTCTCAGCATCATCAGGAAGGATCTACTGGGGCTCAGCCAAGCGGTAGGAAAATGAAAGTTATGTTGCTGCTGGCTATCAACGCTAAGTCCCACAGTTTCTCAAGGACTGTGTCCCTGAGACTACAGGTCACTTGAGCAACTTTTCACTGTGACGGCATGAAACACCAGGTTCCCGGCACCCACAGCATGTCTGGAAGGCCAGGCTACTTCTTGTCCCTTTGGAGATTCTGCAGGGACCTGATTTGGGAAGGATGGGAGAAAAAGATGGTAACGCTACTGATCTTCACTGAAGCTGTCTCAAGAGCATTGATGGGGTTGAAACAGTCCATTCTGCAACACTGAGGAGAGCTGTGGTGAAAACCCAACTTCTGCAAGATGCTGGAGAGGTGGGCTGTCGGGGAGTCCTAACTGATGGGTGTCAATCAGGCTAACCATGCAGGTAAGGGCTCTGCTGGAAGGAGGAAGAGGGAAATAAGGCTATATTGTCAGTTCCTGGGACAAGGAGCTTCTACTATCTCAAAAAACCTTGACATTTCCCAGCAGATTTGATGTTCCAGAAGAATAATTTGCAGTGCTCAAGTGAACGGCACCATCTTGCTGAGCCCAAGTCCCCTTGGTGCCAGGAGAAAATCCCCAGGGCCCAGAGCCTCCATGGGAGAGCACCAAACCCAAGTCACCGCAGACAAACAGGGCGCCCAGGAAACAGGCGCCTAAACAAGAGATCCTGGTCACTCCTTCATTGATTGGTAACTGAGATAGCCTCACTACTGCTGAAAATCAAGTTACTATTTAGGAACATAGATGTGTATGCACTTCCCTTCAGGCAACTGAGTTGGAAGATTTCTGGACCAACGTTATTTCAGTGGTTGCTTATAAGTGAGAATGGGGCAGAGAAGATACTCTCACGCGCACGTGTGTGTACACACACATACACACATACACACATACATACCGTAAGCAAACACTGTACATGAGTCACTGTGGATAGTTATGTGCTAGGCTTGTGGGAACAGTTGGGGAATTACTCTCTATATTAAAACTTCCGGTATTTAGTTGAGCAGCGTAATTGCTCACCTCCCAATTTAAGCTGCCAAGCAGAAGCGTCTATGAAACTACCCTTATATTCCTAATTGAAATCTTTGTTACATTTTCAAAAATTCTTCAGATTTTTGCAGCAAGGTTTTTTTTTCTAAAAATAGCTAATTTTAATCATCAAACTGCACACGATTTAAGTAGCAAAGATAATGTATAAAAGACTTTTCTCTTACAAAAAAAAGAAACATGAAACCCAAACAAACCACGTCTAAGGCAGTTTCAGTGTGTGATAAATTCAAAAGTTCAGTGGTCACTTTTTCCCCCTCATAAACACAGGGGAAAAACTACAGTAAGTTCTAAATAGGATTGTGACTGAAAGTGGCTTTCAGATGGCTTTTACCAGATCCTGAAACAGGCATGTCACTGGGGAAAACTGTCTTTTAATGGCTGTGCAAATATTGAGAATATTTCCATGGTTCAGCTCTTTGAAAGTGTAGACTTGTATCCCAGTTCATTAAGAGGCCTTTCGTAGCTACTTGCGCATTCAAGGATTTGCCTTATTGGGTGTTTTTTTCTTATTAAACACTGCTGGAGTTTAATAAAGATGGCAGTAGCACAAATCCTTTTCCCCTCCTTTTAAACACTGAAAGCTAACCATAGTGTTACGACACTTCTTAAAAATGTAATTCAATGCATCCAGCAAGCAAAGGATGTCAAATTTATGTGTAGAATAATATTGCCTAGCAAGCGTTTCTGTCCGAGCAGGACTATAACTCAACAGTGGTTTTTGCACCATAACCTGCCCTTTCTGAATGCAAAGCATTGTATATGGTCAGGGCAGTTTTATCACACCCCTGAACACAATGTTCTCCTCAACCAAAATGTAGCAGGGGCTTCCTTTTCTAAAAATCACACAATTTAATTTCTTGCAAAGTTTGCATCTGAATGATTCATTCAGAAAAAAGCTATCTAAAGACACAGTATCTGGTAGTGCCTTCCAATTAGCTCAGAATACCTATGGAAAATAACTCAAAAGGTGCTTTGGCATGGAACAGCAAACAGTTTGGGATAAGGAAAATTCTCCACTTTGCCTTGCATGTGGCAAAGTAACACAGCTAGATTTAATGGCTTGTTCAACAGAACTTTTTCTGTACCTTAGTATCTGCCTTGAATTAAATGGAACGGTTTCATCTGTTTTCAAAAAAACATTCCAAAAGGTAAATAGTGTGAGGAAAAACATAGAGATGTTAGCCAAGACCCATAAAAGAAAGATATATTCTTGAAGGGAATAAAAACATAAAGAATTCACTGTATTTCTGTCAGCTGCGTACATCTCATCATTTTTGCTTTGTCTTTCTCACAGGCCTATTTTGAAAACTGGCATGCTACATAGCCTAAGCAGGGTAACCAAATTCAGAGTACTGAAGTAAACATGCAATTATTGCCATGTTTTTAAAATGGATATAAATGGTCTGTGGAGATAATGAAAAAAGAAATAACCCAACAACACTTCAGGAACAGTGGCAAGGTGCTGTAATTGTCAGCCGATCGGACAAGATGGGCTTGCTCTGGCAGAAATAGTCTTCCCATTGGTTGCAAAATATGCACAACTCCCAAAGAAAAAGCACAGTCCTTTATGCTGTTGGCTTTTTTTGTACAGTCGTTACTGAAGATGTGTGAACACCAAATGTGTTGTCTTAATGTATTTAAGACATTGCTGGTGAAAGCATAAAAATCCTTACAAAGATGCAGCGCTGCAGTGGAAAATCAAACAAAATCAAACACAAAAGACTGAAAGAGTACATGCCATGTATCAGTAAGCAAAAGCTTAATCTTCACATAGTTCTCTGAAATCACAAGGTATCCAAATGCGTGCAAGGTTTTAAACAAATTGCAGGGGAAAAACAGGGTCTTGCCAGCTTCAATTTTCTTTTGAATGAAATCCACCATAAAGAAAGAAAGGAAACAGGCCGTGGTTCCTTCCTGGTGTCAGCCTCCTCATTAGGTTTTTGTTTCCCTCCTCCGAACTGGTAAATTTAATCCTGTAAAAAACCAATATAAATTATAATAAGGATCACAAAGTGCGTTTTAAAATTATATTTTGCTTGGTAAAACATAGGTTAGTCCAAAGCCGGTTATGAAGACACCAGCTCAGAGCAAAGGACAGCTTTCAAAGCACTTTTAGAGCTGGTACCTCAAGAAAATGAACTTAAACCACCAATGTTTTCAGGGTTGTTGCTTAAGTGAGATATATTTATCCATATTCATGTAGCTCTGCGCCAAGTGCTAATCTTCAGAGGTGCCATCAGCACTCACATTCTCCATGGAAATTATAGGCAGCCATAAATATACAGTTGGCTCTTCTAAAGGTGATCACACCCCATGAATGCAAAGGAAGGTTACTAAACGCTGGCGCAGCTTCAGGAGCTTACACGCTCTTTTTGCCCCCTTTCTCATGGAGTCCCTAGTGATCACCTTCACAGCAATGCCTGCAACTAGTTTATGAAAAGGTCTCCTCAGGTTTGCTTCCAAGAGTTATTTGAGGTACCTTGGGGCAAATCACAAACATTTCTGCAAACACAACCAGGTTATGGAGCTACTTCGTGTCCTGCATTTAAACACTCACCTTTATTTCAGTGTTTTTCTATTAACAGGCAGATAACTAAACCCTCTCCTTTCATATACCAAAAATAAACACTGTATCACTGTATCAATAGCTTCGCTTACACTGTCTTTCACCCTGCTGCCGATTCCTGTTTGTGTAGGCTCAAAGGAGTGACTGGACTTGCAAGAAGGTACGTACCATGATGTTTTTGAGATTTACACAGAACAGGAGGCAGGCTGAGAATGGGGGAAGTGTTACTTCAAAACAAAGCATCCAACAACTGCAAGAAGAGCGAGGTGAAGGCTAAGTGAAGGCTGGATGGACTGCAGCCGTTGGAAGATTTTATAATTGACATGTTTAACTCTTAATAAATATCCAAGTAGCATTCTATGTCAAGTAATAAAGTGAGACTTCCTGAGAAATTCTGTAGTTTTCTAAGGTACAAAATGTATTTGTTTTACAAAGTTTTTCAAGACCAAGGATTGTAACTACAGACCTGCTACATTTGTAAAATGTAGTTGCAGGAAGACAGTCAGATATGGAGGAATTTTAGCACTCAAGAATGCTGAAATATTCATTGAGCATGGAACTGGTTTGTATTAGCATGTCCTAAAACTATTTAAATCAAACTGGATGCAGGTGCTGGTGAATCTAGTCTAGCCCTCATTTCAAAAGTAGAAAACCAAAGCATCAGTTTTGAACTGCAGTTTCAAGCATAACATTTTAATTGTGGATTTGATCAAAACACCCTAATCTCTACACAACATCTAACTTTCCTAATTTCCAGCGTTCCTGTCATGGTTCTTGAGAGCTCTTCTTCTGCCCTTTAAGAGCCAGAATACCTGCGCTGGATTAAAGAAAGTCTGTTCTTAATGATGCGTGGCAGCATTTTGGGCCCTCCTGGAGCTTGGTCTACCACCTCCTGAGCCCAGCTTGGGTTGTTTCCTAAATGCCTCTGGAGTCTGTGTGGACTGTCTATTCAACATCAAAGTCCCACTTTCCCCAGGTCTAGGAGCTTGGCTGATGCGCCAATAAATCTTGTTTAAAGGAATACATTAGAGTTGATCCATTTAGTTTACCCTTCATAAGCTTAAAAAGAAAAGCAGTGCTTGGAACATGCAGAGATTCACAACTGCTCAGTGGTGAAGCACTGTTGACAATATTCCCAAATTCCACATTTCCCTTCCTTCAAAAGCATGTTTTAGGGATTATCTTTTTGGAGTTACAAAGCAACTAAACTCTCAAAGCTCCTTCCAATGTTGAGCTTTGCATTTGCCCCCACCGCCACCCACACTACATCTGTGGAAGGTGGGCTAGTGGCTTGGAAGCCACATCTGCCCAGATCCAGAACAGCTGGCCTGATTTCAGGCTAAGCCCAAACTCCTGGAGTTCAAGAGACTGGTATAAGCAGCAGGGACATCTAGGACAGGTAACAAAATGATCTGGATAGAAAGGAGTTAATAAATTGCTCAGATTTGAGAATAACTGCAATTACATTAATTACATGGTACTTTTCCTTTGTATCAGTGGACCTCAAGACAATTTCTAAAGGAGGTGGGCATCACACTTCTCGGAGGGTTGTGCTACAATTTCCTAGTGACATTACTACATTTTCTGGCTTCAAGTTTTGCTCTGTAGGCAAAGCTGGTGACATGTTCTCCAGGGCAGAGGCTGAGCCTGTGAAGTGGGGGAACACCTTCATTAGAAACTTAGCACTTTCAGAATCAAGGCCTAGAACATTAAAAGCATCCTTAGAAATGCACAAACTGACAGCTGCTACCATTTAACATGGGAAAAAAAAACCCCTTTGCATACTGGCAACCACTGCCAGCACCAATGCCCACCAACGGCAGAACACAGAGAACTAAGAAAGGGTGGCAAAGGTTACATAAATATGCATGGGAGATTGCAAAGTTTTTTGCTGAACCCCATTTGTTTTCATGCTCGGGTGCAGCACAAGGCAGCCAACAGTTTTCTGATCACAACTCCACCAGCTCCAGCTTTGCTGGGTCCTGGCTATGCCAGTGCTGCAATGGGGGTAACTGGTTTCCTGTGAAGTCGAGTGCCTGTGTAACAGTATAGTGGGCAATGCCACCTTCCACCTTGTGCACTGGCTCAAGATTTAGACTAGATCAAACACTAAACTCCCTGGAAAAAAAGATGATTTGATGCCACATTCCCCCAGTGGTTCTGGCTGGGGAAAGCTAGAAGACATAGTGCCACTGGAATCATGGAACAGCGGGTGGCCACTGTCTCTCTGAAGATGTGTTGAAATGTACCACCTGCCCAGTTTGGGAAACTGGCCTGCATGACAGACCCACTGCTTGCACCAGCACCGTAATGGCCAGGTTGTTCTGAGGCTGAACCCTCAGTTTAGGCTGCTGAGACAATTCCACTGTGTATAAAATGCTTACATGGTCTTTGAAACAGCAAACAAGCCTCGTGGATAGAAATATATACACTGGGAATATGTAGCATTTGCATCTGAATCCCTAATTCACTGAATGTTTGTTGTCAACTCAAAGTGGAGTCAAGAGGTGAAATCCCTTCCCTTGGCCTGTGAGTGCCCTTGTGGAGTGCCAGCCTTCTGCTGGGCAACAGGGAACAGAGGTCTGTCTATCCTAAGGCAGAGGAAAAAACCAAACACAGATATGCCACTTCTCCAAGGAGCGCTGTAATCGCTGTGCTGTGGGACAGGAAACCTCCTTCTCTTCATTCTTGTTTAAGATGAGACTGACATCAAATAGACACCTCCCCTAAACCGGAGGAAAAGGAGTATCTGTTCACAGCAGAAAATCCACATAAAACAAACACGAAATTTTAGCTTGGTGTGAACCAATCTTTTTATTAAAAAAGCGTTGTGTCTTCAGTGGGGCTCTTGAACTGAAACATCGGTTGTTCATGCAACCAAGACTCAAGGCACGGCCTTCCACACAGTGCTGCTGTTCAGTTCCCAGATGGTTTAGTATTCCATGTTTGCATTTTTTAAGATATATTTTAGAAATATCCTTGCTTAGAATTTAATACACTTTCCTGATCATACAAATCAAAGTTTTGCCTGGTGGCTTGACAGATTGTGTTTATGGCCTCTGGTCACAGCTTTGCTTATAAAAGCGTAGTTTGTTAAATAGAATATTTACAGCTTGTGATTTCCCAAGAGCAAAATAGGGTTCTTTCAGATCTCTTTTAAAACAACAACAACAACAACAAAAACTGAAATGTAACAGACTGCCTTAAAAATGAACTTGCATTTTTTCAGCAGAGGTCCAGGTACTTTTTCCTTTCATGACATCTCTACTAAACCTAATAGAAGATTAAAATCTAGTTAGCGATGTGCTTAAAATACCAAGTGACCTAAATCAAGTAGCTCAATTGTATGTTTGTTATTTAAAGAAACCATCTGCTGCAAACATCCTGTTTGTCCGAGATCCCGAATGGGATAAAATAAGGTGTTAACCCACCTTAAAAATGGCAGATGCCGACTTCAGAATGCAGTAGCTGTTGATGTAACAGTGGTTCTATGAAGGGATACTAAAGCTTTTAATTTACACGTTAATCATGCTCTCAAGACATGAGGCAGAGGAGGGTGACTAAATCTCAAATATTTTTCTTTATTTTAATTAGTAACAGAATGTCCTTTCCTGTAAAAATGCAAATCACCAATTCAATACATGCTTCTTTTGGCAGCATCAGCATCCTTCTCTAGGTGCTTTTAATTTTCGTATAAATTATCACATAGGGCGGAGCTGTGCTCCTGCAGAGTCCTTAGCATGCAAAGCACTCTCAGAGTGCAGGTCTATTTATGCGGCAGCTGATTTAGCATTATTATCATTCTACAATGCCAGGTTTAAAATAAAACCGTGAGCTGACAACTGGACATACTGTATTCTCTATGATCTGAAATATGGAGATATTTAAGATCATCAACAATATAATCTTTCTGCTTCTCCTTCCACCACCTATGCACACACCACAGATACTGTTCGTCCTCTCTAAAAAAAGTACACTATTAACAGGTGATTTTCTCCACACCTTTTATTCCTACCTTTGTTAGAGAGGTCATTTTAAAAAGCCAGCCAAACATTATCAATACTATTTGCACTGAGATAATATCTACATGCAATTCGTTGCTATAAATATTAATTAATTGGATCACCAATACCCATAATGCAACTTTATTTTGACCTACATGCCCTATGAACTAGATATTTTTTGGATTAAATTTTCTTAAAACCAACTGTCAGCATCATGTGATGGAAGAGATGAAAAATGAAAATGAGCGTTCCCGCTGTGCAGGTGAGTGACCTGTGGGAGACAGCTCTGCCTGCTAGGATTTTAACACGTACCATCAGACACAGACCAATTGATTAGATCATCTTATACCTGCCACCAACTAGGCTCAAGAGACTAATTAGAGAGAGTACTGCCTGCGCAGGCACCCCATTGACACCTAATTTGCTCAGCCAAAGCCTTTGGGGAGAATGTATTATCTCTGCAGCTGCACTTCATGCATTTCTGATTTGAGGCATAGGCAAGGAGTACTTCTTCACTCTTTTGAGCAAACTGAGTATATAAGCCCTTAAGTGCTAAATACAAGCAGACAAATTAAATCTGGCCAGCCTCCCATAAATTCTTTTCCCCTTCAAATATATATACACATACATACATGCATACACGTCTTATTTTATAACTATGTCTGTAATATATGTGTAGAAATGCAAACATACAATGTGTACATATGAGTCAATGTGTATGGATACATGTGTACATAAAGACATTTCTATAAACATATGCTTTAAAATATGCAATTGTCACACTGTATAGAGTGCTGCCTTTTGCAGGGAAATTTTAGTTCTGTGAAATTTAAAAGAAAAGCAAATGTTCTAATATATGAAAAATAAATGATCTGCAATATTGTTAGCTCAAACTCTGAATTACCCCATGGACAAGGCTCCGTAGACTGTTATCTGTAAAGTTGTCCTGTGTATCTTCAGAGGTGTTCGTTCAGTATTTCAGTACACAGCCCAGCTTTGTTGAAAGCTTTTCTTCGATTGACTATACCTTGTTCGTGGTTTCCCAAGGAATACTGTTCACTAAGGCTAAATATGAGATTAGTAAAACTGCTTTCTGCTGGGGTTTAGATTTACCTAGTTATCCATGCCCCAAAATACACAGGAGAGGCAAGACTTAAGGCTGTCATTAAAAATTTATTTGGAAAAAAAAAAATGACACTAGAAAAACTATGATTTTTTTACAAACTCAGAAGGGTTTGAAGAAAGTATTTTCTGCTATAGCTTGGTATGTGATTCCTGAACTGAAGTATCTTGTAACACACAAGAAAATGGTGGATTTGCATCACCTCTAAAATAGCACTGAAATAAAGTATCTTCCTCCCTGTGATGTGATGTGTCTACAAAGCAACCTTCAGGAGTTGAATGAAACTGAATTATTACAACCTAACTTAACCTTGTGTCAAAGCCCATGTTGACATGGTCAGTTTATAGTGTCAACTCAGGATCCTGCACCGCTGTAACTAAAGAATTAAAAAAGCCTTAGCAAAACACTTGCATATCACCTGTGTGGCCAAAACATCAGATGCAACTTCCTTTGCCAAGTACACTATGAATGCAACTTCCAATCTTTTTCCTAGGATGGGGCATAACTTAATAAAGAGAGAGCATCCTCACCTTCCTCCTCTCACACAGGCCACATCTTTTCCAATTCACTTCACATTTCTTTAGTAATATTCAATCTCATTTAATGTTTAAATGACACCTCAGGATTATCTTGGCAATGGTTGGCTGTTATTCTTTCACAGACGCAGCACTGTACAGGATACTTACAGTTTATAATAATAACTACTATCAGTCATTAAAAGTAAACCACCTTTGACAAATAAGTTACAAAGAATTTACTGATTAATTTTTTCCTGCTCTCTTTCCTTGTGTCTCAGTTACTGTGTTGGTATTCTTATACACACTGGATTTCCCAGACTCTGTCTTCAGTGATGAAAATTGCTGTATATTCTTCTCCACAGTTATAAAATATGAATCATAATACAGATTGCATACGGACACATTCCTGTTTTAAGAATTCCTCTTCCCACAAATAATTTTTCACAGATGGGCTCTGCCTCTGAGCAGAGCACCACAACTCCAAATAAAGGGATTTGCCCATGGGTGGTGACTGCAGTTTCAGGGTGGGACAACAACTGTAAACTAGTTAGAAAATAAAAAGTTAGAATAGTAACACAATTATAAACTAAATGATTTTGTGAGTATACATACATGGAGCAAGTGACATAACCTTTTAAAGGTGAGAGGTCTGTGGCACCGTGAATATGGGGCTCGAAAGCAAATCAAGGTTTTGGCTTTGCTAATGAATGTGACTGGAAGCAAGTCACTTTATCCCACTGTAACCTCTGTTTTGTAACAGGGGCTCTGTTTTATATTCTAGCCTCTGGGTTTACAGTGTCTCCCAAAAGGAGTGCCCAATTTTAGCTGGAGCCACCAATAGTTCAAATTACATAAATACAGTTAAATTTAACAAAAATGCAATATTAGAACAGCTGCAAACTTTGGAAGTTGTTGGAATCCTTACTTGGACTGTGCATTTAAAAAATTGTACCTTCCTGTACAATAAGAGTCCAAAATGAAAGTCCTGCATCACCTAGGACTTTGTGAACGTGCATTCAACAGTGCGGGGGGTGCGTGGGGGGGGGGGGGGGGGGGGGGGGGGGGGGGGGGGGGGGGGGGGAGGGAGCTGATTTTGAAGAGGCAAGACTTACCTTTAAATTATACACCAGTTGCTAAGTAGCATATATGCATATCAATAATTGCAAACCAACCATGCATACTTTGCAGACTGGTCTCTTCAAAATATTATAATGAATTCCTTCATAGTGTGTCTTGTTAGGAAAAAAAGGAATACAAATCCTGATCCTCACTGTAATATATTTCACTCACACCATTCACTGCTAATGATATTTGATAACATGATTAGTTTCAGAGCTGATTTGTAGGTATACCTTTAACTTTTGAGTGGCTGTGGTAACTTCCAAATTAGTTTTCTCTGAGTCTTTCAGCAAAAATTCTTTCCTACCCTAGCTGCCCACAGCTGAAGTTTTTTCTTTGAGTTGAGAACAAAGTCCACAAAGCCTTTTACAATTACCATTTGAATAAGGCTTCACATGAAAAATGGCCAGGACTGCATCTACTACGTGTCTTCTAGTTTTTGAGAATAAAGCACAGTCCTCTGTAAGTGAGCTCTGGGAAAACTAATACTTCAGACGAAGATACTACAAAAATAGCAGTGTTACTGAGCTCAATATGGTTTGCAAGCAAAGCCATGGAAGCCTTATTAGAAACAAAAAAGCACGCTCAGGATTTTGGTACACATCAAGAACAGAAAAAATATTAGTGCTACTTGTTTGCAAGAACATCCTTCTCAAACCTGACAAACAGCAAAATCCTTACAACTTCTTGTATCTTCCTGTTTGTTTTTCCTTTTCCAAAGGCTTCAGGATTCAGTGTGTAATTTATATTTTTAATGGTTTTTAAGACTTAAGATTTGTCTCCTCTGAAACTGAATTCCTATAAAAGACATAAATTTTCACTTGTGATTGTATCAATAGAAAAATGGAAGGATGTAACTCAAAGATTTCTAGATTCCAAATGCAAGAAACTCAAACAAGCCCTCCTCCTTCTTTCTCTTTTCTTTTTTTTTTTTTTTCCTGATTAATGTAATGTGTCTAAATTGCTATGTTTCCCACCCTGATAACTTGCAAAAAAAGCCTGCCAAAGAGGAACTGACTGAATGTGAACTGGAGAAATGCTGTCTCCCTGGATCTACAATGAGAGAACCTAAGCCTACAATTTTTGCCAGTGTTTGACACAATGGGATCCTTATCTCAGCTGTAGCACTAGCTCTCTACTCTGAAACAGACAAGTAAATGCTATGCCTGTACAAAATTTGTAGATAGCTTAATTAAAACATCTGAAAGGAAAAAAAAAAAAAGAGCCTAACAGTTATGATTGCATATTACAGAACTCAGAAAAGGAAACACCTGTCTGAAAGATGATGTACAGCCATTAATGCTCTGGTTAACAGGTTTGTTACTAGTTTGAACCCCTTCTAGCCAAAAGGAGCACCAGGAAGAGCTGGTGAGAGATTTCCTCATTGCATTCTCTGGAGATTCAAGTACAAGCAACTGGGTGCAAGTGAGCTGGGCTGTGGTTCCCTTCCACCACTCCTCAGCTTTGTGGCAGAGCCATTGCTTGCAAACCTCACTCCTTATTCCTGCCCTGCAACTTGTGACCCTGTCACGTCTTGGTGAACTGTACGTGGGACTCCCTGCACACTGGATCACTAAAGTGTCAGAAGTGGGGTTATTTTTAATGTAGATCTCAGTGATCCAGTTGATATCAAACTTATAAATCGTTGCATTATCACAACTAATGGGATTGAAGGTGAGAGAGCAAGAAGGAATCACCTGGATAGAGCTAGGCAGAAATTTCTCATGCTGTTTTTGCCTGCAAAGACAAAATCATGGAATAACATCCTTATTTTTCATCAACAGCAGTTCCCCAGTGCATTACTCATAACAAAGCTTTGCTTTCTAAAGCCTGAAGCCACCTCCCAACACACAACTGGCTAATTATTTTCAGGTATCCAGAAACACAGTCAAATCTGCCTTAGCTGGCCACTTAGGGGAGCAGACAGAAGTTGTCACATAATGACCTACTAATTAAAAAGGAAGAAAAACATACTCAAAAGATGTGGGAATATCCGTAAGATTGCCTAATAAGGATAATCTCCTGTACATGTTTCAAGGGAGTGGTAAACAAGAGATGGCTGACAGTCCATGCCACTGACTGAAAGCTCCTTGAATTTTTTCGGTTGGTTTTCATTCTTCTAGCAATAAACATATGTTGGCCTGCTAACATATCAAGGAGATGTTTAACAGTTTGTGAAACTTCAAGTCATTTTTAACCAGCATTCAGAGACTTCAGAAGGGATAGAAAAGCATCTGATTCTTTATAGGTCAGTATCTAGCTTTGAATGAAGAATATGACCCTTGAGTTCAGGGACAGCAGATCAACTATGCCCTAATCCAAATATCACGAATGAAAGTTACTGACTGCCAGTCTCAGAACTGATGGTTGCTGTTATTTAACAGGGCTATTTACAACTAAAACCTAAGCATATTTCTCCTATCTGAAGCACAACAGCTGACCAACTCAAAAGCCAAATGAGATGATGTGCCCGACCATCTCCCTCCTCTCCCCTCATCTAACAACAAGTACATCACTTCAGAGAACTTATTTGGAAAGTTATTCCTGGTTTCCTCTGTCATGGCTTTGATCCCCAAAGCAAGGTCTGCTGGAGAAAATGACATATGATAGACTAAATGCCTGCCAAATGACTCATTAGCATTCACCTCCTCCCAAAAATTAAGCACTGCCTCACGTAAAGATTAAAGTATCCACAGGTACTTAAAAATACGGCATTTTGTATACATGTGATGGTTAATATTAGCCAAGTTAGTTCTTGAACGATAAGTGATCTTGGAACAAATCTAATGCTTCCAGTGTAATCAGCACAAAGCAGCCATGGGCTAGTCTTGAGATGGGTGTGGACCATTTTGCCTTTTGGCTTACAGAAACAAAATACCTTGGAATTTAAATATACGTCTGTAGGGGATCACAACACTATGAACTATCTTAGTCCCCACAGATAAATACTAAACATTAAGAAAATTAAATGTGAATGTTTATCATTACCAAAATCATTGTAGTAGCCACAAAGCACCTACAGGCAGCTTGGAATTATGTCTGCTAGTTGTTCTTTGGAGATGAGAGAATGAATGTTCAGATGGAGAAGGAAGAAGAAAGAGGCATAGGTAAACTAAGAAAAAAATTTTCTATTTCTCACCTGTATTTTTATTTTTCTTAGTGTTTTTCCTAGAAAGTGCTTTTCAAACCAGCAAGGAATTCTTAATTAATCTGCAATGTGGAGTTATAAATGCGTTTGTTTTAGCTTGACAGAACAGACATTGCAGTTGCATTCTGGATTGCAAAGATCCTTCTAGCTAAGCACCATCTGGTTATACATTTTATTTGCTGCTGTGGCTTTTCAGAGACTGAGCATCATGCCAAAGTGGTCATGTCAATTAAAACACATTTTTTAGGACAGCACTGCAACCCTTAAGCACACATAAAATTAGACTGAAAGCAGACCTTACATACTGAATCAGAAAGATCTTTCCCGCAATTATAGTATATGAAATTAATGGCAATTTTAAGTAATAGATGTATTTAAATTTTGGAATATATTTCCAATTACTATTATGTCCAAAGTTCTTAGGCTATATGTCCACCCACACCATGAATGCCATACAATGATACTGACAGAGAGATCAGGAAGTCTTTGCAGCTGACCCTTTCAAGCCTGAATTGCTTCCCGACTCAACAGTTACTAAGACTAGAATGAAGCAGAGGAGGAAAAAAATCCCAGTTTAGGAAATGCAATAATGTCCTTATGGGACATTGCTTGCCTCCATGCTCATTCCCTACAGGATCTGCTGGAACTTACTGAATGCTGCTATGCAGTCCTTTCACCTACACAGCTTGCACTTGGGATTCTTGCTGAAAATCTATGATATTAGAAATAGTTACTGGCAGCTTCAGGCCAGAACCTTCTTTCCCTGCCAGTTCCATTTTTACATACAAAACCATATGGAGCACTGAAAGAGAAATATTTTCCCCAGTGTGGTCTCTGTGGCATTAAATGGAAAAAATGTTCCAGAATTAGCACCTCTGCAGAGCATCACCACAGCAATGAGGATATCCTATCTAGTATATAAAGAGATCACAAAGCAGCTCAGTGATTTTACTTCTCAGAATTCTCACTCTGGCTGCGCTAAGAACCTTTTCCACATGTGTGACTAAGATGTTCAAATATAACGCGTGGTTCGGGAAATCCAACATGAAGTACTTCTCATAGACACAACTTTCAGAAACCATGCAGCATCTACATCCTTTGAAAATCAGGTCTTCAGATATTACAGAGGCTTCCCTCCTCCTTCTAATTGGTTTTTGGAAGACTTAAATATTTCTAAAAAGCAGTCTCACATACTTGAGAGCCTTCATACATGTGGCAGTAATAGTAGATGTCAAATCAGGTGCAATATAGCTTGCATTTTGTGGTATGCAAAGACAGGGATCATGGTAAGATGGAGTACTAAAGGCATTTCTTTCAGTGCCATAAGCATCAGTTTTCTTGTAACTGCAAGAAATACTTAATCTTTTTTTTGAAGCTCCATTATAAATGTAAGGTTTTGCATAGCTCATTTAAATAGTTTAAATGACACAAGGTTAAGAACAGGAAAGCCTTTCACCAAAGTGGTTAGTCCTTTTCAAAGATTTCATATTATCTGAAGCTTACTTTCACTGCATTCTTTTACCTTGGCTGCTTCCCAAGTGTGTATAAGTTAATGAAATAGGATTTTGACCCTTTAACCTTCCCTATAAACTGCATCTTTACCTAACTCTATTTAAATAAATCAGATAAAAAACCAATCATGTAGCAGAATATGTATTTTTACAGCTGTGAAAAAAACAAACATGGCTATTAAGCTTATTTGTAAGTACTTAGTAGTCAAAGCAACAGCCAAGACTCACGGATGATTTTAATTAAAATAAATCTGGGTGGGCACATAAATTCATTTACGATGGCTTTTCTCAAATTGAAACCTCTCTAGCATTGCTGAACAGCACTGCACTACAGTAAGTCCTCATTTGTTCTTAGCAAGTGAAGTTCAGTCCACTTGATTAGCTTGTATTCGTTTTATGAGTCATGTAGAGTGTAGCTAGTCTCTATGAAAAATATCAAAGATGAGGCTGAAAACTGTTACAGGAAAGGAGAGAACAAGAGCAGAACAGATGGGCAGATAATAACCAATACAGAATGATACCCAGCATTTCTATAACAGACATGCTCTGCGTCTAATTATCAAAAGAAGGTGAAATAGATGCACCAGGAGAACACTGCATTGCTCTCTATGAACAGATAGCGTGACTTTCTGTATATCATCAGCCCTTTTCACCTTAAAACACAGGCTTCTGAATATAAACACTGCCTATTATATTATTAGACCCTTCCAAAAAACAACAGCACCTTTTAATTTCATCCAGAAACAAAATATAATTTAGGTATGAAGGATGGTTAACAGTTATGCATGAAGAAATAAGTAACTAGCTCGCTCACAAGGAATGAACAAAGAATAAAGCTGCCTCTTTCTGCCCAAGCGACATGTTCAGGCCTCTGCCCAGGCAGTGACAAAGATGCTGCCACTGAAGCCTCAGCACTGATCACATCTCTCACCCCCAGCAGGGACTTCATAAATTGAGTTAATCACAAAATGAAATAGTTCAAAATGTAGGGCTTTGGTTTGATATATTAATAGCGATACTATCTAACCACCTTACTGATACATCATGTTTCAATTTTGCAGCCATTTGGTGATAAATACAGGCATATTCAAGACTGTTAGATTTTGATCCATGTTTGCCCATTTCCCAACGCTTCTCTCTCAACCCATCATCACTGAACTAACAGCATGAAGACGACAACAGCCATGCCATGCATAAGAAGCCCCCCACCGCAGCGTGAGCAGAGGTAGGGGCGCAGGTGGGGAGGCAGACCTGCGCACCAGCTCCCATCTTCTGAGGTGCAACTGACCTGCTCATTACAAGTGCCTGGCATATTTTAATGGCATCAGGCATCATGTTTTGTCCATCTTTGTCAAACGACATTACAGCAGGGTTGCTACCACGCACAGGCTGCGGTAACAAAGATTAATAGGAATAAACTCTTCCATTTTTCACATTGCACAGAAGTGGATCATACACTCTTGAGGTTTCTCTGACCCCCTTCACCATTCCCAAAATAAAGGTTTCTAAAGTAAGGTCTAGCAGTAAAGCGTGCCCAAAGTAGGAAAAAAAAAAAAGTGATCAAAAAAGGCACTGGAACTCTGGCAATTATAATAAATAGTTTAAAGGCATGTCAACAGCCTGCAACTCTCCCTCCTCAGAACATATTTATCCCTACAAGTAATTACCAACAAAACAGTACTGTAAACTCAGAGAGATACATACTTGTGCTTTGAAAGGGCTTTGCATAGAGTTATTTTAATTATTTTCCTTATATAGTAAGTGGAGGATGAAAAAGAGATTTCTGAAATAAGAAATGTTATTGTTAACTCACTAATCACAGCTGAGGGACTTAGGGGCAGTCTGGTTTCTGAAATATCTTTGAGCTTATTTTACAGAATTGACTAAGTTGGTGGTATCCCTGTCACAAGGATTTCAATGCAAGGCACCAAAACTTCCTTTACGTAGTACAATAGACAACACTGGATGCTGAAATCATATCCTGGAAAATTTTAGACACTAATATTTGAAACAGGGGATTTTTATTACTTTAAAGTTAATTTTTCATTTGTAAACACCTATTTATGAGGTGATTGAGTTTAGAGTTGATGTATAACATACACGCTACATTATTTATTTTTCAAACATAAAATACATACCCCTGCAGTTTTGAGAAACTACTGACCCTTAAGAGTCAAAGAAAGGGCTTCATTTCTGTCCTTTGATTCTGGGGGCCCCACAGACGAGGGGGTTATGAGCTTCCCTATTTTGCTTCTTGACATTCAATATGCTTATGGCTTGGGACCAACAGAGTAGCTGGGGGCAACCCGGGTATTGACACATAGGTAGAGCTGCCAAGGGGACCTCAGGAAAAAGCGGAGATGACGGCCAAGAAGCCCAGCATGGCAAAGCAGACCAGGAGGGCAGTCTGCAGCTGAAGCCAGGCAGCCACACAGCTACAAACTATGAGGTTTCACAGCAGAAGCTGCTATAATATGGAAATAGATTCTTACCCTCCAGGCCCATATGTCATCACACCAAGCTAAGCTGAAGCTGCCAGCTAAAATGGGCAATTTCACATGAACTTGGCAGGGTGACTGCCAACACAGAGCTTGTTTTCCACTGGTGCCACCCACTCTGCTAATCCAATTCTGCCTCCTGATTTGCTTTTAAATAATAATGAACGCAGCAGATGGGAGGGGAAAATGTTCCCGGCAGTTAAACCAGCATGCAAGTGAGGCTCTTTTTCACATACCTTGTGCAAACTAGCTCTAAATGCAATGTCAAGTGATTAATAGTGGTTAAACGAGAAAGCCAGGATTTGCCATGTTCTCAGTTATTCAATCTTTGACGAGGACAGGCAGGCAAACAAAACAGCCAGAAGGATAACATGTTGAAAGAGAAAGAACCACTTTTCATAACATTTAACTTTGATAAGGAGAGGGACGGACTCCTCTTCCCATCCTTGCAAATACCATTTTGGTCTCTTAGCGGGGGCCGGGAGCGGGGCGGGGGGAGCTTATGCACCAGAGCAACATTAAAAATACCTTTCAAGTTAAACATCCAGTAATCAGGACAGGCACTATGGAGCGTAATCCCATGGCTGACTCCTTTTTGACAAGGAGAGGGGAAACAGGCTGAAGCACCAGGTTAGGGAATAGGGTTGTGACTGTCAAGAAAAGGCGCAGGAGACATGAAGAGGCAGAGGGCAGACGGCAAAGAGTGTACAGCCAGGAGGCTACATGTCTTTTCAGCAGCGGCAGGAGGACCTATTATTCCTGGGTCACACAACATTATCTCCTGTCCAACAAACAGCAGGTAAGCTTGTTTGCACAGTGCACCGTGTTTTCTCTTGTGTCAGCTTGACACAGAGGATAATCACCTCCTACTGCTACCTACTGGTCTCACACTGTGGGTTGAAAGGTATGAATCCCACTGACAACATATCTCGAAGAAGGTAAAAGAAGGCATCAGTGTGATTCCATGCACTGAAACTTCTTTCTTTCACTTCCTTAGTTTCTGAAAATCTGCAAAATTACAACTTTTGAAAGGAGTTGAAAATGCTTGTGCAATATTGCATCTAATACCTTCTACATCTGTAGCAGACTTTAAGATATGTTCATTTTCTTGCTCCACATGAGACCCTTGCCACATTGACTGCTCAGACTATATGCTGCTTTTGTAAGACAAAGAGTTTTATTGGAAATAAGACCCTTGACTCCTTTATTGTGAAAGTTGGAATTTCTCAAGTAAGTTGAGCAGGAGATAAGAAAAAGAAAGTTTCAGTAGCTGAATGCCTAGAAAGTTGCATCTGAGTCCTGGTTCTGCCATAGTTCCCACATGGCGCTAGAAAAGTTTTATCAAGAGCTCCTACATTATGCTAGAGAAATTACATTAACCTATTTTATTTAATTTTTTTCCTAACAGAAATTCACTTGGCAACTCTCATTTTCTGTATAATCCAAGATAGCTCCTGGCTTGGGCTGCTGATACACTGAGCATTCACTTCTCCAACTGAGGTCAATGCAAAATGAAATCCAATCTGAACACATTAAGCACTAAAAGATGCTAGGAACTCTAAGAAATCAGGCAAGAAAAACTGATTTATTTTTAACAATTGCAATTTTAATACCTGTGCCTCAGCTCCTAGTGTGTAAAATGGATACCTCCACATCATCTCAGCTCATGGAGGTATTGTGAAGGTGCCTTCCCAATGCTGGCAAGGAACTAAGATACAATACATCACGAAAAGCCTCCATGGAAATTAACGTTTCTGTATCTGGTGCAGGCTATGGATGCTGTAGCCATAACGCATCGGATCAAACACTGAATGATGAAGATGAAAATAAACATTAACTATCCATTTGTGTTCACAATCCATTATCCTGTAAGAAAGCAATTTGAGGTCCCAAAGAAATAATAGTATATAACCCTGCAAATGAAGACTGTAGATGAATGCATAAACCACAGGTGGAAGAAATTGAATTTGAAACCTTAATTTTTGTATTTCCTAACAACCGTTTGAATTTGCCACTTTAATAAAGTTCTTGAAGCAGACTTTAGGAGAAAGACAGTGTTGCTAAGAACTAATGGTACACCTTCCCAGTCAGTCACAAATATAATGAAGAGATTTGTAATATGAAACATAAGCCTGGCTCAAATTTACTATCAGCTTCTACATCTTTCAACTGAAATATTTTGTCTAGTTTGATGTTGCAAGACCACAGTTAAGTAATTTGAGACAGCAACCTTTGATAATACCAGATAACAGATATTCAATTGTGTAAATTTTATGATCTCTGTTTTCCCATCTAATGTGGGGAGTTTAGCACATGCCTTTTAAAAACTGAAAGAATTTCATACAGGCATCTGTACTGGCCTGTTCTTTGTACTAATTAAATTAGTTTCCTGTTGAGTAAGTAAAATAGTGGCAGCCAGGAACAGTTGGTGAGACAGCTCAGAGGCTTAAGCACTGAACCATGAACTTTTCTGTTTACTACAATATTAAACAAATAGACACTCTTGCTGACATGGTGAATGAAAGAGCATTCTGTTAAGATACTTTTTTTGTTACTGTTTGTGAACTACTGATCTTCTTGAGAGATTTTTAAAGATACAAAAGGTATTTCATTTGATACAGTTAACTAACTAAATGTATTATTTGGTTTAAAAATATGTGTGTCAAAGTTAAAGATGAATTTGAACTTCAAATCTAAAAGGTCAAAACTTAGAAGGGAGAAATAAGTCAAACAGCCACCCAATAACCCAATCTTATCTCGAGCTCTGTACCTCCACTCTGATGATCACAAAAGTGAAAACTTTATACAATGCACAGATCTTCAGCCCAAGCACCTCACAAGTGGTGTTAACACCTTGAAGGATTAGGGCAAGAGACATCCTGTCTCTGATCTTCTCTTCTAGTGGCTTTCGGCAACTGCTGGAGAGTTTGCCATATGTATAAATAAAGCATAATGACAAAGAAGCGCACGCAGTGTGTGAATGGGAGGTCTAAATAGCCATTCTTACTTCAGTTTCTTTTTTCCTTGTAATGTAAGAGCTCTTGAAGTATTATAAATTGTTTACATTAAAATATACATGCTTACCACACTACATACACACTGAGACTTTGTGTGCATATATTTAGCTCAAAGCTAATCTCTGAATAAAAGCCCTTTCTGAAAATAGAGATTTATAAAAAGAAACACTGATAAACTTTCAGCTATAGGGACTCTAGTGGTCACTGCAAAACCGGCATTGCAACACAAAACCTGTGTGATTTTGTGGATCACCCTATAAATCTTCCTTTGTCCCATGAGTTTAAGTTTTCAGCCAAGAAAAACAACATTCTTCATAAAATTAATGAAAACAAGCTGCTCTTTGCCTACAGAAAAAGATTTTTCTTAATTACATTTTTTGGTTTGAATCATATATCCTGTAGTTTGATTAAATCCCCTCAGAAGTCAACTAAAAATTAAAGCTTTGCAGCGTGAACCTCAAAGGTGGTGTTTACTTGGAGAATATAAACCCACTGTGCCTTTGGAAGCTGATATTTAAAGCAAGTATAAGAGCAATATGCGAGACAGTTTTTATTATTTTCATTCTGTCACTGCATAAATTTATTTTCAGGGTTTAAAGTTTGCACAGAAATATGATCTAGCCAACATTTATTAGAAATAAATGGGCTGTATAAATGAATGTAGATAAAGCAAGAATACTGGAATTCTAGTTAATCCCTTGAGGCAGTAAATCAGGATTTCTAAAGCACTTAATGCAAAATATCTGCATCAAGGGGTTAAATATATAAAATATGAAAAGTCAAAGACAAGAACTAGATTAAAAGGTTACACAGAGACAGGGCTGAAAAAACTGGAGCCTGCTGCTAAATAGATATCCAACAGACATTTATTTAGGTTCACTGGCTGCAGCAGCCGCTGGCATACTCTAAATGAAGTCATACAACAAACAAAAATCAAATTCTAGTGACAGTCTTTGATCATTTTTTAGTACCAAAGCAGAAAATTTCCTTGCGAGAACCAAGCTACATGGGCATGATTAAGCTAATGCAACTAATTGCCCTAGCTGAAAAATAAAAATGCCAGTTGTCTATACCCTCGCTGTGTCCTTATGGCCTCAGTAGTTCAGATGAGCCCTGTATCCTTCCTGGCAGACTGAGTCTAATCCCCAGTGGAGACAGCAGACAGGGAAAAGACATCACTCATTAACTTAAGCACTAATTGAATCAGTTCCTATTCACCTGAAAACCTCCCGCCCCTCCCGAGTGAAACTGGTCCAAAGAACTAAGTCTTTGCCAGGCCTAAATTGTAATTCAGACTGAAGAACAGTTTTCTTTCACTCTGGCTCTCAATGCTTTCACACACACAGAGTCTTCCAAAATCTTGTTTGTATGTACTACTAAAGAAGATCTACTTTAAAAAAAAAAAGTCAAAAACCCCCAACCAGCCTAACCAACAAAAAATTTATATATTTCTCATAGAAACAGCACATTCCCTCAGATTCTCTGCAGCAGACGTATTCCTAACATGACTGCAGCCAGCAACCATGACCAGTAGGTGTTGGCTCCAAAGCTCAGAGGTGCACTTTCTTGTAAGTTACGAAGCAGTAAGACATACCTTGAGATATATATATTTCTGCTTTTATGCACACACTTGGATAAAACTGAACTTCATTTTTTTACTACCATATGAAGACTGTAGCTCTGACCCTTTAAGGGACTCCATGCAAAGAGACCGGTACCCACACAGAGCTTGTTTGAAGTCAATGTGGTTTTCCCAGTGGGAGACAGGAAGAGATGGGAATTACTGAGTTAAATTTGTGTATTAGTATTTTCAACATAAATTAAACACTTGCAGCTAAAGCAATAAATACTGGAATCCTACTACACATTGATACCTTTTAGATCTTTGGGAAGGCAAATGACCTTGATCCTGCCTTTGTCGTTCTAAGCTTAAAAGTTTTAAATTTTAAAGGGAACTTAGTACAGATTGTGAGAATTCCTACTCCCCGCACTGGCACCTCCAGAAGCTTCGTTTGCTTCAGTAGGTCTTAATGACATCCCTAAAGCTAAATATTTGTTCAGCTACATTCCTAAATAGAGGTTTATATGAATAGGAGATGAAAAGAGACTTTTCTTTGTATGACAAATTACAGTGCTCATCACTTTTGTTCAGCAAGGTCATATCAAATACGGTTTCACAAATCAAGGAATGCCTTCAAATTCCTACAAAGAGATGCAGAGGATTAGCTGTTGTACACATACTTTTCTGTTTGGGACAGGGCTGACAGAATCTACTAAAACCTTGAACATGGGTGATATGTACTTGTTAGACCTTTTAACCTAAAATTGACAGTATAAAACTTCATTCCCAACACCAAAGTTTTCTTCTTTTTCCCATCTCTTTGTTAAAGATACTTGTCTGTATTACACTCAATATGAAATCATTCAAATGAACATTAAAATGAACTACCTTATCTCTTGAAAGCTTTGGTACCCTAAAAATGGATTTTAACAGGCACCTACATCTTGTTTTATTTAATGTTATTACCTGCCTGTGAAGAGGGTCCTCCACTCCTATCACCTAGGTGTTGTCAAACCTTAGCCCAGCTGAGCAGGCTTTAGGGCATTTTCTCTCTTGTTATTTTGACTCTTGATTATCACTCATGCACAGAAAGAAACTACCGAAAAATGCCCAGGGAATGGCTAATAGTCTCAAAGCTACTATTTCAAAGGAAAATATTGATAGAATTAGCTAACACATCAAAAATGTGTGAACCGTTAATTGTGCTGATTATGCATACATTTTATTTGTAAGAATTGGCTATTATGATTACCATACAGCTGTCAAAATTAATTTTAAAATGGCATTCTTTTGAGAACCCAGCTTTACAGTGATATTTAAAAATACTAGATGAAGACAACAGATAAGTACTTACTTGGGCGAAGCAAATCTTGCAAAAAAAGGACACTTTAATCACTATTTTTATTTGTTTCACAAAGCTGATACCTTTACTCCCATGGGTCTGAATGAGTGCATGAATGTACAGGGAACATGCTATCACAGCACTGTTAATTTGTCTGGATTTGAACTCTGAGGAACAGTTTGTGTCATCGTGGAGCAAAAGTGCTGGTAAAACATTTGTCTAGATAAAAGACCTCAAGCAGTTAACCTGCTCAGCAGAGGCAACGCTACCGGGCACCAGGATAATGACCTCTACCCAAATGGGGACATCAATGTAATACTATGGCAGCAAGACAAAAGATGACAGTAGTTCAGCAGGAAAACATTAACAATGATGTAACTCTGCGTACTGTATGTGAATGAAATGCTTTAAGTAGTACAATGCCAACTTGTTTTTTTACCTAATAATGGTTTAAAGTTTTAGTATTTTTTTTTAAATCATACCCAACTTTGTTCTTCTGTTGTATTTTAAACTCTCGCTTCCGTTCAATTTTATTTTTTCCTAAATAAAAATCCTGACAGAAGTAAATACACCATGTGGGTAAAAGTTACAATTCAGATGAAATCAGCCTTTCCCATTTGATACATGAATTATTGGATGGCTGTGCTTCTCTGACTTCAGGTAGTTATGACACAACTCAATCATAAACCAGAAGAACCTGATGAGCCTTGTTTAGCAAGTCAAACCTGTCCTAACAGACAGATTAACTTATTTCTTATGCAGACTGTTTATGCTTAGGATACCTTTCATTGTTTATACTGAACTTTTCTTCTTTCTTTTTTTAAAAGGAGACACTGTATCACATATCCATTATTTTTACCAGGCAGAATGCCTTGAATATTTAGCTACCACTCTTTTAGCACTACACAAAAAGTTCTGGGTTTAAACTATTTATTTTTAAAGTAGTAGCATGATCAGACCTGCATGTTTATCTAAAGATCTTTGCTTTATGAGGGAGATTTTAGTCTGTGAGGTTTCCTCTACACATGGTAGGCAGCTGTCAGCAGCAGTGAGAAGGGCGAGGGGTCACCGCAGCTGCTCTGTGAAATCACAGGGTTCCATCAACATCGCAAAAATCCTGCAGAGTGGGAGCCGGGAGACCACGGATTAGAGTACATTGGAGTGTGTATATAAGGTCACATCATGTCTATCAAAGTGATATCAAACTGGTACGCCATACAATACATTTTACTGTGTTCTGTGTTCAAAGAAAATAAAAGGAGAATGGACATGTGTGTAGCAGACCACAGTTTAACACAGAATTTCACATTGTCCTTTCAGACAGATGGATTTACAAAGTCACAAAGACGTGTTGAATATGTATACACAGTGGAGATGTGTTGACTGAGAGAACTACATTTCATGAATTCTTCAGGTCAGACATGAATGAGATCAAAATAACTCTTATTAATTAAATAGTAGAAGAGACTATTAAGAGAAACCAGATGTTCACATTTCCTGAATTCTACACACTAATATACATAATGTCTGTCCTTGTGTGCATATGTCAATAGTTTCCCATAAAATGCTTATTAGTATCTCCCCATGAAACTTCATTTTTATAAAACCAGTAGCCTTATCATCTTAAGATAACCCTAAAAGTAGGATAGATAGGTAGCAAACATAGTTCTGTTTTGTGGGTAGACAAATCACCTCCAAACCCACTTGTTTCAGAGGACAGTTACAGGATATTGAATGCTGTATCTGTCATGTTGTAGACAATCCACAGAATCTGGAAATTCGTAATTCTCACTGTTAGGGTGCTTCAACCAGATGACCAAAACTAAGCTTCCTGACAAAAAAAAAAAACAACAAAAAAAAACCCCCAAAAACCAGAGGTCACATCTTGCATGAAGGAAGATGGAAACAGGTAGGGCAGCACAGAATTTATTTTGGCTGAAATGTGGAACAAATGAGATGACTAGACGGTAAATGATGTCTTGTAGTTCTGGCAATCTTGTGCAAGACGAAAGCTGGTACAGGTATTCAGACAACAAGGTTTTATCAAACCACATCTGTCTGCAAAGTTAAAAAGTTGATGACACTATAACAGTTTGATGCTGTTTCAAAATAGTCTCCACAATTTTACAGTTACTGGTAGTCACTTTCAGCAACAGAAAAGATGAAATGTAGGTGCAAAGAATAAAACACTAAGAAAGCATCTTGATTACAAATTGTAGAGTTGTGAAGCTTTTGTGGTGTTAGTACTTGTTAACAACTAACAAATTGTTAGTACTTGTACAATTGTGAAGTATGAGCTGCTGAAACGATCCAAAGGGTATGATTTAGATTAAAGCCTCCCAAATCTCTGAACCAACAGGACTCTGTGACCTTCAAACTTCCCCTGGGAAGTTCTTAAGTTTTATTGTTTAATCTGGTTCTGTGGAGCATCCACCATGGGCACAGGGACCACTTTAAGAATTGCTGAGCTTGGCAAAGATTGCAAAATTGTCAAAAAAACCTCAACCAAAAACAACTTACCACCTTAAGCAGAAGTAAATTACAAAACTCCCTTTCTCTTACCATCAATACCAACATCCACTTGCACAGTAGGCCCTTTAATATCTTCCTTACAAAACTCTTCATGCCTGGCATTCCCTTACACATGCATTTGCAGTTATTTTTCACAGCAGGTTACCATCCTGCCCTCGCCCAGTCGTTACCCAACGTTCCTGGACACACACATCCTCCATTCACTTACAGGCATTCTCCTCCACTTTGCCTCTTCCCACACTGAAGCCCTGTCTTCTTAACCACTGGCCCCGAGGTGCTGAGAGGTTCCTGAGCCACCAGAGCGCAGCGTGAAGGGGTTTTGTGTCTTTGGGTTTCTCCAGTTTTGTTTTATTTTAGCAGAAAGCTTTGATGCTGGACTGTTTCTCCCTGCTTTCCTGGGAAAGGCTTTCCCTTACACTGGACAAGAAGGAGTTGGCAAGATTGAACTGAAGAATAAATGCAGACAAATACTACTGGCAGTGCCAAGGTCTCTCCTCAGCTTCATCGCCGCTGACCCGGGTACGGCCCCCCACCTCTGCAGCTTTTCACAGCGATCATTACTGCCTGGGCACCGATGCTCCCTTCCCACAAGTGGGAACACCAATGCTACCTTATGTAACACACTTAGGATCAGAAGGGATCACACAAGTGCTGCCTATCCTACCCGCTGAATAATAGTTCATCTGATTTACAAATGGTTTCTCAATCTTAAGTGAATTATCTTTGTAGATGCCTGAATAAATGAAAAGGATTAAGGAGAGTTGGTGGCAGAAGTAAGAAAAAGTGGAAAGTTTCCAATGGCTTTTCAGCCCTCTGACTGCTCTTCTAAGCTACAGACTTGGAAAAAAAAATAAAATCCGCCCATGCTACTTTATTTTCATTTAAGAATAGGGTTTCTTTTTTTTATTTTTATTTTTTATCAATTTCAATCCTAAGGACTGATCTTCCTTCGACGGAAAAGTTCCAGAGAAAGTGGAAGATGCAAAAAGTCATAAGACAAACATACCTGAAGAAAAGTTTTTCACCAGAATTATGAGAAATTCGATCACCCATTTCACTTTTAAATCCTCTCTCCCACATCCTCTATTGCAAAACCATAGTACAGTACATATTTTTCTCCCATCAGTTTCTTCTTCTCACATTATTCTCTGGTTAGAGATCAGTTTCCTACAGCTTGTAGGACACAGCGGGAGCTGAGGAGAAGTGATACATGGAGACAGCCCCAGGTCTGAGTTCCTGAATTCCCAGCTTCCCCAATTCCTTCTGCAACGTTACACATTACTATATCCCTTATATTTTGTGAGGCATAGCAATTTTTCCACTGGATAGGTCAGCCAACTAAATAATCAATACATGCAGACTAGCAGGCCCCAAGAGTCATCCCATAAGCATGATGATTACATCCGAAACACTGTAATTAACAACACACACCACTACAAGCTCTACTTAACAAGCAACCAAAGCGATGATTCAGAACACAGCCCTGTGCAAGGCTCCCATTTTAGGCTACAGAGCTGGAAGATTCAGAAGTCGTCAATAATTCCATGTTAAAAACGTCCTGGTTATAATTATTATGTCAGCTGGTAGCATAATTTTATATATAATTATTAACCCTTATTAGAGGAGTAGGGCAAACAGTAGCTAGCTTAAAGTAGTTAGCTCACAATTAGCTCATAATGATTTCATTACTTGGCACATTGTTTTCTTACACAAAGCTCTCATGATTTCTTTTCTAAAATTACAGAGAGAATTGCTGATTAGGAATCTCCACGTGAGCCTTGAATTTATGCACTTGTTTCATTTCGAAATAAATAAAACTAAATTGTATACTTACGCACATATAGGCCAGGTCCACTGAGATCCTCAGCACAAACATATTCAGACTTTCAAAACAGAGATACAGCCATTAGCAAAACAATCTCTAGCTGTAAAAGCCTCTTTACTTCATTTTACAATACTTGCAATAATTTAGGTATGTAGCAGATATTTTCACAGCAATCTTAGTCTTTGTAATAGATTTGAAAAGTTCTTTATGCTCCTTACATCCTGTAACAGAAGGAGTAGATGTGGCTTTGGCAAAAATTCACATGTATTGGTTACATGAAGAGAAAGTAAATGTTTTATATTCTTTCTAAAGATGTTGATAATATTTGCACTCATGTAGAAGTTTTTTGGGAAAATCCTTAAACATTACTAAACAATAAAAAAGAACCACAGCCTTCATGTTTCCCTTCGTATTGTCATCTTTTGCTTCCCACTGGTTTCCCTATCTGCTCTTCTACTTTGGTAAGAAATACTGCAGCATGTCTGGGAACGTCAGTAAGGAAAAAAGTCTTGCAGTGACAGAGCTGCTCTGCAGGCTGACAGTGTGAGACATGGCTTCTAAATAATTCAGTCTGGGACCAGAAATGGTTATTCTATGTATGCAGAAATACCTGAGATTTGAGGTCAAACATTTTCTGTTCTCAAGAACTAGCAACTGGTAAGTGGAACTTCCACATTTTGAAATGGCCTCATTGTTTGCTTTTAGGTATGTATGGGTAGGAAGCATTAGTATGTACAGAACTCAAGTCACCATCCTTAAATGCCCCCCCACCCTCAACAGTTGCTACTTTAGAGTCATTTCTTATGCATTTGAGTTCATGTTGTCCGGTCAGGATAGTGGCAGGATGAGACATAGAGGTGTTATTGACAGGAATAGGAATGGTACTGAAATTCAAAAATGGCAAGGCAACAAAAAAAAGTGGGTTACACAAAGAGAGCACTGAAATATCATGTGATCAAATATTTCATATTTACACATTACATACACATATAATTAACTTTTCTTCTTAAGTATTCAAACACAAGCACATTTCCATATTCACCCGTACACTTTAGGCAGACTAAATGGTACAAACACAATAGATTATCCGAAGGCTGAATACATCCGACAGCCCTGTCCACCCCTCTCAGTGCATGCGTCTATCTCTGCACACAAGTTTTACACAAAGGTACTCTCAGTCCCTGGAGAGAAGAGGATTTCTTAGCACAGTTCACTGTCCCTTTTGCACTGTTACAAAACAAATGCTGATGACAGCAACAGGAATAATACTTCCAAAACAAAGGAACTATTTCATTTAAGTCCACAGAATGCAAGTACACGTTTATAAATATGTGCTATTCAGCATGCAAGTTCTTTTCAGCCAGATAAAGCTTTTTGGTTATTTGGTTTTGTTTTTTTTTAAGAAAACCAAACTGTATGTCTTAGGTCTGGAAGCAATCAAACTGGATATGAATGTGAAGTACAACTCCAAAAATGCTTGCAACATAATTCTGGCCTACTGCAGCGTTGTTATTGCAGTTCCAGTTTCTGCTGGAGCTGCAGCCATGAAGCTGCACAGGAATCATTGAAGAGCGATCACAAAAATACCCTTTTCCCCATTGTCCCTCAAGCAGCACAGATCAAATAACTGCTGCTCAGCTGTCTGTCTTTTAAATAAAAATATTTCTTCATTGTACATGTATCAGTGGCAGGTTGGAGTGCGTTTTGCCTCTGGTTTTTTTTCACACCCCCAGCCGTGGATCACCAGCCAGGACTATGGTGAGAAAGCTTTTGGCGTATATTATAAACTTTACTCCTACAGGAGAAAGCGTGCCCAGAAGAACTCATCTTCTCTTGTTTAACACAGACAAAAAGCATCAGAAAACAGTAACTATACAGATCCTACAGAAAACCAGTGAAAGCATGTCACTGTCTCACAGGAAATTTTAGGTGTTTTCAGAGACATGCTCTATATCTATGATAGGTATGAACACTCAGTATTGTTGGTTTTGTTCTGTTTTATGCTACTATCCTAAGTATTTTTAGGGGGAAAAAATACCCACAAATGGTTTTATTCTCAAAAACATGTTTCTTCCCTACAGTATCGGAAGAACTGGGCAAAAGCTTAGCCCAGAGTGTTAAGTGGGTCAGAGGAAGACAAGAAATAGAAACAGGCTGGTTTGGAAGAGGATGTGGGAGTGGTTATGTGATCTGCCAGATTCAATCTTTGGTAGTTTCTGCACCAAAGTTTTTTGGGGAGGCAAGACTGGGAACACAGCATTATGTATTTGAGTCATCTGCTCTCCTCCCTACTGCTTGTCAATGGCAACTGTCAGGGACAAAATACTAATCTTGATAGACTTTCAGTCTGCCTCAGTATGGATGTTTTCATGTTTGCAGGAGCCTTGAAAACTCTAGTTTGGGAGGCAGTTGACCCTGAGGCTCAGACTATGCAAGATTACTGGGGTAATCTACCTACCCGGTGAGCTCACTCAGTTATTTTTTGAGAAATGCAGTGTAGTTATCTACAGGTATCCTTACATTAAATTTCATGTTTTATTGTATATATTTTGATGCGAATCCTTAACTTTAATGCTTTTTGATCTGCAGCTCATTAACTCTTTGATAATAATGACAAGGCAATACCTAATCCTGGGATTTGATTCAATATCAATACATATCTTACAAATTGCATTTTTCTGCAGTAGGATGCAATACTTTTTGAAAAGAATGTGCATTTACCATAGTAGAGAAAAATGCTCATCTTACAGCACTGTACACACAATGAAAACTGTTCTGATCATCTATGACAGACTCTAAATTCATCAGCAAAGAAAATCCATCAATAGTAATTAAACGTTGCTCACTAGTGTGTAACAAATCTCCTTAGATGTCCAACTACTACCTTTCATTACCACAGATGCAACGCAGTCCTTTCAGTAATTATCTAACTGGCCGCTGCTTTCCAGTACGGTAGGCAGGAGACTCAAACCGCATCCACAGCATCTCCCGGCCAGGGATGCTGGAAGAGTACCACCATGCAGAGGTGCCTGCATGCTTAGCCACACTCTCTTGAACATGAAACATTGAAAGCTGAAGATAGAATCAAGGCTCAGAAGTAACATACAAAGTCTAAGTCAATTCTTTTTACTTATATGGCAAAGCTGGGAAAGAAGCTTTTTATACATATTTTCTCCCATTATACCTCCTCTCCTCCCACTCCCAACAAATATTCTCACTTATGAGGATAGTAGGATAAGAATGGCTGAGGCAAATGTTCCTATATATGGAAGAGTCTCTGAGTTAAAGATAGCTCCAGATGACAGATCATGTTAAATTCTCATCATGCCCAGGCTCCTCACAGTTACAGTAGTAGAGATTTAAGTGATGAAGGAAAAACCCACTATTTGGTTCCAGGGGCTTCCTGAAAGGAAAAAATACTTGAGAAACTGAAAAAAGAGTCCTAAATTCCCATCTATTTCCTTTCGTGATACCATCCATAATGTTAGTCTACATTTTTCAGTGAACCTGACACCTGAACAAGTATTTTATGTTTTCAGTTAACAGCAACGTAAAGGTGCCAGATAATATTTGTCAAAAACCGGTGCTGTTTTTCATTTGAGAGCTATCTCCATAGCCAAATGACTGTAATATCAGCATTGCGTTCTAACCATAATTCAAACCACAAGCCTATAATATGTTGCTCTTACTGCCAACATACAACGTTTGCTGAATATTAAACAAAGTGTTCACAGACTTCAACACTACATTCAAGCATTTTCCTTAAACGGATAAGAACACTGATAAGCAATGTGACTGCCATTTTTATTGGCAGTTCTGAGGTATGCATTTAAATACTTAATCTTTACAATCTGGTTCTAGACAGACAGGTGTTATCCGTCTACTTTGTCATTTTTAAATTAGAAGTATTTGCTACAATAAAGATTTCTCCCATGTGCCTTTTTCTGTATTTAGGTAAAAGAGTTATCCTCTCCTAAAAATGACAATTTATTAAGTCTTTCTTCTTGTCCTGAGTTCCTGCACCACTTAATGACCTAATGAAGGATACTTTTCCACCAAATACATTTTTTAACAGAAAAACATCTAATAACTAAATTGTAAGCCAAATGAAAGAGGACTGAGCACGTATAACTAGAAAAGATACAAGTCTGCTTTCATCCCCTGTGCCAGACTTACACATAGAAACTGGCACAGCTGAGGACCACACTGTTCTTTGAGACAAGAGTCTCCTCCTCCTGCTTTCCACCCTGTAGGAAATGAAGAATGTCTGGTTGGTCCACATAGCTGCAAACCCATTTTTTCTCCTCACCTCCTACCTATTGCCAAATCTGCCTCTAAGGCTCTGCAAAAGATGATCCCATGGAGCACAGGCCCTTGGTATATGGGCAGATGACATTTGGCATGAATTCCTACATTGTGGATTTGATGACTCCTCTGAGTTCAACAGGAGGAGGACAACTCTCTCTACCATACACTTCTTAGCTGGTTGGCAAAGGCTTTCTCTGTAAAGATGCCTGCCTCTGTGCTCTACTCACGACACCAGGTTCAGCACAGTTGGCCCCAGGAGATGTAAAATGCACTTTCCTCTTAGTGGAAGAGAGTGGATCTGCCTGTTGTTACCCCCATGTGTTTCCCTCTGAAAGGGTAACGGGAGGAGAGCTTTAGGCTCTGTCAGGGGCTGCAGGGCAGCTCAAGCCCCCAGGAACAATGCTGAATGAAGGCTAAACTGGCATACGCAGCCCCCAGCCCAGCCCTCTCCCTTGCAGCTAGCTTCTGTGGTGGTCTTTCCATAGGGGCCTACAGTGGGGCTGTAAAACACAGCCTGGTAAATTCAGAATTAATATTTAAAGTATGTGTACAGAGGCATGCATTCAAGATGTACACTTCACAGCTGGATTTCAAAACTGGCAAAGCCAGAGTGTGAAAAGGGTTGAGGATAGTTTTATACAAGACAGTTTTTATCTTGTATAAAGAAACAGTATCTGAAGAGTGAAATAGCACTCAGAGACTCCTTTTGAAATGCCTACAGCTTCTATCCAGAGTCTTGGTTTCAGCTGTTTTCTCTGCCTCTCCATGGGTAATTTTAAGTATCCCATAAACACACACGGTGGGAATACAGGGCAGGATTGAGGAAAAAAACCAAGACCAGCTTCCACTCTCATCCCAGACAAATGGAGAATGAACCAAGTGATCCAAATATCAAAGCAATTTACTGTGTAACTTAACGGCAGAATGGCAGAGGCTGGTAGTTTCCTAAACATCCTGTAAGCAGATAGTAATTATTGTTATTTAAATAGGAAGCTGAGTACACTGTACCTAGTTTGGTTACAAGCTGTACAGATTGCTACAAGCTGTACAGGTTTCTTAGCCTTTTTAGAGTGGATAAAATAAAAACTTACTATGTGCTAGAATCTTCTTTCTTTGCTGACAGGAACCAACTACACTTTTGCCCCCTCTTAAACAAACCAGTGTACTTTTCACTCCATAAATCTCATATTACTTCCTTCCTTTTCATTTATTTTGAACCAGAAGGAGGAGTTTTTAACAGAAGTGCTCTATGGCAGCAGGAGGAAAACAGCAAATCAGGGTGGAAGCTGCATAAGGAAAGTAAATCAAAAGTAATAAAATCATGGAGATCCAGCAAGCTTTGGGGGGGAAATGAAGTAAAAGTTGACTGAATCCAGAGCTGGAGAAACATTACACATGAGAAAACACCATTAAAAATAGGCCGCACTTAACAGATGAGATGGGAAATGAAGTAATAATTTATAACAAAGTTAGGAAAAAACCTGCCAGGTTTGCAAATTTCAAATGAGATGCAAGTTTGAATAACAAGTGATAACGAAATGCAAGCACACAATCTTAAGGGTAGAACACCACGGAACAATTTAATTAAAAGGAAAACAATATGCTCTGCAACACAGGATCAGAAATAACATACTGCCTGATGTTTCTGTTCAGCTAACTAGATAGTTATTTATCTGATAGGGTAAGCAATACGTTCTAGTGCTTGAAAAATTTTGCATAATTGACCTGGAAAAGATCCGTAATGATGCAAATCTTTCCAAGCAAGTATTTTTAAAAAATTTTTTCAGCTGACTTTGAGTGACATAAGTATAAAACAAATGGAAATGTCTGTGGTCATAAGAACTTCTGCTACACGTGTACTTTTTAAAAGTACTTTACTTTCAAAAGCAGAATATGGCAAGTATTTACTGTAATAAAATACAGCCATTTTTTCCAGATTCCTAAGAGTGGTCTTAAAAATATTCACACAGTTTTGCAGGCCTTCAAAAGAGAAAAAAAATTACACCCTGGAAATCTCCTACAACTGTGATATTAAGCAGTGCAATAAAAGGGTAGCTTAGTTTATGTTAAAGGATATTAACTACAGGATAGGATACTGCGGAAGAAAAAGGCCTGCAGATCTGTAAATGAGTTTCACACATGATTTATAAATGCAAATGTGAATAGTAGGTTATAATGAAATACAAGAGTAAGTACGCATGATAGATCAGATACCCTGGGGAGATGGGGGAAGCACGCTACACTAAATGTATGTCTTCAAATGTCAGAATTGAACCCAAATAGTATGAGAAAGCAGAATCTTGATAAGAGTGGAATTATAGGAAAACCGCATCTAGGTAACACCAAATGACATCTGGAAGGTAAAGGCAGAGGGAGTGTTAGCAGTTGTGGGAGAACATATTGTACTAAGGTGCATTAAAAATAAAGACATTGATATTAAGTCTGAAAGACAGAATACTGGTTATATTGGCCACTAAATTTAGCCAAGACTACCAAACCTCTCAAAGTCCACAAAAGACAATGTATGTATATGAATATTGGCTTAAATTAATGGATATTCTTGGTTTGCCATGCTTAGTAACATACTGATACACACAGGAGATGCACATGGAACACGGAATCAAGAGGACAATAATTCCTCCCGGGGAGCTGAGGCAAAGCAAACACCAAGAGGAGTTCTTTCACTCAGAGGTACCTTTGGACAAGTGCCTGCAGATTTCCTTTCATGCAGCAACAACGGACTGAAGGAACAAATCCATGCTTTCCTATATGCCCACTGGTTCTGTGTTTAACAATTTAGCTGTTGCTTAGACTGAAGGATTGTGCACAAAGAAACCTTGCAAGCATCTTTTGAAGATTTCTGTGGAATTCTTTTTAGGGATGAACTTGGATCAGGGGAAAAATGCACTCAGTATATACAAGTTTGTCTGAGGATAGACAGTAAGTTGCATACCTTAATAAGGCTGTTGTCTTACAGAGATTAAAAAAAAAAAAAAAGAGGGTAAAGTCAGAAGGCAGATGCATTAAAAAAAAAAAAAAAAAAGGGAAAATTTGAACCGTTTTATATGGGTCTGCTTATTCCATCTTGGCTTGGCATCACTGCAGTAGCTGTCTGTTGTTTTCCTACTATTTTTTTAAAGCTGCAGTGATTTTTGTAGTGGTATGCAGAGGCAGAGTTTGATGGCCTTCCAAATTTTTATTTACAATTTGAGGATTAGTCACACAGGGCTTTATTAAAAAGCAAATTATTAATAAAACAGAAAACTAATAACACAATAAAAGATAAAGAGGTTAAGTATATAAAACTATCTGCAACTTAGAACTTGATGCCTCATGCAAAGCCTACTAGGAGATAAAAGGAAAACTCAGAATTGCTAGGCAACTTTGACAGGTGACTTTCTAGGGCAGGGTTCCATCAATTAAAATCAGAGATCTGCCTGAACTGAGCCATGTAAGGGCTGGGCATCCAGGCTACTTTCCTTTCATATATCCCATGAAGTCTACCCAAAGCAGCTAAACCAGCTCAGAGAACTTAGTATAATGTTTTAGGTGACACATGGGAAGATATAAACAATTAGGTATGAGATGTAAGAACAAGGAAAAAGCAATCCTTAGAATGGATATATCAAATACTTTAAGTATTTACATATAATATGTAACAGACTGCCAGTAGTGCATGAGTACCTTAAGTACCCAAGATATCCCCAGGATATTATGAGGGAGGCATTCAGAAAAGGGTATGCATCTTTCAAACGAGCTGGCTGCATCACGGCCATAACATTCAAAGGGTTAATTACACAGCCGAGTGTCTGCTCCATTTACTGATAAGCAGAGAATGTTGTAATTTTTTGGATTTATGAATTGCTGGGGTCAGTCAGCATCTTGCACACAACAGCGTCTGCCTAGCTATATCCCTTACCTGCTGGGCAGAGACAATCCCTCTCTCGCCTGGAACCCTGGAGCCTCTAAGCTGCTTGCTCTGTAACCTTGGCAGCTGGGAATAACACAATTCTTCTTCTTTTTTTTTTTTCTTTTTTTTTTTTTTGCAACTGGGCCTCTCTAAATAAAAACTACAGAGCCTTGTTAGCCAACAAATGAGCATGAAATCACGACATTGCAATCCCCTACTCTAAGAGTCAATCAATTTTTTTCATTACAGATTTGTATGCTAGGGTCAACAAGAAGAAAAAAAGCACATGGAGCAAAACAGACTTAACAGCGGAGAATCACCAAATCTCTTCCAAGCTGTAAGCTTATTTTCATTATAATGATGTGCAGTTTGCAAAAAATATGCTCTTGATATAGTTTTTTAATAAAAATGAAGAAAACCTAGCAGTTAATATTGTCCTTTGAATGCTAGATGCTAGCTTACATTAGACGGGACACAACAAAGTAATCTGTACAGCCTGCACTGACGTATCTTGGTAGTACAATCCATTTGACATTCAAAAGGTTTACTATTCCTTTAAAAAAAAAAAGAAATCATTTTACATTAATCAGAGAGTAAACATAAGTGACAGGTTTAAACTGCTAAATTTTCTGGATGGTATTTTCACAGCATTAATTAGTAGGAAGGAGGATTAGTTAAAGGCATGGGGCTAAGTTAGTATATTTTAGCCTGAGAATCAGGGCCAATCTGCTTCATAACACAGTTGTTACTCTGACCCATTTCCAGCAAGTTTTTACCATAGTAGTATACACTTGACTACCCATTTTCCTGAAACATGCTGAAAAACCTGAAGATAGATCCAAACATACCTGAAGTTATTGGTAATGCAAAGGCGGTCACTGCAGGCTGCTACCAGTTTTACTAAGCAGGCTTTTTGACCCTGTACACTTTTTTGATGTCAGGGTAACAAACCCTAACATGAAGCCTGATGATAAATCAGGATAATTTGATAACAGAAATGAAGCCCATACCTACATTTTAAAAACCTTATTTTTGCATAATCAAACATTTGTTTGAAATATTTTTCTCCTGTATTTGAAGAGAACCATCACTATGCATCATCAAAGACTCCTACTCCCAGGAATTATTCTTGCAATAAGCCAGTGTTGGATATGAACCTATTTCAGAGCAGCTACGTTACAATGTGAGTTGAACCTCATATGCCTGTACAGTCTTGGTGGAGAATCACTGTCACTTAATACTACTAATACAATATAATGACCTTGATCTAGAGGAGAGCCATCACAGAGGGATTTAGAGCAGTGTTGAACATAATCCTACAGAACCTTTTACCTTATCCGAGTTGTTTGCTAAAAGCCCTAAGGTCAAAGTCTCTCCTGATACAAGCACCCTTGAAAACAGTGACTTTACTATAGGTCTATATTGTTAAACATTTCGTCTACTGGAAGAGCATCCAGTCACTTGTCCAAAGAAAGTCACCCATCTCACTGCTGCATAGGAATTTTCCTTTTCATGTTTAACTTCAGTTCTCAGTCTATCTTTCTTTCCTAAATTCCAAAGAACCCCTCTGTCCTTCACAGTTCAAAAAGCCAAAACACTTTACCAGGAACTGAAAAAAAATTTGTCACTTCATGATCTACAGAGGACTGAAGTGTTTATATATTTAAAATAGCTTCTGCAAACTCAACTGTTGTCCATGTCTGTGGTAAGTGAAAGTAACTATGGACTTGAAACGCAGCAAGAGCAGCCAAGGTTGGAAAGTCTTTCCTGATGTCTAACGGTAAGGATAGCAAAGCTCTGGAACAGGCTTCCCAGAGGCGGCGGTGGAATCACTATTATTGGATGCTTTTAAAAACAGGGTAGTCAAACATCTGTCAGAATGACACAGATACAGTTGATCCTGCTTTGGGGAAGGCAGGATAGACTAGATGACCTCTCAAGGCTCTTCCTGCCCTATTTTCTATGATTCAGTGATTCAGCACATAGCTTTGAAACACCCTGGGGCTTGATTCTTTTCTCACCTCATGTTATTTTTAAACTAGTGCAACTTCACTGACTTCAGTAGAGCTTTTCCTCCCTGTCCTGCAGTAAGTGTGAGAAGAATCAGAACTTGCGATTCTTACACAGTGGAGACTGGGTCTACCCTCCCACTGTGCTGCACAGCTGATTTCCAGAGATGACTTTTTTTACCTCTTTACAGCAGGCAATATCAGTGATTTAATTCAACGTTTGTATTATTTTAGTAAAAATCTGAGTCCTGTTATATGCAGCAAAGGCAAAAAAAATGTTGAGTAGAAACATTCTTTGCAATTTTCAGCAACTGTCAACTTTTTCTCCCAATGCATTTCTCTTTGTGTATAGAGATGGAGCTCAAGACCGAGAAAAAGTCTACCTCACCTATCACAGGAAGCCACAGTAGATAGCAAAGAGGAGGAACGGAAACAGGATAACCAATACTACAGTACCTCAGAAACAAGGACACAGCATACCTCAGGACCAAGGACACATTACACTACAGTCGGCTGCAATATCTTGTAGACAGGGTATTCAAAAAAATGTTAGAGACTGGGGACAGGTTTAGCATGAGAGCTAATAAGCATGGGAGCTAATCACATTCCCATCTATCAGTCTCCAAGGACAAAGAAATAGATAAAATATGTCAGAAGCCCCTGAAGCTACACAGAATCTAGAATACTACTTATGTGAAAATGTCGAAGCTATCCACACACCACATGCAGTCAGCAGATTACACAGAGTGGCGAATAGCCAGAAAATCCATAGTCTGTGCCGCAGTAAGTGAAATACTGTTACACTGCACCAGCTCCAAACCACAGAGGAACCACAGAAAATACAGTTCATACTGCCTAATTTGTTCTTTGGCCATCATCACCATCATCATCCATAGATATTACATATCCAGGGACATCACTGCTTCTCTTGTGGCATTTCTACATATATAAAATGCAAATATATAAATATATATCTCTACATGCAGGTGGATTTTCACATCCAGAAAATTCACAGGAATGAAGATTTTAAAAACCATCAGTGTTAAACTTCACCTGAAATGTGCTGCTCAGGACTCCAGCACTTTCTGATATTTCTAGCAGATCCTTTCTTCTGATTAGTTTCAAGGTGGTCACTCCCTTTCTGTGCTCCCACATCCCAGGAACAGCTTATGCAGAACTTCATGAAAAAGGTGGTGAAGATACAAATGGAGAAAAATCTCATAGGCTGATAACTCCAGTGGTAATTGAATCTGGCATGTTTCCTCTATTCTGGTCTGACTGGGATTTGAATATTTGTTTCCCTCAAGTAAAGGTTGTGAAATCCCCTGAAACACAAAACCATGATGAAAAGGTCCCTAATGTGCAAAAGAGATTTCATTTACTTATTGCAGTGCTTTGAGATTTGATTCTTCACTTAAGAGTACTTGATTTCCTTGGGATGATGAAAGATGGTATAAAACCCAAAGGAATATAGAAAGGTTTAACTCCCACTTCTGGATTCCTTTCATTAAGAAAATGGTATCTGCAAGTCTGGTGGGGGATGGGCGGATGCCAGTTTGTGGCTGGAGGACCAGTGAAAAATTAGTGAAAGGCTTCAAGATGTGCTCAAGAACACAGTTTATCTATACTGAAAGAAACAACCTTTTGAACCTCTTTAATGCCAAATCACTCAAACCTGTGCAGTAAGTTTCACGTGACAGTAAACTATGCAGCCTTGTCTTTTAAGAAGTCTTCTGTTAAGCACCCCCCACAGTACGTCAGATACATGTCTTCTATGCTGCTGATTTTGAGAGACTGTTCCGCCCTGTTCCTTTGGTAAGGCCTACTCTACACTCAAGTTTATCACAAGGTCATTTTCCTTTCTATGTCTTTTTCTCTCATTATAGTTGCTTATCTCTAATGCATTCTGCCCCTTTGTGATGGATGATAGTAACCAGAGATAGCTGCATGGTATCATGTTAGTTCCCACATGCCAGCTCATTTTGAACTACCCAGCTCTTCCATGAATGCATCCTCACTTGAATGGGATCTTCCTTTTACTTGGTGGTGGGGGTTTTTTGTTGCTGTTGGTTTTGGGGTTTTTTTTTGTCTATTCCAGCAGTGCTCTGTGCATAACTGTCAAGGGTACTCCTCCTTCTGAGTACCAAGCATCTGGGTATTTTCAGGGGGAAAACCCCCAAGCTTAACTGAAGCATCCTAAATTTGAAAGTTTTTTAGGATTGTCTTACTGGTCAGCTGCCTATCTTAGAGGTAAAGACTACAGGCAATGGAGTGGGTACCTTTCTAATTGTGACCTGTTGTAATGAGTTAATCAGAGGTATGCTTGTGTATTCTGTTTTTACTCAAATGTTGTACACATCTTCCTTTGTAACTGGCTTATGGTTCTTGAACCTTTCTAAAATGGCCTCACTCACTTTTCTGGTTCAGATCATCAAGTCCAATATAGTTAAAACAGTGAACACTGCCTGTTTAACATAGCAGTTAAAACAGTATGGGCTACCTTATCTTCTACAGATACGAGGACAGTTCTGATAGCCTTCTTAAGAAATGGGCATAATTCTTCCCCTTAGCCACCTCTCCTGCTCATCACAGCAGTTCTTCTTTGCATCAGTGCAGAGACTTGCACCTTGACTCCTTTCATTGAAGGAGATGAGCAGGTGAGTAAAGTCTTTACACTGGGGACCTAGAAGCAATGTTTTCCAGCCCAAAAAAGTGCTTCATGTAGTTATATATTTGTTGCACTGTTCAAGTAAGTACAGTTAAGAAAGTTCAATAAATGCTAGTTATTTACTTCTGTCTCAGTTTTTAGCTCTTCTTAATAATGTGAATTTTATTAATAATATGCAATCATGGGGTTGTCTCAATTGAGCATTAATTAACATTTCTCCTACAGCAACATTCTTTTTATCTACATGCTGTTTTCCTATCTGTCTGCATAAAGCACCTAGAATTTCTTATAAGATACAGAAATGCAATAATTACTCAAGACTCCCAACTACAAATTTTTATGATTGGAGCATTTAGGTATCATTGAACAGACAAGAATGAATCCTGAATGGAAAAGACAGCCAGTTACCTGAATAAAAGCAGATTTTATGCAGAGGAGAGTAGCAGTCTGCAAAGCTGAACACACGGCCTGAGATCTTTGCATGGAAGAATACTATTTAATACATGTTTGTGTGGTACTTAGCATAACTGAACTTAGCCTTGTTCTGAGTTAGGGGAGCGCATCTTAAGATAAATGTAAAATAATGAGATTGCTTTTCCATAATACAGAGAACACATTCCTAAGGAAAGCCCAAAAGTTCTAGGGACAAAAACGTGAGAAATATTCAAATACTGTGATGTCAAAACCTTATTCTCCACTTCAGGCAAGTGACCAGCCACATTCTGCAGATGATGAAGAACTTCCTAAGAAGAATGAACAACAAAATTGACAGCAAGGACTGATCATCATGACATAGTAACTCTAAAGAAAAGAAAACATGAGATTGAATTGGATCAAGTAGTAGCTGATAGCATAAAGATGACAACTTATTACTATGTAAATGTTGTGGTTGGAGGCAAGTTAATAATAGTCATGCATGTGTAAGTCATTAGGCTCTCTGTGGCAGCCCTGTAAGTTACACATAGGCCTGCTTTAAGGGAAATCACCTTTTTGCACTCGTGTAGATTTTCTGTCAAACAAAAAGCAAGGAAGCAAGCAGAATTATTCTTGCTTACATAGCAATTTTAAGAAACGTGAAGGAGTCTTGTCATTTGAAGAAGAAATCAAAATCATATTATGTCAGAATGAATTAATGCAGTCAACAGTCTTGATAGTCCAGTCTGTTCTCTTGCATCATCTTTACCTAATGGCTGCTGGGGGAGGGCTAGGAAGCTATTTAATAAATGCATTTACACACATTTTGGTGTATGCTTGGTATTAGCCAAGTGCTTAAGAATCTCACTAAATTAAGACATCTGTAGGGATGATATGCAAAGCTGTCGGAGTACAGTGTAGCCCATATTAAAATATGCTAATGGGTATTAACCCACATGTATTAATAAATAATTAACATGCAACAATCTCTTCACATTTAAAGACAACATTTTCAAATCTTTCAATCCACTTAGATTAGATTACGATCTCTTGAGCAAGCAATTTTTTCAGCAACCCCAGCCAGAAACCCTTTCTTATTTCCAGGACATCAGGTTTTTCCTATCTGATTCAAGATTATTATCACCATTTAAGAATAAATTACCCAGCAAAATTATTTTAATAGAACCAAGTATTAGAAGATAATTTTCAGTTAAGAGTTTAAGAAACTCTGATTGACAGAAGTACGTGTGACAAGGCTACAAATCCAGGTTTAAAGCTCCTATGACCAAGTGAAAATCATGCTGGCCCAGTACAATCTAACTCTGTTGTTTCAAATCTCATAAAAAATTTCTGATGGGTCAACTTTGAATCAGCAGACTTTATGGTGATTCCCCAGTAATCAGCATGGAGTCGCTGTACTCTCCATAATGAGATCAGGTGTTCATTCTTATATCAGATCATATTTGTGCTGCTGGGAAAGCAGGAGTCACAGACCCCATCTCAATGACTGTGGAACCACAGCCTAATTGCAGTAAATACTGGGAAATCTCTACGTGCAATAAACACGCAGAACCTCTAACAGAGTGAAATTCATGCAAAAATACATTAAAGCCCTTAAAATAATTAAGAAATCTATTTCCTAGAATAATAGACTTCCAGTGCTTTGAAAGACAAAACATAGCAGAAAGGAGCTCAGATAAAATAACAGTTCTGCCACATCTATTTTCTTTATGCCAAATAAAAATAAATTTCACAAAATAGGAAAGGTCTATTTAGAAAAAATTGAAAGGGAATGTCTGGTCTCAGAGACAATCTAATTTAACATATTTTGGAGGGATTCCTAATAAGTTTGCTAGTCTGTCAGCAGGAAAGTAGAATACAACTTTCACCATTAAAACAGGACTGACCATATGCATGCACTCAAGGCAATGCTGACACATAGTGCTCTCCCTCTTCCAGACCAAGGTACAGTCCCATACCTCAAGAAACAGAACAGAGCAAATCTTGACTTCAGTGTAAAGCTTAAACAAATGGCTACGCTTACACAATCTTTACCGACGTCAGCGGGGACATAAATGTTATTGCTTCACGACAAAGAACATGGGTAACACATTTCTGTAGATCTGACTACAAATTCCCAGCAGATGATCCTTTGGCTGGTGAATCCAAATAGCTCTGGATTCACTTGACATGCACCAAGCACACTACCACCACTTCGAAGGAGGAAGAGCTACCAGTTAAGTCCAACTCCATGGTTCAAGAGACGCTTTTGCCACAGGATTTGACTCATAGTCTTAAATCTTCTATTACCCAGTGAAATTCACTGTGAAACAACTCATGAAATTAAAAAATAATAATTGAAGCAAACACTTTTTCCTCCCTTAAATCAAAACCACTGTGCCAGCCTGGAATCCCCTCATGACAACGGTGAGCCCAAGACAGAACAATGTCACAGTTGCTTATGACAAATCACAGCAAGTGGAATTAATATTTCATAAACGGGAAAGCAGAAGTCTGACAGGAAACCAAGATCCTGCCAGGACATTATTCCAAAACACGACAGAAAGAGCAACCAGGATACAAGTAAAATTGTTCAACTCTTTTCATGACCTTTTGGTGGCCCATCTAAGTCACCTGCAGAACTGTGTGAAAGAAGAGTGGTAAACTTTTCTTTTAAATGACCACTGATCCATTTCCTACCCGCTGTGTCATTTCTCAATGAATGTATGTGGATTTTCAAGAGAAGCTTATACTTAAAAGTTGAAACCCAGTTCTACAGCTTACAGCTTTCCAAGTGGAAAGGCAAATCCATGGCAACACATGCGACATCAGTCTGCATGTATGCACACCTGATCACAAGCTCGTCTCATTTTCCTTCAGTTGTACCCCACTGCTCTTGCTCAAAATTTCACATTATTTCTAAGAATTTGTTTCCTCCATTGTATCACTAGTGCTGCAGTTGGCACTTCATACACACAGTTAGGTGGCTCTAGCAACTTTACAAAGTTGCATTTTCTAACATTATGAGCCAGCAGTGCTTCTTTCAACAATTTTTGCCCAGTGAGTAATTAGCCACTATATGAGCACGATGAGTCACCATAACAGCCCCACTGTTAATGTCATAAAATGAAATGACCATTTCTTTATTAATATTCAACAGCTACTAAGGATAGCTTTTGATATATGCTTAGATTTTACTCTGTGTATTACTCTAAAAGACTGGAATTTAGATTTATTTTTAAAAGAATTTTTGCATTCCAGTTATTAGAAAAAATGTCTTTTAATTTTTTTTTTAACAGCTCACTCCCCTGTTTACAAAAATGCTCTGCTTAAAGCACATCAGAATAGTGAATCAGAAAATGGATGCTCTAGTTTTCTTTTTAAATAAATAAATAAAAAAGAGAAAATGTAATAAATAGATAAAGCCTTCATAGAGAATTGCAGCAATTATATCTCCACAGCTACAATATAACCCAAAACTTTGCAAAGGCTTTGATTATTGAACCATGGCTGAAGTGAATAATTTGGCTTTCACTAAGAAAACAAGCACATTCATTCTCACCACAATGGAGAGAGGCAGTTTTAATTAAACCTTATCAAAAGATGAATAAAGAATAAACTCAATACCCATTCCACAGGACTCTATTTTCATCTGTTTAGTTTAAGCTTGCCATGTTCATGCAATAATTAACCACTGTCCAAGGAATGCTGGAGTTGTGTTAATGTTGGTAAAGATTTAATTAGTTCAATTATCTGGAGAGTATTGAAGGCTCAGCACAGTACCAATTTCTTCAGGCTTTATAGATACCTCAGATGAAAATATATTAAACTGAAATGTAAGTGAACAAAGGAAACTTACTATTTCACTTCAGCTACTGAATGAGTGTATGTTTAATAATGTTATTACCCTCATTTTAAAATGAGGTTTCAGAAATAGAATATGTAAGCTGTGACTGACCCATTCTTCAAGATCAGCTCTTTTTTTCCCCCTGCGTCAGCTTATAAATGTATTTTAAACAAAATTAAGTTTACTTTAGAAAAGAAAACCCAATACTTCTTTACACAGGAAAAAGTATAGTTCCTTTTACAGTCCGTCCCCCCATCCCCTTGCCTACATATTTTACATCTTTCATGGAAAGTGAGGCACTTAAAAAGCCTTGAAAGCAGTGACACAGACAACTGTTTCAATCTGTCAGACAGCGTGGACAGACAGTAGGGATCATTTCAGAAAATAGAGTGGCCCCCCAGCGGCCTGACCTTCCTGGTGGGAAAGTGAACACAGCGCGGTGCTTGACAAGCTCACCAACAAAGGAGTATATTTAGTTCCCCCAAATTCTGACACGCTTCTCATAGGAAAAACGCAAACCAGGACGAGGCATCGTTGGCGACTGCTAACAAAGGGTAATTTCTAATTGGAGATTGCACCATTACTGCGAAAGAAAAAAGAAGAGATGAAAAGTGGAAACATCACTGCACGCAGACTGTAAGTGTTGGAGTGAGCCTCGTTCCTATTTTTTAACTGTTCAACTCAACATTAGATACTATTCAAGATGCAAGCCCTCTGGATCTGTACGTGCAGCTCCTGCTGCCTTCAGTGGGAACGAAGTCCAGGAATGGGAGCATTAGAAGATCTCCCTCTCTGTGTCAGTAAAATATTATCATTAGCTATTCTTTAGAAGGGATGTTTGAATAAACCACATTAATTTTCCCGTAAGGTTTAAATGACATGTTTATTACTACCATGGTCCATCCTTTGTTTTCCCCACACTGTATTTCAGAGTATGAGTTCTTTATAACCAGTGAAGGCTGCACAAAGGTGGCTAGCATGTCAAAAAGTCACATGAGTTTATTTCCTTGAGGAGGTGAGAACCGTAGGCAGATGTTCTCATTTTCTTATGAAGAAATAAAAACTTAGGAGTTAATATAAAATAACTGTTTTGAAATTGCGTGCTACGTTATATCCAGGTTGTATTCAAGCTGTCTATCTGTCTCTGTAGGCAGTCAAAAACTACTTTATGGATGGCACTGTTATGCTTCCCAGCAGTAAATACCATCTGGTAAATAACCCTTGTAACACACCATACCTCTTTTTCTACTACTCACATCACCTAGAAAAATGTAAACACTTTAACGAATAAATTAAACTAATGAGAGAAGGTGTGAATTGTACAATGAGTGCCAAATGATGCCTCAGTTCAGCTCCTTTTTTGGCCAAAACTTGATCTCGCCTTCCAGTTTTCTCTAGAGTGGAGGAAAAAGGGAGAGGCTGAAATTCATTCAGACTTTTCTTGAGTACAGATCGCAGATAATGCTCAGGAAGGAACTGGATACAGCACATTTTCCATCAACCACCTCCCCTTTCTGGCACTTGATTTTTAAGTTGCATCAACACTCTGAAAACTGAAGGTGCCCTATAGCCCATCCCTCGAAGACTTGCTTCTGCCTGGTATCTCTGTGAGGTTTTCTGACAACCACGTGGGAGCAAATAAGACTAATAGATGATTAAGTATTTAATGACTCACATTTATCATAGCTGAATAAAAACCGAGCTGCAACACCTACGTCTGTCTCTGAGTGAGCATACGGAAGCATCTGAGGTTAAAAAAAACCCAACCAAACAAGTCACAGCTCGTGTAACTGAGAGCAAAATTTCATCATATGTGTAGTCATTTATTAATATTAAGAGAAGTGTATTTTTTTCCCCTTAATTATAACTACTAAACAACTGCAGAGTGAACACAAATATATCCAGACAAATATATTCAACCTCATATTCTTCAGTATCTTAGAAACTGCTTCACCTTCTTTCCTAGAATTCACCAAGCCTTAAAGTTAATACTGATTTTTATTATAGGAAATTCAAGTTATATTCAAGCAAGGACTTTGATGACCCTTACACCCACAAAGCATGACAGGGAAACATACATTGCTTTACAATGACTATTAGCTACAAAGCTGATGAGAAAATGAGCTAACTAAGAATGAACAGATATATTTATAGAACACATTTTATAATATTATGTAAACTATTTCCACAAGTAATGAGATCTTTATTTTGAACTACATAAATAATTAAATACTATCTAAAATCATTAAGACTATGGCAATCATGCAACAAAAAGCAAAAGCCATCTATTTCAGGTACTATACTGTTAGATGGCCTATTTGGTCCCTAAATATTAATCATATCCCTGACATGATGCACTTCCATGTGAAAACCTTGGAAGGTGACAGTATACACTGTAAGTGGATAGCCATTCCCAGGAGGAGTAATTTGCCTGCCAACACTTTCAAATAGGTTTTGTTTTTGAAACACAGATCAGTTATTTTATCTGGAAAAGTTCTAAGGAATGGACTGTGTCTGCTACAGATTATCTGGAAGACAGGTCTAGTTGGGGCTTCTGGCTTATCTCTCAGGTGAGAAAAAAAATCAGAACATACAGAAGAGATCTTAGTAAAGGCACAATCCTCTACCCCAACTAAATTTTAAAACACTGTTTTTAGTTGGCAGGAAACTCTATTTGCTTAACAAAGAACTGTTTTGGAGAAGGCAGCAAGAATTTGGCTGTCTTAAGCCTGAAGGGTATCTGATTTTTCTGCTCTCTCCACTTTGAGAACATAATTCTGTTTTTTTCCTAGTCTGAAAACATTCTGTGATATATGAGTTCAGCCGAGAAGTATCAGGGAACTTTGTCTACACCAAAAAAGGAACTTTAGGGTATTTTGTGCAGATAATGAAAAGACCTTGTTCAGTTTTGCAGTGTAAGTCATTTTTACCATACAAATTCCCTGCTTTTGTGTTAGCAAAGAGGAATACTTTGAGTCTTTCAGTTTAGAAGATCTTCAAACAGACAATAGTGTGTAAACAATCCCAAAGTACATAACTTTACTAGAACAACCTCCAGTCTGTGAGCAAGGGCTTCAGAAAGGCCCCTTCTTCAGATTTCCTTCTGCTCTTCACCCTGAACAAAGCCTTGGCTGACAATACTGAAATCTCCTCCTTTCTTCGGATTAAACCCCCGTTGCAGGAGAAGTATGCAAATGCTATACGTGTTTCCCTTGCTGAGGCTACTCTAACGCAGCTATCTTTTCACTGTCTATTTTACTCCGGCAGACCATCCTACCGGCTGACAGGGAGACCAGCCTTCCAATTCAATCTTTCACAACACTGACAGTTGGATGCTGGGGCCTGCCATGAACTCTAAAAGAAGCTCATTTAGTCATAATTAACTATTCCCTGAATATTTCCTAAGGTATGGTAATTGTGCTAAAAGCCAACAAGTGAAGCATTCATTCTGGTTTTCTTTTAAACTTTTATTTTTCCACAGCAGTCTCTTTCTCCCTCACCTCCTTTTTTTTTTTTTTTTCCTTTTAAAATCTTTTCCTTCTTTCTTCTCCTCCTCCTTGGAAACATTTAGAGTAAAGAAAAGGAATGACAGTGGAGATAGGGAGCTGCAGAAAACTGTGATGTAGGCAGTTCAAAAGGCAAAGTCTGCCATACGATACAGGACCCCATGGCAGCACTGAGCTATTCAGCTGGGTAAAACACGACAAAAAATGAAATGAGTAGAATAAAGCCATGTCATTAATGCAGTATGATGGGCATCCTATTTGGATAAATAGGGAGTCATGAATATACATTTCTAATTCCTTAGATATGGTGGTAAGTGATCTCTGTTTCCGTTAGCACCAGAGTATATGTATTTGACCAACCTAAAATCTTAAGTTATGCAGATGTAACGCATTTTACACACTACTCTTCCCTCCTCCCCACAACACCAGCACAGATCACATCCTACCACACGCACTGAGGGTTCTCACAGGGATAAGGTATGATGGATCCAGCCCTGTACACAGACCATGTTTATTGCTGTTGAGATGGAACGCCTTGGGAAACTGACACAGATTATTTACCTTAAAAGGCAAAATGTGACCTCATGTCTGCCCTTATCTGTTTTCTGGTTTAGGTTAAATGAAGGAAGCGCTGACAGCACTCTCCATTTACTTACTGACTTTGTGTCTGCTAGAATTCTGTTGCCTTTCAGAAAGTTTGGAACTTACAGGATACCTATCCATCATAAATGTGCACATTCCATATACAAAAGCAAGTGACAACAAAGGTAAATCTCTTCACATTCCAATCTCCTTTCCACTTGGATGTGCACTAGGAGCAAAGAAATCACCAGCTTTTGCAAAGAATCTGTGACTGGGCTGGGGGTGTGTAGGGGTGTGTGTGGTGTTAACATTGCAAATTCAACTGTGCCAAAAGGGCCAAACACAGCACTGAGGTTCCTTATTATTATACAGCACTTTTCCAGTGCCACAAAAGGTGGTAGGACCTTCCAAGAATAAGGTAAGTAAAATCTGTGATCTACAGAATTTACATTCCAGGTTTCAGGTGTAATGTAAGAAATAAAGTTAATAAATAAAGAATGATGAGGAAGAGAAAGGGCAAAGCTTCAGACAACAAGGTCACGAAACAAATAATGGATTCACTTTTTAGGGGCACTCATCTACATTTAGCACATACCCTTATACTACATTTGTTTTAAATTTGTAGAAAACAGAAGGACTGCAATCTTTTTTCTTCAAACACTAGAGTACAACCATCTTTTTAAGAATGAATCTTAAGGAGTAAACTGGGTAAAAAGTTTCTAAACTCCTTTTCACCTCCTTTTATTTCTAGATCATTCCAAACTTGTGGATCAATGTGGTTTGCAACGGCAGGCAAAAACACACTAAGAGTCAAGCTGACAAGCTGTTGCTGGAAATCTTAATGAACTATTTTATCATCATGGTCTGGGATTTTGTTTTTTTTTTTAGGGGAGGGCATTGGAGGGGGGGAGGGGGAGTTGTTTAACTTCTGTGCATGATTGTGACCACAACACACAGCAGATTAACAACAGAAATTCAGAACATTCAGCGAAAGTTTCTCACAATAGACGTAAGGTGAAAATTGTGATGCTTCTACAATGTTTACAAGAAACGATGCTTTCTTCATGCAAATAAAATAGGTGAGAAACACCACACTGATAAAAATCTTTGCAGATTTCACATGGTGGAGCTCCTGCTTTTTTGCCCACAGTGTTCTAGGCTGCTCTAGAGCAGCATTGCTTCCTCCAGTCCTGCAGCTGGGGACATTTTTTTCTACCTTTTCTGCTTCTGTAAGGACCCACACGTTCAGACTGAGTTCCATTTACTCTCTGCCTTCCACAGTAACTCACAGAAAGAGAATTAGATTTCTAAATTACTCTGCTCCACTGATGCACATTTCAAACATCTTTCTAAATTCCCAGGTGTGCTGCAGTTTCTCTATCCTGCATTTTGGAGGCTGGCAGAAGAAGAGATGGCTACGTCCTGCCGTCTGGTGACATAAGCAGTTCAGTCACTTATTAGTAACGCCCCTACTTCCGACAGCACACAAACTGGTACAGTAGTTTCCCAGAGAACTGTGAGGTTTGGGGACGATTTTGAGGAGTGAGGAGAGCAACTTACACAAGACAGCAAGTCTAGGCCTTGAAAATTCAGAAAGACTCAGCTTTTAAGTTCTCTGAGAAAATATGGCAAGTGTTAATGATTCAAAAGCAACGCTCCACCTGCTAAGAAAATCAAAATCAAGACTTACGCATAAAATTCCTGGTCAAGGACTCAGTAAAAAAAAAGAAAAAGAAAAAGAAAAAAGTGGTGAGGCAAAGTCTTAGAGAGGATTTTGAGAGAGAGATATCAGTTTACTGCAGGCCACCATTAACAACACAGATGGAAAAAAAGATTAAAAAGTGAATGACATCAAAGTCATGGACTACAGACACACCCCAAAAAACCTACATGGCCCAATCCCAGGTTCACCTTCTGGATTGTTTTATACTGCCCTATTTAATTTGAAATATAATACATAAAACAGAAGTTGAAATGTTACTGATTGAACCACATTTCATCAACAGCTGCTCACATTACACAGAGTTGTTTAGATGACCTCAGGCCTCACTGGTTTTTCCAGCGCTCTCTACACACTCATTCCCCCAAAAAAGATACAGGCAATTCATACAGCGAGTGTTTTTACATACAAGCAATGACAAAAGGAGTCAGTGACATGCAATATGGACCATGTGTTACAGCTTCTTCCTGGCTGAAAAGGGATTCACAAAGATGCATAACTTCGCAGAATGCACACTAGCAAGTTCCAGTGATTTCTCAGAAATCTGGGGCAGAAAAGATGTAGAAATCGGATGACGAATATGAGATTCTCCGAATCACTGCTCCTGCCTGATCTTCCCTAGAGAGTCAAGGAACAAACCAGAATTCATCTAGGATAGAGAAGTCAGGATTTGACTGAGTGACGAACAACTGCAGGAATGATAAGTTTGAGGGACAGTAAGGCATTTACTAATTCCTTCTGGGCTATCATTCTTTATTTGGACTATGAGGTTCCTAGAAGCTAAGAAAACACTTGAGTCAGTTTTGAAAAAACAGAAATTGTCTGGTTAAAAAAAGAAATGAGGAGTAATGGTCAAATTCTTTCTTCTATTTCAGGCTACACTTCTTTTACTTGCCAGAAAATGTAGGGAATATGTGGGAAATATTAGTTGTTTAACTATTTTTTTCTAATTCTGAGTGATAACTTCCTTGGTTATGAACCTAGGATATGCACAGGTCACTAATCTGTGTCTCACCAGTCCTAGGAAAGAGTTTATCTGCACTTGCCTGACTTCCTTGGTGAAACATCCTTCTGCTTGTGTCCAAGCAGCTGCTGCCAGAGGCAGATAGACACTATACCCACCACAGGTCCCTCTAACATATCTCAGTTAAAGTCTAGCAGGTCTGTCCAGTGCTTACTGATCCTTGTCCTTATTCCATTGAGCTAACAGACTTGGGAGATTTCCCAGACAGCTTGCTCTCTTTTCCAATAGAAGTGTAATTTTCAAATTCCGTTCAAATAATTTAAATGTGTATCACTTCCACAAACAAAGCACCAGAGCAGACATTGAGTAACAAATAGCTTCTGAACTCTTCAAACTCATTTCTACTTTTTACTTAAGGAGTAGCTGGGCATCTGGAGAGCTACCCAAGGTGGGAAAAATTCTCCCATGGGATCTGCAGAGAGGGTATTTTTATTCCGATATTCTGTTCTCTTTCTTGAACTTTGCAAAGGATTGAGTGTGTGCATTCATTAGCTCAGACTACGGCAGCCAATATTCACAGTGCCCATCTGAAGGAACTTTGCACTAAAAAGTTATCTGAAAGGTAAAGAATGCCTGTGTTTACAGTGCTTTAGTAACTCTTCTTTTTGGCAAACTAGCAGAATGTTAATGCTGAGCTTTTTATAGAAATACAAAACAGAAAACACTCATCTGTAAGTCTCTGTACAAATATTTTGATTTAGAAAGTCCTTTTTAAAAATCTGATTCATATTAGGTAGAGAAAGGGAAATTCAACAGCCTGTGGTTACTCAATAAAGCAAACCCTGGCTACTCCATTAACCAACATTAAAACTTTGATGGATGGAAGAAAATGAAAGCTGGAAAAAAAAATCATCAAGGATGTGAACACTAAGCAAACATTCCTCAGCATTCAACCAAGAGACTGCTTAAGCATGAGCTGCAAACTTCTGAGAGAAGTACATGTTTAATATATAAAAGGCAAAATTCCTTAACAAGAAGAGATATAGTTTGCAAAACAGTTCTTCAGGAACAGCTTGCAGCTTTTAAATCTCATTTACTCAGCCTGAGATGGTACTGTTGTGTCTACACTAGTTTTGATAAGGGAGCCAGCCCTATTCCCATTGAAGTCTATGGCATTCTCCCATTGTCTTCAGGAAGAGCAGAGCTAGGCTCAAAGCCTCACAAAGATACCCCAATAAAAGATTCCAGAAGGTACCAGGATCCCATCTTATTTTCCTAACATTTTTGAAAAAAACTACGGGGAGAAAAATCTACGCAGCTCATTTCTACTGATACGCAATATGCCTTTTATGTGAAAATACAGACCAGGGAAGCAAACGAATGGTTAGCAACATTAATAGCCAGAGGGGGCTAGCAAAACTGCCTGGGATGAAGAGTTTGCCTGCAATCTTACCATTACAGAATGTCTCGGAAAAGACTAAGCATTTTGTAATGTTGCTATTTTGTATGAGCGTTCTTTAAGTCCATGACAGGCAGCAGACCCTGTAGTCTTCATTTCAGATTAAATTTTATACACTAAACCTAAACACTTTATTTATTTTTAAATCCATACTTTCTAAGGGTATGTAGTTTTTCCTGGAAATGACATTATATCATGCAACTGAACTTGCATTCTGATTTTATGCAGTCTGACTAAGCATTAAAAATGAGCTCGGTTATAACTCAACTTGCAACAGAAAGATGTCTTTTTACAACAGCAGTTTGCAAAAAACCTCCAACCCCACTGCATCCAGAAAACAAAACACTGCCCTATATTAATAATGAATGCAGCTCATATCTACCACATTCTGTTAAATTGCTAAAATTGCCCAGATAAACCATTTGAGAGTATGTCAGGTTTAATTAATACAACATGACCTGATCATTTCCACAGTTGGGAAGAAAGAAGTTGGCATTCTTTAAATCCAGAGCTCAACCTGGAGATTATGCTAAGTTGCTTCATTCACAGTCCACACTCCTCTGCACATGTCAGGAGGACAGCATTTGTCCCCTCTAGTGATAAACAAATTATACATGAAATCAATTCCACTTCACAATAATTTTCCCTATTGGGTATTATCTTTCCTCCTCTGCTCCCTCCAGTTAAGCTTGCATCCTGTAACTTGCTAATGAGCGGGGGGCTTTCTGTTCCAGGTGGCACCCCCTGCCTCGAAGTCATGACATTTCCCATTTCGAATGCTGCTGGCATTTTTCGACAGCTCCTGCTAACTAGCCTTTTTGACCTGCACTAAGAGGAACTCATCTGATCGAATCCTCTAACCTGCCAATCATGCCAGCAAATGATCTTCACAGTCACTCCCAAGGCAGGAGGGGAAAAAAAAGGGAGAGCAAAAGAGGGGGAGCGAGAGAGAAAGCTAGCAGAGAGTGATGGAGTAGGCAAGCAGGCAGCCTCTGCAGCTACCTAATGAGAGTACTTTAAGTCTCTGAGGCAGCTGAAACATTGAAAAACTGGTGGGAAAATTAGGACAGAACTGAATGCCTGGTGCTGTTATTACTGGTTTCTTTCCACCTTGAGATCATTTTGAGAGCAATACCTCTGAGATGTGCCATTTTCTGAAGAACACAAGTTAATTTTACCATATAAAGAGAAAACAGATATATTTTTCCCTGCCACCATCAATATGCAGACCTCATAATTCTGCTCTGCCAAATGGCGTTCTTTACAGCATTAATTAGGTGCTGTAAGCTCGTTAAATGAGTGTCTTCACCTAGGGATGACTATGAATATTTTTTTTGTTGTTGATGCAAGCCATAAATAGCATTTTTAATCTAATTTAAATGCTGGCAACATTTACACCTCTGTATCTACAAGTGTCTGCACACAGATACATAAAACAACAAATACAGTATCTACATAGTCTAGATGTGACTTTGTGGGCTGAAACCAAGCAGAGTCATGATAATGACTCAGTGGTTTTGATTTTGTTCCTTTTATGATGGAACAAATTACTTACTGCTGAATCTTTCAAGCACACAAGGACAGATTTAATTGTGTAGATTTGCTTTACCTTCAGGTAACTAGTTTTGTTCTTAATCAAACTTAGCAGGTAAGACTGTAAGCTAACTAGGTTTTAATACACATGCAATGCACAGACTGAAGAAGAGAGGCATTAAAAGCAACTGTACAATAAAAAATTCAGGGAGAAAACTTGAATAAAAAGGCTTATATCATGGTATGACATGCTGTGATTGTATTGTTACAATATACATGCCAGAAAATACAATGCACAAACAGTCCTTATAGAAACATCAAAAGGTGGTTGCAGAAATGATTGTACAAAATTAATAGCTAGGTACTAATGGCAGAGAATGATCACTCGTAATTACTAATTCAAAATACATGTATGGTCCAAAACAACATTAATCATTTATTTATACAAGACCACAAAATCATGGAAAATATCCGATTCTGTTTCTGCTTCTTAAAACATCTGAAGATACACTTTCAGTGTTATTCTTCTATATTATGCATTTTTATTGGAGAATTTAGTATTTTCTCCTGATTTTGGGGGGTTTTCCTCCTCAGACCTTTCATAGCAATTAACAATAGGAGCATGTGGGAAACCCATCCACCCTCATTGCAGCTTATGGGCCAGAAAAAACTAATGTATTTTTATTAAATGACTTGTAAACTATGGCTGCATTTTAGGCAAGAATCTCCCCACAACTAGGAGTATTCAGTACAGATTTACTTTAATTGGTGTTGCCTTCAGAGTCAATTTTGCAGTGGCTGGTTTAGTTTCTTTGTTTCATAGAGAATCAGGCAATGTAAACTATAGGCTCAAAATAGCAACACAAAGCTTGCTCTCCACAGAAACAATTCTGGTATATGGCATTACTAAAATTCATTTTTTGTTTATGATTTGGCTGAAAGTAAAATGTTCTGTTAATTCTGAATGCTGCAAATGATGCCTGAGAGGCAATGCCTCTCATTAGCTTTGCTGTCTCTCTGGGTTACGGGCCATATGTGTCAGCACTGGGAGCCTCTGCTTTGTCTGGAAACCTCAGTTTCTCCCCTTCAGTGGTTCCACTTTTCCTCTTAGACAAAGCCTAACTGAGGAGTCACGTGAGGAAATAATCCTAAAGGAGAGGTGACTGTCCATGGGAGAATAGGGAGAGTTTAGACCCGCTTTTGCCTCCCTCCCAGTCATTGTCATTTATACATTGTCCTCTCTGCATTCAAATGTCATCCCAGACTATCAGCCCACTGCAACTCAAACGGCCTTTCATGCCTAGACACTTCTTAAAGCATCAACAGACCACAAAGACTGTCTAGTGGGAATTGCTTGCTATCCTAATATTAATAATACAATACAGTGGATTTATGGCACAGAAGATTCCAGCTTCCGTCTCCTAAATTTAAGAACAATCAAACTGGAAAGACAGATCAACAGTGCTGCAATGGAGCACATGCATTCATGCAAATATCACTAGTATCTTTCCTGCTGCAAAAGCGACTGTTAGATTAAAAACCTCTACACTAAAAATTATTTGAAAATGAATCTTCACAGTGCTGAAGGCAAGTTATCATGCATTAGAAATGAACTGAAAATAGGCTCCAGACTGTGCAACTGTACAAGAAAATATGATATTGTCCCTTGAGAAAAGTTATCCATGAGACTAGTAATGCTTCCTTTTTCTTCTGCCAGCTCTGCAGCTGATCTGGCCATGAAACTTTGCAATTTAAAAAAAAAAAAAGAATTACATCAGTAAGTATGGAGCCACTAATTTCACATAGAATAACATGGAGTATATAATTATAAGGAAGACATCAATGTCTCCTAGCCATGGAGGTTTGCTATACTTGTCCTACCAAGTACAGTATGTAACAAAAAATGTGAAGCCCTCTCCTCTCTGTCCTGCTTCCTTTCTTTCCTCCTTCTTCCTTCATTCCTAAAGAAACGCCCTAACTACCTCTCCTCCCAGAATCCTGTCCATGATTTTGGAAATCCTGTTCATACTTACTTATTTCCATCTACTTATTTCCAGGCATAGATGCTGTCCTGGTCTTTCAGTCTATGGATCGGACAGGCTTTCAGCACCAGTGTTCAGCTAGCTTAGCGAGACCACAAGGCATTCTTCACTGATTCGCTTTCCATACCTCTATCCATTAGGTTACCAACTCTGAAGAAGGATTTTTATCATGAAAGCCATGAGACTGTATATTCCACTACTTATACAAAGTGCAATTAAGTGACAGTGTATTTCACATGATAACAGACAAGGCAAGCTATTACACTAATGACACAGGAACACCATTAAACATATTTTTAAGTCCTATGAGCTCCTTGATTGGGTGGTGGGTTCCGTTTACTGTGGTATACTGGGGGATCTGATGGAATTCTGTATGGACAGTCGCTCCAGCCTCAGTCCCCACGTGTCACATAAGCGAGATGGGTGATTTATATGAAGATAGCCTTGCACTGGCCAGCTATTTGCTCAGTCCATTTCACCCTCTGTGCAGAGCCTAGTGAATACAGGGGGATTTTCTTTATGGCTGAATAGAGGACAAAATTCAGTCTGTAACTCTCATTTTAGACTAACCAGAATAAGATAATAAATTCTTAGATATCAAGAGGAGAATGTAGTCCAATGCCTGGAGTTTTTCCCTTGTGTGTTAGATTTAAGGCATATTCTATCAGTGTGGTGATCTTATTCTTTGATATTAAGTGAAGCACAGCTGGAACAGTCTCATAAAACCATTATGTTGTTAACATTCAAAAATAATGGCACTAAAAGTATTAGAGAGCCAAAAAATATCTTGGATCCTGCAGTTATCTTTCACAGCTTAACACTAATTTAACATTTTACAAAATTGATGTTACAATTTCAACTCTGTTCAGTACTGTCATTACTGGACTCAAAACCAAATTGCTTTCAGCTGCCCACCACAACTGCATCTTATTAGCCTTTTCACGAAAGCCAATTTATGCAAATCCAGTATTAGTTAAATAATTAAACTGACCCTCAACATTCATGTATAGACATTGTCTGGCACTAAAAGAAGCAAGAAAAAATTTAAACCTCCCATCTTCGGTGCTTAGGCCTCCATCTTTTCCACTGCGGCAGCACAATGGCTGTTTGTAAACATCTATTTTAATCCATGTACTAAAAAAAAAAGTGCATTAAAAAAGTGAAACTGTTAACTGCTGTGCTTTTATAGCTCTGCTTTTCTCTCCCAAGCTGGGCTCACACTGAATTTCAAGATCTTGTACCTATAAAGCACTACTGGCTACTTGCAGCTTTTGATTAAATCAACAATGACAAAATCTGGCTGACACACAGCAACTCACTCCAGAATTTCTCTTTTATGCAGACCTTCCTCCACTGTAATTACTACAGTTTTATCCCCTGAAGCTGGAGAGATGAAGACTTAGAAGCACAGTAGACGGTTTTCCACAGTGATTCAGCAGCACTGGGCTACCCAGGACAGAGTAAATGCAGGGGAGTAGTGAATGAGAATGACTTTTCAATACTGACTGCTGGACACATACACTGCTAGGCTATAGCTTCCCTGCGGCTCAACTAGGGCAAAGCAGGCAAAAATTATGTTTCCACACAGCAGTGCTGAAGAGGAACTCTAACACAATTTGTAAATGTAAAACTGAAGATGACAAACAAAAATGAAACTATTTGGATGGAGATGCAACAACAGTCACCTCTCTAGTTAGCAAAGAGAAAAAGGTGATTTTACATAATGATTCTGTGCTGCTGCACATCCCTGGTTAGAAGCAACCAAATCAGCAACTAGCACTTTTCACCATTATAGTGGTAACTGTCACCTCTTCAGCTTTATTCTGTTTTACACAGCTGAGCTGACCTGAATGACGCCATGGTCCCTTTGATTGGCTGGGCTGGTGTCAGTTGCTGGCTTAAATGGACACAGAAGAAAGAATTCATCATCCTACGACTGAAATTCAGGATTGCTCCAATGCATGTGCATGTGGTGAAGCAATGCAAATAAAGACCACTTTTTGTTTTGCTCCAGTGAATTGTCAAAGAGATTTAGAAAGCCAGGGGATCTCATTATGGTAATACAGGTTAAATACTTTAAAAGCATATGGTGTTACCATCCTGAATGAAGCTGTCCCTGCCGGCTCTGGGAAGCAGACAATAGGCCAGAAACACATCTCGTGTCTCTGGTCCACCAATGGGAACCGGGGATTATAAATCACCACGAGAAAACATCGCGTGCTATCTGGTATCAGGTAATGCCTTGTCTTTTCAATTACAATTTGACTCATCCTCCTCCAGAGAGGAACAAGCTCTAGCCACATATTCAAAAGGCCAAAGGAAAATGCAGCTCTGGAGTTTCTTATGGTCCATTCTTGTCTCGATAAAACAGTATCTGTAGAGATGGGTGAATACAGTACACAATGTATCTCAACAATTTATGTAGATATGGGGAATACTTCCACAGATACGTTTCCTGCCCGTGAGGAAAATATATCAGTGAAAACCAATAGGGACAAAATAAAAATGTTTTGCTTTATCACAAAGCTTTAAAGATGCCTGGATATGGCCAAAAGATTTCTTTCCTTTCTCCCCCAAAGGCCCTCTCTAATTCACTGCTGACAGATACTTCTGTGTGCAGCAGAGCTCATTACTACATATTTGCTAATTTTCTCCAGTAGGGAGCAGTCTCAACATTGACCTTGGTAACTTCAAATGTCAGCTCTTTCCCCATGGGCACTGAAAGGATGTGTTGTCTCTCTCTTGGAGCCCAAGACAATGACACAGTGTAGTCCACAAAGACTCAATTAGTAGTCCAAGCCTGACAGGGATTATCTAGGTTTTCAGAAACATGTCCTAGGTTACTGCTATTTCAAGAAGTTTTTTGGATCTGTACACAGCTATACAGCAGACAGGCAGCTGAAGCACTGTAATATTTAAAGATAGAAATTCTCAGAGATACACCAGTTTCTTCAGTCGCTCCATGCAGCTGTTTCTGAGGGCAACAGATGAGCTCTAACAAATGATGACAGAGCCATTTACAAGGTTACTGCCTTCAGCTCCTTTCCTTCACCAACCTGACAGAAATTGCTACTTCCAAAACTGGCAGATGATGGTGTTTGCCCATGTCTCAGCCACTGCTGGGCAAAGCCCAATCTTTTTGCTTTCCAAACCCTAAAGAAAGGTGGATTTAATTCAGTGGGTGCACTATTAGGGCAGTAACATCTGGCAAGCATGTGGAGAGAACAGCAGGAGGTGATAATTTCTTAAATTATCACAGCAAGATTTGGCACAGCTTCTTTGTTGGCACTCTCAATTTTATTTCCTATTCTGCCCTGAAAAAAGTAAATTAGGAACACTTGGAAGGAAGAATCAGACACAAGAGTAGAATTTTACTCAACACCACTGAGGTTCTGGAGGTGGTTGAAGATGGTTTCTTGTTTGGGTTTTTTGTGTGTTTCTTCTAATAAATTCCTTTATAATGTATAAATGTATAAAAATGCACAAAATACATAAAAAATAGAACCATTCCCTTCCACACATGTCAGAGGATTGAGAGTGCAACTATCTACAGATTTTTCTCTTTCACTGCTTCCTGATGGATATTGGAATACTTCAAAATTCCAGCCCTTCCTAACCTCTCTATCAACTCCATATATGCATAAAGTCAATTCAAGAAGATGGGTAAAACACATATGTACCTGCCTTGTTCAGGAGATAAAGCTATAAGTATTTGTTTGCCTCTGTTTTTTACATAATGTGATCTATTTTCTTGTAATATTGGCACCTTTTAATTTTCCTTTACCCTTACTAGCTGTGATGTTATCTCATTGTGCTCATTGACATTTTAATAGCTTGTACTGTTTGTCTCCACCCCTCTAACTCTACTTGACTCTCTTACCTGTTAATTTCATGGCTCTGGCGAACTAATGTCATCTTTCTTTTTTCTCGTCATGCATCTTTTTGGTTCACCAAGCCTTGTGAATGGAGACTTTAACTGAATATCTTGTAAGAAATATCCCTTCCTTAATGCTACCATCCTGCTTACTGCAACTCTAGTCTTGTGCTAGAATAACTGACTCAGCTCCTAACTCATCCATTTTACTGACTGAACATCCTACGTGCCCATCACCACTCTGCTGCTTAAAATCACAGCCACCTGCTATTCAGATTAAGCCTTCACCAGACCTCCTTTTCACATTATCAAAACTGCTGTCTTTCTTCCCAACTCCTTTCACTCCCCACATTGACTCTTATCTCCTTTTGCTTAGTGGTCTCACTCCTTTAGAGGTTTCCACCCAACCTAGGCAGCTCCTCTGCTAGGTCCAGTTTCCATGTCCACATTTCTTCTGCCTCCCTTGATATTCTACTTTCACCTCATTAACTCTCTACACTGTACAAGAGGACTTCTGTTTGGTACCAATACTCTTCCAGGATTATCTGCTGCTCCCCATCTTACATCACAAGTCAAATACTACAAGCAGGAACGGTTATGTTATTGCACTGTAAGCACCTGCACAACAAAGTCCCAAGCTACGATGGAAAACTGTCATCAATAATGTATACATGTCACAACTTAACATTTGTTAAGTGGCTCCAGATCTTACACAATGAAAGGTGCTATTCTGTATTAAAGCTGTGGTTGAGCAGCCATAATAGTACAGTGATGTACATTAAGGGTACACATGGCTCTCTCTTTCTGCTTAGATATAAAATTTAAAAAAGTAATCTGCATTAGCTTAAACAGATATTCAGTAAGAATGATCAAATGGTTCTCTTTACTGCTATTTTACATGCCTGTTTGCAAATACAGACTTTCTATTGCATATTGTATAAACAAAAAATTACATTTGTTTGGAAGCAACAGAAAGGAGAGATTCTGTACATAAGAAATGAGATTCCATACGTAAGCTTCCACACAAAAGGTCTTTAGCACAGATGGGCACATTCTAAATTTACTTTAGATGGATGATATGTCACGTTAGAAGAGACAAGGTTGAAGAGATGTCTGCAGGGACACAGCCCCAGGAAAAAGTAGGGATTAGCTTGTCAATAAAGATGTAAACAGAGTGCTCTGAGGCAGCCTCATTTCTGACATTAGAAAATCTTAAATGGTTTTCTGGCAGAGAGCTTGTGCAAAAATTGGGGCAGGCTGTCAAGACCAAAATTTATTTATTTCAGGTTTTCAGCAGTTGCTGCCTGTAAGGCAAACAGCCTCCATAACATTACAGGGTTAAAAAAAATCGCTCATAAACATACAACAGTAAAACTGATTATAATTCATTAGAGAAAGTTATATCTGATATTGTAACAAGCAAACTTAGCTAAAGATAGACTTTATATATTTATATAAAACTATACCTTTGAATAGGTACACGTGCAGCATGTGTATTTATCTCAGCTCCTAGAACTTCCATAACAAGCTGTTCTAATGGACTCAATGTGCAAAAGCAACCAGGACTTAAAAAAATAACACAGCAGCAGGCCTGGGTTTTTGAATGAAAGGAACTGCACTTTGGGTATTTTGTGAAACACTGTGGTATGAAACTATTTACAGAAGCATAATAAGCAAAGCAGCTATATAAGGGAATACTGCTAATCTGGAAGAGTCTGTCAAGTGGGAAATCCCACTGAACTAACACTGGGATGATGCATATGGGCAGAGGAGAGTTAATGCCATGATATAACAACCACCATTTCCTTACTGTAATTTGGTAAGTAGTCTCTCTACTCACCTGTCCTTCCCAGGTTCTGTTCTACTCTTACAATACCTGAAGTCATATTACACACTAATTCACTGCTGAATAACTAAGGCTAAAAAGATGGTGTATTGAATGAAAGCCATTCAAGAACAAAACCAGTTCTAGTAGATCCAGTAACACAGACCAAATTCATCAACATGATAGCACCTCTGTCTCCCTCAAGAACATCCTTCTGTTATCAAGGCTACCAAATGTACTAAATGAATAATTTCTTGTCCTTGCCCCAAAGTTTAACAGAACTGGCAAGAGGTATTTTATGTCTCCGTATCTTACTGGGGAAAAAACCACCAGTCCAAATTAAAAGCAATCTAGTGGTTAATCTGCTGGCACCAACTTCTGCAATATTTTCAACCTTTCAGTGACACTGATCCTACCCACAAGGCCAGCAACTTACACTCTTCATACTGACCATTATACTGCAAAAACAGATTATCTGCCTGAACACGAGCAATTTAAGAAATATGCAGTTGAATTTTATATTTTGTTTCTCTAAAGAGAACTAAAGTAAAGAATATTTTCAAAGATATACCTTCCAATAATCATGGCTTACCTGCATTATCAGTTGTGAACATAGGTATTCTTCAATGTTTGCTGTTTGATACACCTTTGCCATAACTGTTGTTTTTTCCAAAGGCTCTCATGCTTTCTCCAGTCTCTGTCTGTAATCTTACATTCGGTACAGTAAAAATAGAAGACACTGCAAAAAAAAGTGTCAGTTCAGAAACTTTGATTTTTCCCAACAAAAGTAGTAATTTAAAAATAATTAATTAATATATATGGAGAAAACAACACTGAGTACATATATACAGCTTTTATAGATACCACCTATTTATGCAAGTAAGCACTGCACAAATTCTGAATGGAAAGAAGCTGTGTGCATCATATGATGAAAGCTGTATGATGCAAACATTCTTAGCTGCATGCACCTTCTAAGAAAACCTGTTTCCAGGTTGTGTGTGTCTACTTGTCCTGTGCACTGCTATATTTATATTTTCCATTCTAAAATTTCCGCTCTGAGAGCATTTAGAAATAAATAAGAATGTGAAACAATGCAGGAAGGTTTTTCAATAATTTGTCATCACATATTACATCTTCAGAATCTTGATGCCAGTAGAACTGAACTATTTTGTTTGACTTCATTTTAACTGTTAAAGAGAACTAGGCTTGTTAAAAACATCCCAACAACTCAAAAAGCTTTTGCATAAAGCAACCCCCTCTTGCATGAACAAGAAAAACCTTGATGATTTCCACGTAGCACCAGGCAACTAATTGTTAGTAGACATGATGATATCAATCACAGGGATCAAACTCCAAATGGTTAAATACTCACATATCGATGGTTTGAAAACTCAGTTTTACTTAGGATGCCTCAAACTGGTGGGAAAAATCACTGACTTAATACCTTCTGAGAACAAATGTCCACATAAAAATATCCTCAGAGAGCTGCCACTCCATGCTTGTATGAGGAAATGTTAATAGACTGTTTAAAGAATTCATCGGGGTCGTAACAGTTTTCTTTGGTTTTGCACTAACAGCTAGCATAGCTGTAAATTTTTGGAGTTACTCTTTCATCTTTATGTCTTTAAAAGACCTGGCTATTGTTTTATGCACAAGAGCTTCACACTGTATTTTTGACATTTCAACTTGCATTTGATATTCTGCTATCCTTGGTACCATATGTTATGAATGGCGTATAATCTATGCAAATAAATCAGTATGAGCTCTCAAATATGAAAGCAGAAAAGGGGGAGGGCTGATTTATTTTTTTTTCAGTAGAAAATAACAAGTACACATATTTAGTAAAAGACGTTATTCTACAGATTACTGCTCAGGTCTGAGATGAATGAAGGCTATGTTGAATCATAAACTGTATTGTATTCCCTGACAAGATGTTTTTAGCAGGACGGCATAGCTCTTAGCTTTTTAATGTGCTATTTTTAAGAAGTGAAAGTGGCTACATGTGAGACAGCTTATATGGAAATTGGACTTCCAACCCAATTGTAATGATGCCTTGACTTGAAACTAAACAAAACAAAAAAAATCAAAATTTCGCTTCTCACATAAACTCATTTTGCACACCTTTTAAAAATAAAACACAAGATTAAAATTTTATCCTGCAAAATATTATGTAGAATATAAATACATAGTACTAAAGTCAAAACAAGAAGAGAAAGTGAAACACTTCTTTTTTACTTTTTCAGTGTAGGCTGAGTCACCAAACTTTCATGAAATACTGTGATTCCAAAGAAAGAATATTTTCTGATGGAAAATCATTTGACTGATTTTTTCCCCCCTCTCTTTTTCTTTCTGCTCACCTGTGAGTATTTCCTTGGTTTTTAGTGCTAAATCCCCAAATTTGCAATTCAGCACAGGACCAAACTGGACAAAACGTGTTCCATGATTAATACTACTTGCTACAGAGATTTGCAAAATCACAGTGGTGTCTTGATTAGACGGCAATAGATTTTGTGTGTACACACACTTAGTCGTGCATAAAGATTCAATGTGTTTATACCTACATTTAATTAACTATCAATAGCAAGTGTTTCCCAGTGTAAAATATTAACCCAGAGAACTAGAATCACAAAACCTGGTAATTTCACTACACAGTAAATATTTTCCCAACTCTCCAAAGTATATGACTTCTTTGTTTTGTAAATATGTTTACAAGTATATCCAAGTCATACTAAATAGAAATGATTGTAGTATTTGATACTGGGATTGTCCTTTCTTGCATCTCGATTTATGCTTCATAATGATTATCTACTAGACACAGAAATAGTCTTTCTGTAACTCAAAATTTTACTGGAGGCATTTAGAAGAACCTTGCTTTAAAATATAATGATTTTTCATCTTTATTCTCCCCCCTTCAAAAGGTTTCACTGCTCCTGATGTTTAACGTTATGCAAAGACGTGTTTCTGCCAATGAATATCGCCTTATGGTTATGCTTCTGCAAATAACCTGCTGTGAGCTGATAAAAGGATTAATGCAGCCAAAATTCTTAATCTGTGAAATTACAAATTAAATTCTCATATTAAAAATACCACCCTGAGGTATTTTTTGTGGTTTTAATTCCCCTCTGGTGTTCTGCATACATTGTGCTTGTTAATGACTAGGACAAGACTGTCTCTGTTGGCAGCCTGCTGCAGAGTGATAATGTGTAGGCATTTACTTCACTGATAGAACTGGATTTAACCACTGACTGATAAACTAAGTGGCAAGTGGGTAATAAGTCCATATTAACAGAAAAGTACTACTGCAGAATTCAGAATTCAAAATCCCGGCTAGACTAAATCACAGAGTCAGAAGGATTGAGATGTCACCACTGCAGAGTGATTTTTGTTTTCCATTTAGTGGAAATAGGATAAATGAACTGGCATTCTTGATGTTTCATTAGTCTTGAAGAAATGAATCTCTTTGCATCGGTTTCAGCAAAGGCAGACTTTCAACAGCAGCCTTAATTTACACAGCATCCTTTGAATTTTCAGCTTATGAAGTATTGCAATCAGCAAACTGAGTGGTGGGTTAGCATGGCAGAGGAGGAAATCGAGAATCTTTTTGCAGAGCAAGGACACAGTCTATGACAGATCTGGTGATGTACTAATATTAATGGTGCTAGTTTTATTTTAACGTTCATATTCTACAAACGGGAGAGTGCTCTTCAGAGCAAAGTTGGGAGTAGGGTTATTTGGACAGCCAGGCCACAAAACCAACTCAAAACATGACTACTACAGCTGTCAGGGATGGAAAAGATAAACTTTTGGAAGATGGAAGTTTTCCTACTGACACCGATGTAAACAAAATCTATTGTGGATTAATATTCAGAAATGGAGCTCAGTTTTTACATCCAAACTTTTAAATCAGCTGTAGTTACACACACACATGACATTGTTGCATTTCTGATCATTTTTGCCTCGGAGTACTGGATTTAGATCTTTGTCCAATGCTTGTATGTTTGAAAACAGAAAAGAACATACACTGTTCTGATGCAAGCATGCTTCTCTTCACCACATTGAGTTAAAGCAAAATGATTGTTATTCCCCTGTGAAACATATTCTTAATAACAGAATCTTCTCTGAATCAAAAATATCATGCATGATAATATTTTCCCCCAGAATAAATAGTAGTGTGCTTTTAACACTGGAAAGAGATATACACATGTATGATACAAATGATTTACAATTATGAAAGAGATAATCGACAGCATATATGACGATAGGAACATTTTTGCCAAGTCAATCAGAGTGCATTTTCTTTAATAAAAGAAATAAAAATAGGTATGTAAATACTGAAAGCATTCTTAGTTAATAATATCATCTGCCATCCTCTTCTTACACAGTCTAATTCAGCAAATTAACTGTTTGTCTACTTTGTGTTTCTCAGACTTCTGAATGCTGAGTCCTTTCTCAAATGTTGCTGTTATAACACACAGAGATTCTGTGAATCAAACACAGCTGGATTTTTATCCTGTATGCTGCAGCTAGTTAAGAAGTACTGTATGTTATAAAGTGAAAAGCACTAAATATGTAAATTGTATTTTTCCTTTTGCTTTATGACAATTCAGATAATTCTCTTGGCTGCACATATAATCAAATACAAAGATAGCTGGCTGCAGACTGCAGAGCAGAGATAGCAAAAAAAAAAAGAATCCATTTTGTCCTGTGTCAAGCTAACTATGTAATTTCAAGCTACACAATTGCACTCACATATTTTGTGTGTGGCTGTGTATGTCCGTGTAGCTGTCCACATGTGAGGGTTAGTGTACACACATGCATCTGTATGAACTAGCATCTTTCTTTTCGATCAGTTTGGAGGTGGTAATACTCACTATCAGTTAACTCCCATAGCCGTGGGGGCAGATCACTGAAATACTCATGGCTCAGGGCTGCCTGTGCTGACAATCTGTTCTTTGGGAAACACTGGAGTAGTTTGGAGGCCAGATCTTCCGCATGATTCACATAGCTCAGCCTGAAACACAAACAAGAAGGTTTTTCTGAAGAACAATCTCATTATTCTGTTTACTAATTCCATTTGCAGTCAGCACAGTTGAAGCACTGAGTCTTGCTAGCCAGGATAAAGGCCAAGCCTGTTTGGGAGCACTTCCAGGAAAGGTATTCCTCAGGTTAGGGAGTCAATGAATTATTGCTGGATTGATAGCTCAAAATTCATACAAGTTTTACAAATATAGAGCATATAATATACCATATCACATATGCCCTGCCTAGTATGCTAAAGGATCATGAGCAACAGCATCTTGCAAGCAACTGTTTAGATTCTTCCATTTATGTTTTATTGAGCATACTGACAGGCTGAAAATTTACAGTGCTGGAAACAAATGGCTATTACTATCTAAACCCATGAAATCCAAGCTTAAAATACCAGCAGTATTCATACAACTTTGTGACAGATGAAATTTTAAAATCTAATGACGCTTAACACACAACATATGCATCATGTTTCATAAAGACGTTTGTCTTTCAGGAAGTACTGACTTGTTTTTTCATATATTCACATGGCAGGAGGTTGACTCTTCATTAGGTGTTAATGCAATGCAAATGTTAAATTGGAAGAGAATTATCTTTTCTAAGCTACCTAGGGAAGTCTAAGAAAACTCACTGTTTTAGTGGGAGCTATATGCTCAGGAATATTATAAGAAAACAGAAATTAAAAATAATAGATTGGAGGGGAGAGGGTAAAATCATAATCAGCAAGATGTGGCTTGGGTGTAGTAACCTACAGCTGCCTTCCAGATTTCCAAAGCCACCAAACTTATTGTAATATGAAGTCAGAAAAGAGGTGCTAAATCTTGTTGATATTGTGTTGCTATTATTAGTAGGCAACTTTTTAAATTCAACCATGCCTTTGCTCAGTAAAGATGCCTTGACAGGTAAAAATGATGAAGTATATAAAGGATCTCCTATTTTTCAGTGCACTGGTTTCCCAAAACAGAGTAGACTGCAGTCCAAAATACCGCTGTATTTGAAAAAGATGGTGTTAACCTATAAAATCAATAATCCTACAGCACATTTCATGCAAATGTTCATTTTTGTTCAGCTCAAGCTGACTTTCTGCAGAGCCATCCAAAGAAGATGGATTAAACAGAGTTACTCTTTCATTGGGCTGACATGGCATAATTTGTATATATCAGTATATGCACAGGTGAAAACTACCTCTGCAACAAAGAACAGACAACACTGAAAACCCTAAATGGAAAAAAAGATAAATGCTACATTGAGAACTTTAAGTCACAAATGTCATAGACACAATTTTTTGTCCATGCTCACACTACCCTTACTGTGAAAAAAAATATTAACAGTCAAAAGCATCTCTATTAAATCATGTGCTGGCATATGCACGATATTTGTAATGATTCAAAAAATATGCCACTGGCTGTCTTTTTTAGTTTCTAGCAACTGTACACTAGATAGGCACAGTATTCAAAAATTCCTATGTGATCTTTTCTTCAGAAGTGGCAGGACATTTGTCCAGAAATTACCCAGGGATGAATTCCTCAGAAGTGCTGACCACTTTAGGACATTATCTCTCATCAGTCATCATCTTACAGAATTCCCAGGATCAGGATTCATAATTGCTATTCCAGGTTAAACAGATGATGAACTCCAGTGTTTCTGATGGGCATCATTTTTTCTCTCTTCATTTTCAATTCATGACAAAATAAAGGCATCTTGAACTAAACAGTCATTGCCTATAAATTAGATTAATTCCTAGATCCTTAAACTACCAGATTGTAGAAACTGTTTCATCAAACTTTTGTGAAAATTACAGGAAAGTTCATTATAGAATACCAAAATACCAAGAGAAAAGGCTATGCCTAACAGTTCCTCTATACATCCAAAATTTCCATGGACCAGTGATTATTCTGAGACTGTGAGGCTTGTCTTACATCCTAGTCCCACCCACACCAATTATTTGTTCAGAGGTCCTGGGAAACCATTTCACCCATGTATTTTTTTCCCCCCAGAGGTAGCTGCATCTTTTTTAGGAGCCATAGCAAACTTGCTCTGTCTTGAATGAAAGCTACTGTTAAGTCAGAAAAATGAGGTCACTTAAGTAGTAAGTTAAGTACACTTAAGTAAGTAGTAACTCACTCTCCAATATAAGAATTTTACCAATCTTTAGCTGATCCGTAAGTACAGTGAAGATGCTAATTAAGTAAGGCAAAGCAGAAGAACATTCAAACACTAACAAATTCTGAATTGCAGGTGAAATTGTGGATGATGACAGCCTAGTTCCTCAGTGCTCTTGAACAGAGCAGTGCCGACATTTTGACTGTATTAATGGTCACCAAGGTACCTGGCATACCGCTAAGATTTTTTTTAGCAAGAAAACCAGATTAACTAATATAAATTGAAAATATGTTGAGTAGGAACAGTTTAGGAAACCAAAGTCATCTTCTCAGTTTAGAAACAAAAAAGATACCAGTTTACTGTGATCAATCAAGAAGCCAAAGATACTTGTCAAATAATCAGAAGATTATACATTAATACAATATAAAACCCACAAAAATATCTAGGGCTGCAACATAATCACATCAACTAATGAAATACTTGTGAATAAATCAGCCAAAATTAGAACCAGTTTTATAATTACTAAATAGAAAAAAGACTAAATCCATTGCACAGTCTGCAAAAATAGTTCAATCTGCCATAATTATTACATTTACCTGCCCTGATAATACTCTGAGTAGTGCTGGGGAGAGATGGGGTGGTGTTAGTTGTTTCTACAGTGCTTTGAAGATTCCAATTGCTACTTTATTAGTATTATGTTCCCAAGCATTTATAGATTTAAAACTCAGAAGGGACCACAACAATCAAGTCTCACCTCCTGTGTAATACAGGCCAAAGAAGATCATCCAAGTAACTTATGGATCAAATCACCAATTTTAGCTAGGCTCAGCTGTATCTTTAAAGTTCTGCTTCAAAGTTCTAGCTTTGTTTATGGAGCTTTGCACAGCAATGAAAAAGTCCTTCTCCAAAACCCATGTCTTCTGCAAAGGTCACTTCTGGAAAGCACTGGACACTGCAAAAGGCATATGCATGTGGGCTCCTAAGGTTGTCAGTCTTAAAACCAATGCCTTAGTGGAATGCATGACTAATTTTACTGCTTTGTTTAAAGACAAGCTATTCTTCTACATATGAAAAAAGCACTGTATGATCATGTATTTAAATTACATCTACTGCAACAGACCTGTTTGGAGAAACCCATTTAGCATGTAACCTCAGCGCTCTGGAACATTAGAACGTTTGGTTTTGTTTCTCTCCTTTTTTTTTTCCTTTTTTTTTTTTTTCTTTTTTTCCCAATAGTCTTTTTAAAATATCCTTCTTAAAGCATTAAGGATTTGTCTGATATAACTTTGAAACATGATTCCTCGGTAGGGACAAAGGCTGAATTTTCTGATGGAGCTGAGTAGTTAAATATCTAACACAGAAAAGGTAACAAAAAGAACTAAAGAAAAAAAAAATTTGCTTTTTAAATACATCTTCGTCAGCATGTGACAGGATGGAATTTCATACAATATGGCTTTGTGTCTAAAACATAATAGCATGTTTTGTCTCACAGCAGTTGGGCCATATAGGAACTTGGCATGCATGATATGGCAAGTCCCAATATTCACGCTCCACTTACTGTCATACTAATCACTGAGGAATAGTTACTAGCCATGACAGCATACATACTTTCCAAAAATGTGGCATACAGCAGAATACAGAGAAACTTTTGGCTATGAGTATTAAATAATATGTAGATACTGTTTTGAGAAATATTGGTAATATCTTTGCACACCTACTCTGATGACATCTGTGAAACACATTGATTTTCAGCTTAATCCCAGATGCTATATATGGCCTTAGCTTCACAACAACAAACACCATATGAACTTGTCTCACTTTAAACATATATGAATCAGACTAGACTTGAGCAGTTGTAAATCTCATCGGATTACAAGAATTTGATTTAATTTCAGAAAACAGGTTTAAATGTCTTTCTACTGCAGAGGAAGGTCAGTATTTGGTCAAGCAGAACATGACTAAGATCACTGAAGTTTGGTTTAAGCTCTTGAGAAAAAAAAAGTTTTGGGCATGTGCAGTGAACTTCTGAACCTGGGGTGATTTGCTTTTAAATGCAATGAAGAAGGCAGCTCAGATTCACATTAATAATTAAGACAAATGGGCATTAAAACAAACTGAGATAATATGCTGTCTATATATTCCTAACAGCATGAAGTAGATACTTCCCAAAGCAAAAATCGTTTACTGTGCCTATTTTCCATGTGAAAATATGACTCTCGCAGTGTATCATTAATTAATTTCTCAACTGGCGTTTATAGCATGGCCTAGAGGAGTGAAGCACCTGATTCCCTTCGGAAATCTCAGCTCTGCTTCTTTTTTGTAAGTAATCTCTTGCAACCTTAAGTGCTGAAAGACAAAACCACAGTTAACCTGAACAATAACACCACTTAGCAGAGTTTAAAGTTTAATGGTATGAAGAGAATAAACAAATCAGTGCAAATCAGGCAGGCCATGCACAGCTGGTTTCACAGAGGCTGCAGTGGTCCCTTCAACAACTGGGCTTCTGTACAGTCCCTGTGGTATCTCATCTACCATCGCACTGCCACGAGGGCCCTATTCCTCATTTTCACCCAGGTCTGCTTGAGAACGGCAGTCTTTCCCCCTTGTTCTAGGCTTTAGGCCTCCCCTGAGTTCTGACACAAAACTCTGCCAACACGTATATTGTAGTTAACGTTTTCTTTGCAAATTCATTATCTTCTCACCAGCTGATACAGACATGCCCTCACGTGCCTTGATAGTTGGCACCTCTGAATACATGCAGGGCCCTAGTAGCAGCAGCTACGCAGCACACAAAGCGGAGCAGGGCCTACCTTAAGGAACATTTCGTTTTTACTAAATATGAACAGCCTCTTCTGTTCTTACAGCCATGCCGAGAACACCTACCGTCTTCAAAGACCTGACATGCCAGCTCCAGTATGCAGGAGCTGCTTCCCTAACGTGCCTGGCGTGCCTCTATGGAGGTTTTGTAGAGTTTATTTAGCCATCATGAAACCACCGCAACAAGTGAACGCAAGTTTTGATGCGATGCTTTTAGCTTTTGATACAGATGAAGGCATAAAGCGGCACCTCAAGACGAGAATCTAACGGAGTAAAGATGTTACCATTTTTTCAGTGTTTCACACAGAGGGTACTGAGATTAAAACTGATGAACAAAGAGAGACAAAAGCTTTTGAAGGCTCACCGAAGCAGAGTTTTACTTGTTGCTGATCAGTCACAAAATACAGGATTTGCTCCACAGCACAGTGTAGAGGTACTTCAACCCAAACTGTACAGTAAACATGACAGGCAAACAGTCACAGGAACCACGTTTCAGTGCTGGGATTGTCTCCCACACTTGCATGGGGCTGCCAACAGTAGTCCCAACATCGTGCTGGGTTGTGCACGTTCTTCAGGAGAGGCATGTCTCCAAACACCTGGTGCCCCTCTTGCTCTTCCCAAATTGAGATGCTGGCAGCAGTTTAGATTCAGAAACACTGCGCTCTACCTGTGCAGGTGGTGGGAAAGTATGGTCTCTAGGCTCCGCAGGCCATCGGTTTATTTGTACTTTTCTAGCTTGGTACCTCACTAGAAGCAAGATTGCCATATTAGCGCAACATCCTGCTCAGGCTTCTTAGATGAGCTAAGCTGGGGCAAATCCTGCACTAACGTGGCTATACTGCTCCCAGCACCTGCCCTTGCTCTGCAGTCCTGCACAACATTGCACTACACAGTCTTCAGACCTTCATGATTTCCATAAGGGTACATGAAACAATCCATTTGGAAATTTAAAGATTAGTTTGATCCCTTTTAACTGTATTACTATAACAAAGCATCAGCAATCTTATCTGTTGAAGTACTGAAAAGGTGGTCAAAATGTTTATTATTAAAATAAAAGCCATGACAACCAATGATAAGTATTCACTGACATGAAACAGAGATAAAAGTACCAGTGTTTGATTCTTTGGTATTGCTATTAATGTCAATGTAAAAGAGGTCAGAGCCCCATTTGGAAAGCTGTGGAGGTAAGTTTATTCAGGGCATTCCAGGAAGGTAATAACAACCCTGACTCATCTGAACTAATTCTCACTTGACAGCTGCACAGATGCCATTAGCTGGAAAGCAGCCAAGATGAATAGCATTTCATAAAAAACCCTGAATGTAACAAATGAAGGCTCTAACAGTATAGGCAACTAGTTGTCTGGGTTTTTTCTATTTTAATTAATACAGATTTACCTCTAGGCATATAGGGTTTTTTACACCTGGTAAATTTTTAAAAGAACCTACTGACCCAGTAAGTAAACTGTAATTATATTTGCAGCTCCTGAACTTCTCAGAACAGAAAATTAAGGCGCTTACTTAAACTGCTCATAAGTCACATGAGGCTTCAGAGGCTCAGTTTGGTCACACCTAAGCTGAAGCGATCCAACCTCTCACGGCAATTCACATTTGATAATCGTCATTAAGCTCAGTCATGACTAGATCATAAAATCATTTGTATGTGTCATCAGCAAATGTAACTCAAAACAAAAACTTAGATATGAGTCTATTTCTCCCTGACTCTTTCTGTACTAGATCTGATGCATTTTGGTGTCCGTTCCAGATGTATTACTGTATTTCTACAACACTGCTTGCGACATCCAGCTTGAAAGGTTTGCTTCATATAGGAAGCAGAACATTAACACCCTTACAGAACACACCACCTTTAAAAATTGAATTTGCTTGATTTCAGCTTTATATGCTAAGCTTAAAGAGAATCAGTCAATACACAACAGACTTAATAGTATTCTGAGTTTTGTCTTTCTGTAGTCTGACATGCACCCAGGCTAGCTCTTGCTCTGATGCCTCAGAATAAATATGCTGGGCAATGAAACTTTCCAGAGAAACCCAGTGCCAACTATTGAGAGCTTGAGGCATGAAGACAGTCAATACTGTTCACTGACAATACTGCAGATATTTCACCCACTTGTTCTGTAACATTTCGATACAGAAAAAGGTTTACATTTGATACAATCTTTTTGCTAGCATCAAATGAATCAGGAACTATGGAGTCTGCACAGCAGACATTAAAGAGAAGAAAAATAAGCTTATTTAAACAGCAAATATACAATATATGTCCAGTGATAGCATACTCTAGGCTACTGAGAATGTGGCTTTCTGCGATACGATCACGTAGCTAACTCAATTCCTGGGAATTCTGAGGTTGTGATATTCCAAGCAACATGACTGCTGGGTACTGTGTTCTGCTACTGCTTAAAACTACAACTGATTCTTTAAACTAAAAGAAGAATACCTGAAGTACTTCACATCATTTCACCCAGTTTGCAGCAGTTTCTCTCAGATACAGGTATTCCCCAGAAAAGGTATTTCCTAAGAAATTTTAATCAGAACATGCCTTACCATTTTGCCCTTGAAAGAATTTAGCAATTACTTCTTTTTGATTTTATATGCCACCACCAATCAGCTACTTTAATTCTTTTGGCATCCCAGTTAACCCACTATTAAAGATGATTATTATGGAAAACATTGTGTAATACACCACAACAGACTAATACTGAATATGCTAGATTCATAGTTTACTGGAAGATCTTTGCTTACTGTAAATGCAATTAATGAAGAACAACAAGATGGTGGTGACACCTAATCAGAAGCTTTTGACTACTCTGAAATTCTTTAAAGGGCAGGAATCTTCTGATCAAGGTGAATGTTTTTTAAAGGCCTTCTTTGTGCACCTCAGCAAGTTGAACAGAGTATCCTTGGAAAACAAATAGATCTAAAAATAATTACTAACACCCCAATCATTTTATGAGCTATTATTTCACCAGAAAATGGAGAAAATATATCTTTAATCCTGAACAAAAACTCTTCAAGGTTTATGTTCTCTATAAACCTTTCACTGGGAACTGAAAATATAAGTTAGTAATGCAATAAATGCCCTAACAAATATATCAGATTTTTCACTTAATGCTTTTTACAGGCTTAAACCAAACTGAGTGAAAGAAAATCACCTTTTACAGTCTGACTCTTAAAGGAAGAATGCCTTTCTGTTATGCTTTTCAAAAGAAGGCATGGTGAATTTATATCAACTTCACTGAATCTTGGGGCATGATAAAAGGAAGAAAATACAGCAGCGGAGTTAACATTCCATAGGATTCTTTCTTCACATATTTATTTCCTCACTGGCTGGACATAAGGAAAAAAAAAAAGGAGGGAATAAACCCCGCTCCCCCTCAACACAGAAATAGCTGAAATAAACCTTTGGCACACAATGCAGTCAAAGCTCTGTGCCCTTCCTCCTCCCACCCTTGACAACATGGATTGTTTCTCTCCAAAGAAATCCAAGCAAAAAATACTCCAAAGAAAAAACAACCAAACTCTGATTTTCAAATTTGTCAAGTGGGTGCAGCCACTAGGGCAGTAAACAAAGTTTCCTATATCTTCCCTTATTAAATGACTACAGAAAGAAAAACCAGCTGTCCTTTTGGATCTACTGCCTTTTGAAAACTAAAAAAAAAGACAGAACGAAGTTCTAGTAAATAAACATTAGCACTGCCTTATAAATCTCTGCCCTCTTGTCTGGTATTTTATCATCTTTGGTTGAGAAGTCTTAATTTCATTCTAATGTAAATAAGAACTGGTCTGTTTGCTCAGTATTTCAACAAGAATTTGCTGCAAGGTTGCAGCATGCAGGCAGTGCCCTGAGAAGGGTGACCTTGCTTTAGTCAGTGAAGCCAAAGATCATTTATCACAGTTAACCTACAAATCTGTCTTGCTGGGGCCTCAGATCAGTCAGCCACTTGGAAGCAGCTACTTGTCCTGTCCTCCCACAGCTCCCTAAAACATTGGATGGGTCTGATCTTTTCTATTATTGTATACCCCTCAGCTAATAAAATATATTTTTATGGATTGGAACAAACAGGAGTACTTTGTATTTATTTATACAGCTCATTAAAGGTGAATGGAGATTTGGAGGCAGAGAGAATGCCCCAAGCCTTAGAAAGCTCAGGAAGACAGACTCCAGGCATATGCATGTATTTAACTTTATGTATATGAGTTGCCTGGCTGAACCCAATGAGACTAAGCAATTATGTACAAGTAGGTCTGTACATATCCTGGTCTTTTTGCAACTACACTCCTAAGCTAAGACATGACAGGGAAATGATGCAGAACTAGTAAACATTGAGAGGAGGAGACCAAGATGGTTATAATGGGCATACCGGCAGTATGTTCAAAGCTATGCAGTCAAAAATACTTTATTATGTATTATTATGCTTATATATTCAGACTAACTAACACCATACAGAACTAGCTGCAGCTCCCTGACCTTCAGGTATTTGGCTGAGGTGATGACAGAAGAGAACACAGGATGGGACACCACATTCACACCAGCATTGTAGTGCAGAAGGTGTCATTTCTTCTCCAGATTCACTCTCCTGATTTAACACACCACTCTCTTTACATTAATGGAGATAGATATTTCCTAGAAGGAACATTAGGTCATCTACCAGTAGGGAGAAGCCAGCAGTCTGAAAATCCAGTGCCTGACACCAACAGCAGTAATACTTGTTAAGAGACAAATGTGCTTGTGCCAATCTGTTAAAAGAAGCCTGAGTTTGACTTCGAACTTGAACAGGGGAAAAAAGAGTGTAATTATCCAAGGGATTCCTAGGCACAGAGACTACTGCAGAAGGAGAAAACAGTGATCTCGCTCTAGTATGTAATTTGGAGAAAAAGTAACATGATTTTGCATTGATTTTTTTTAAAAAGTGAAACATTACATACCCACACGTAGCTGTATTGAAGTGTCTTTTAAAAAAGTTACTCAGATTTAACACAAGAGTTTATGCCTTTTTAAGTATAAACAGGTTGGTGGTGAATGACCAAACCACAAATTCCATATATTTTAGCTATCAATTACTGAAATACATGGATTTTAAGTGCTTGTATTCACATATGTGTGAGGATGCAGTGCTATCTGATACTCAGAAATTGGCTTGCAGTAGGGAAGAACTTGATCCAGAGCTATTTTTGCAAATCCTAACCTGTCAAAGTAGCATGAAAGAGAGACAGCTAAGCAGGGAGTTACTGCTATTTAGACATAAATCAGCATAGGTGATTTAAGAACTGAAATCAAAATTGTTATCTATAACAGTGACCACCAAAGGTCAGATTTCCCAAAGAGCCAGATATCACTAAAAATTGACTGCCAGTAGAGCTCATGACACTTCTAATGACCCAAAATAAGCAGGTGGATTTAAAAAAGATTTTGTACATGTGGAACTGTGGAATCCATGGAGCTCTGCAACACATCTGGTCACGTGTGCTGCCATCAAAGCGGGACAGGCAAGTAAATAAACATCTGGGTCCCATTTTAGGTTCCTATATGGATATTAAGCTTCTTTGAGGCAGACAAGGACTAGTCCTAGCAGATTCCAAATTGAGAACAAGAAGCCTGGAGAAAAGGACCGCAAACAACTGGTAAATGCGCTGTCTGGGCACAAGCTGATCTGATTCCCAGAAAGGAAGACAGCAGTTGTGAGTCTGCCTGAATTATCTAGGGGACTGGAGAAGGCATAAATATGAGTAAGGCATCACTGACATAAGGAAAGGTAATAGCAGTAAATACACAGCTCTGTGAAGGAAGAGAGAAAGAGGAGTAACTATGGAGGATTTTGAAAAGGATAAAAAGGAGCTCAAAAATGATGGGAGTGAAACAGCTAGTGTTGGGAGGGGAGCTAAACAATCCACAAAAAAATAAACTGAATTTATTGGTTGCTTTTCATATGATCTGAAGAAGGGTGTTGGCCAGGAGAGGACATGAGAAGTGTATTACAATAATCAAGATATGAGTGGCAGTTGGTCGGGGAAGAAAAAAGGTATCTTGGGAAAGCTGGAAAGAAGTAATTGTAACGTCTATAGCAGTCAGGATGCATGGGATAGGAAAGGGAAGATAAAAAGCATCCCTAAGGCTTCAGGCCTAGGTGACAGAGGATGCTAGCATTACAGTGCGAGGAGAAACTTCCCGGGGAATATGCTCAAGCATGCACAGGGCAGGGAACAGTCAGAATCTCTCTGTTGCAGCCTATATTGCTGAATTAAGCAGGCTAGGGAGAGGGCCTTACAGCTCAACTACTGAGTGTCTGCACTTCCCCCTGGATTATTCTGGCCCATGCCAACTAGCATTCTCCAAAACCACTCCTAGATGCCGTTCAGGGAATAACCCATGCCAGGGACTATTCCCAAAAGGCGGTAGGTGCCATGCTCCTACAAGCAGGGCATACAATATACTACCTTCAATCTTCCACTAGAAAACACAATTCCCATGGTCTGCAACATGGGTCTTATGCTATCCTGGAAATTTTGAATTAAAAAATTAAATACTGAACACCCCCAAAATAATAATTGCACCTGCAGCTGCATGGGGACCACATAAAGCCCACAGGACACGCATGCCCAAGTGTTACCTAGCACTGCTGTAGCTAAGGTCTGCCACATGGCCTCGGGGCCAGACGATAGTCCCTGGCTCTGCTTTAGTTAGCAGTACAGATGTAGGCTGTAGCTGACAGAAAAATTATATTCACCAAACACTATCTGTCAGCGTCTCAGGAAAGATTCATGCCCTCATGGTTGCAGAATAAAGCTTGACTCAAGGGCACTTTAAGGATCAAATATGAAAGAAATAAAAGGAATATAACACTGTTCTACAAAAGTCATAATGCTGAAGGAAGGCCAATAACGATCTAGAGCATGATTTTTTTATGTCAGGGTGGTGAAATTAGTTTGAGGCACACTAACAGTACACAGTAGTAAACAGGGCTTTAAGATTGCTATAGAATCTAACCAAAGAAGGCAATAGAAAAAATGATGGTCAATTCTTAACTTGCAATGGTGTCAAAGAGAAAAACATAAATTTCATCTGTTTTTACAAGATTTCCTTGGATTTTGTACATTTGGGTCCAAACGATAGCAATATTTTAAAACTATTCTGGATTCCTAAACAATAGGAATAAAAAAGCAAACAATACATTTACAACAGTGTGACAGAAGTAAAAATGTTATTTTTTCCACTTAAATTCTTTGCGGTAAGAGTCTGAGTTTATAAATCCAACAAGAAAAATTAGAACTTTTATTCATTTGTATTGCCAGCCTCCTATTGCAGCAGTGATCATAAACACAGCTGGCATCTTTATTATTTTATTCACCAGAGGATTTAGCTGGACAAACATCACAAAGATGGTGGCTGCTTTCATTGAATTTATGATCAAATATGCTCCAGCATAAGATCAACTCTGTTACATCAATTATTATGAGATGTGAATAATTTAACACAAAGTTGTCTATTTGTAAATCAGATCTTACAGATATAAATTCAGCTGAGGTAGCAGACAGTGGATATACACTGTATTATAAATTACACTATTTAAAAGGATGGGGGGTTTTTTTGTGAATCACATTTAGTGATAAAAATTGTCATTTACATTTTGTATCTAGTGAGCTGTTAATTCAGACAAACAAGATTTCAAAATTTTATTTTAAACTTCAGTTAAATTTATTAGAGAAGAACTTGACTGTTTTAGTGATGCCTTTCAAAATTACTAATATATTTCCTATAAAGGCTTGCTTAAAAATGATACACAAATTACCGTCACCATATTTTTTTGTCCCCCTATAGATTTTCACCAGTGTCTGTTGTTCAGCATAATGCCAGGAGAGTTATAATAATTTTAATGCAGAATGTGTGCCTTAGGATATGGGATTGACTCAATGCCTGAAAGAAAAAGGTCAGTTCCCTTTGGAACCACTTGCCTCTTTGCCCTCCAGCAATGACAGGTGCACCAGCCCTATGCCGGAGCTCGTTATTCACAGTGTGTTGCTGAAGATACATAATCTAACCTCTCCATTTTAATGCGTCAGGAAGGATTATTGTCTCCTATCTTCCCATTTTGGCACTCAGGTCAAGCAGTCACTGAACATACATACAGTATGATCTGCCTGCAGCCAGCATCTCTCACAAATTCTCAAACAATAGCTTCAAACTTTGTAAGCTAGATTATTTTTAAAAATCACTAAATTTAATTATGAAAACAGTTTGGCTAGCAAATAACTTCAAGTTTTGAAACAAATAACTGTTTTCATTGGTCTCCTACAACTACAATTTTTGCATCACTAAATAAAAAAAATGCACGTAAAAGTGAAAATTCTTGTCCTATATGGCAGGAAAGAAGTCAGAAATCTGGAGGCAGATACATGAAGTGCCACCGCCAGAAATGAGGAAAGGAAGAAATTAAGATTTTCTTGACAAAATCGCAATGAATATTGGGAGACGGTCACAGGAGATTCTCACAAATGGCAATATCTGAATACCTATGATTACCATCCTACTGCAGAAAAGGTGGTGGTCAAAATTACACTGAAAAACCTACATCAAATCATCATAAAAGTCAGTAAAATACGCATTCGTCTAAGGTAAAGATACTTTGTGGTGTTCGTAGCCCTGCAGAAACCTTAGCTACTGTCTGTAAGTCTCTGGCTGGCAACGGAGCCAAATGGCATAGTTTTTGAGATTAGCTTAAACTATCTACAGAGTTGACAAAACTCAGTAGCATTATTCATATTATTACACTTACTGCCTGTCTGCACCATCTTCCAAAATACATTTCTGAGACCCTATGATGAGAATCAGGGGGACTGCTGAGCTAAAGAAAAATTATCTGTAATACATGACAAAAATCAGTGGATAATACGCCAACAGCAGTTGCTTAGCACTGCGCACTTTTGAGTGCCAGCCCAGTTCTTAAGGTGCCTATCATTTTGGAAAAACCTTGCCTTTAATGGCTACACACAAATAATGGGAGACCCAGCAGTAAGGTCTACTTCACTGATATTACTGCCTTCATAGTATGTCTTCAATTCCTCAGACAAATATATTTAAAACTAATTTCAGAGACTCAATTTTGCCAGCAGTGTCTTTATCTGGGGAAGAAAGATTTCAGCAGAAAGACCAACAGTACAGAACTCCAGCAAGAGGGCAGAATTAGGAATGTGAGGATATAATGATGCCTGGTGCCTCTGATCACAAAGTATTAGACTTCAAACCAAGAAATGAACACAGACACTATGGAAACATATGAGTAACAGACTCCCAAAAACGTAATTCTGAGAAATTACTAAAACATTGGCATGTAGAAATGCATAAGGAGAAAGAACAACTGGAAACATCTGAAAAGAGTTGATCAGTAAGTACTCAAAAACGTTAATGAAGAACATACTTTGAAAAAACCCAAAAAACCCAAACCCTATACCTGGAAACACCAAATAAACATGTCTGTCTGATATATGTCTCAATATCTTAAGGAATTCTTAAGGAATTAGTGGGGATAGCAAACAAATGTAAGGTGCCTTTTAAAACTCTTCCCAGGAAATGTACACAAGAAGAGTTAGTTCTCTTTCCTCATTTTTCTTTACAGGCTTATTACTGTAGATAAGTTACTGTAAAGTTAGCTAATTTTGCTCTGCATTCTGAAGTATTGTACTAGACTTAGAAAAAAAGATATATATATACACATACTTCCTTTCAGGTTTTCAAGTAAGGAAGAGAATCTTGGCAAATATTTGCTGGACATTGACACACAACATAGAAGCAAAATATAGAAAATACAAACAAAACATAGACAATATGGAAGCAAAATTAGTTTTAGGAAAAAATCTAAGACAAAATGGCAATCAAAAGAAGTGATGACTAATGAACAAGACATTAGATTAATTGCTTATTCTTAAAAATTGACTTAATCATTAGTGGAAGAAAGCAATAAGAGATAAGGTTTGATGCAATTTCTCTAAAAAAAAATCTTATTTTGTGGACAAACTCCAAAGAGCTGGGATGTGATACAGTATTTCATAGACTGAAAACTGGCTGACAGACCATAAGCAAAGGGTAATGATGAGTGGCAATGTACTGAGGTGGAAGGGAAGTGTCCAGCTGTGTGCCAGAGGGATTAGCGTTAGTCACAGTTTTATTTAACATCTTTATTAATGACCTGGACTACGGGATACACTGCATACTGAATCAATCCTTAGATGAAACTAAATGTTGAAAACACCACAGCAGACAAAGCAGCTAACAGAAGTCAGATACGTGGGCAGAAAATCTACAAACAAGACAGAGCATAGAGAACTACAAACAATTACTTCCAGGGAAAAGTAACCCAAAATATGGATCAGTTCAGAGATAATAATGCCAACAAGCTCTAGCCCAGTGCCAGAAACTGAATTAAATGTTGCAGAAGACAACCAAGAACATCCATGTACATTGCGGCTGTATTTTCACAGCTGTTGTGGATGAGAATGGTGAAGGACAGCCACAATGTAGTTCTACTAATGAAAGAGCATAGAGTTATTAGTACTCTGAAAAAGAGGACAAAGGATTTTGTGGTCCAGTTTAAGAGATTTATTTTTAACTGGACCAAGAGGATGTAACACAATACCCAAAGCTTAGCAACACAAAAGAGGGGGAATTTAAAATAAAGCGAAAATAAATTGAATGTCAGGATAAACATTCTATGAATGAGGTCTGTTAGGAATAACCTCCCCTCGAAGTTTTAAAAGATATATAACATTCGAGGAATTTACAGTTGCTCCAATTTGAAAGAAACACTCAATATAAATTGTAAAGAATTTTTCAACTTGGCAAAAGGATAAATAGGGAAACTCTAGAGAACTTTCTCAGTCATTGGCTTCAATCAGCATCGTATAATTCATTGCCATAAAGCTGACAAAGCCTGCGGTGCGGCTCAGCTTGGCACTAAGCGGTCCTGAGCCGGGCTGAGAAC
>JAVJGI010000050.1:75058708-75118753 GCA_035590275.1 Ibycter americanus | reverse complement strand
GGCGGCGGCAGCAGCGCCCGGCCGGCCGGGAGGGGCACGGCACTGCCGCCCGCTACAGGGCACCGCACAAGTTATTTTTTTATACGGACAGTGTAATAAATTTGCTACCCGGGAAATGGCTTCTTGTTTGGATCGCAGGTTAACAGGGGTTCTCTCACGATACGATTCCTAAGGTCCCTCAGGCAAAAGATAACGACGGATAAAGCGGTACTTATGGGAAATATGAACAAAACGGGAACTTTAAAATGTTTTTTTTCAGTACAACTGAAGTATCACTGCAAATCATCAGGCAGGTTTATATGCCTCTAAATCATAACTACTTCTACAAAATCTCTTTATTTTGTGCCCGGCTTCCACCCTTGCTGCCCCCACTCGCTCCTCAAACGCGGGTGAGGGGACGGCCACCGTGCAGCCTCAATGTGCTTGAACTGCATGCAGTCGTACACATACCTCTGCCTTTTGCACAGGCATAGTTTTCAATTCTTATTGCTTGGTTTTATCCATCAGAAAGGTTTTAGCTTTTTGTTCCTACTGTGCTTGAGAGCTTGAATATTCTTTCAGTGGCACTACAGACTACATTGCAACGAGCAACGCTGGTGACCGGAGAGGAGGTGAAGGGGATAAAAGTGACAATTAGAAGAGAGTTTTGTCTTTAGTCAATAACCCACGAAGGCAAATATTTTCTTAAAAACAAAAAACAAACAACAGAACCCCAAACCAAAAACTCTTCCCAAGTCTCAGCTCTAAACAATTCCATAGTCTGTGTCATGCTTGAAATTAAATACAGACTCAAAATACATGGCCTCCTCTCTATTCACTCACTTTGCTTTCTTCAAGAAGTTTTCCTGGAATAAGAGTCCCCAAATAGGCCATTCCATCCTGGAATACAATTTTTAAACACCCTAGCCTCAGGAAAGGAAGTCTCAAGTACAGAGGCCATCTTGTTAAAGGAAGAAATCCCCAACAGTGGGACTAGCCATGAGAATAAAGTGTTATTTATATAATAAATACTGCCAGGTTGGGAAATTACTAAGTAGTCATCCTATTTATGCAGAGCAGAATTTGTTTTCAACTGCACCTTTTCTTTCCAACTTAATTTCTCACAATACAACCCCTTATGACAGAAGGATCTGAAAAAGCTTTTTATAGCCTACCAAATATACACAAGGATAATTAGTTCTCTTTTGTTATTCTTCTGTAAGGGTTTATTATTGTGGAGAAGCTTTTGCAAATTGAAAGAGGTTGCATTGCATTCTGAAGGCAGAGCTGTTCTTGGGTTTTATTGTGTAGAGATAATCGAACAGAAAAGTTCAGGGAAAAAGGTGAAAATATAATTCATTATGAACTCTACAGGAAGATCAGATTACCACATCTTAATTCTTTTTAGACCAGTATTTTAGAAACACATTCCATAATATATTAGGTCATGCAGTGCAGGTGAAGCTTCATACTAGATAGAAGTAAATGGCAATGCAAGTTTTGTTTCCTAACTTTATAAGCATTTCTACAAAATTTATAAACCACATCTTAGCTAGTAAATATTCTCTTTGTAGTCTTCAGGTCGTTTGAGAACCAGCGAAGAAATTCAGTGTTAACGTCTCCAAAGAACTTAATTCATTATAAGTGATAGTTACATTATTTCCCTCAAATACTTCCCCAAAGCAGCCTGTAATATTGAACGATTTTATTCTAAGAATGTTAGGGATCTAACTTCTTACATCATGAGCCTGCTGGTTTGTCATTGCTGTCACATTCCACACTTTCAGCTAATTTCCAGTTAGACTGGGAATTAAAGAGCTGCTGGCTTGTGTCCATCATAGTTCCATTGTCTGGCTCTGCCTTTAAAATTCCTATCTCATGGAAGCTGGTGTAGTCAGTCAGGTGCAATTATTTTGCCCCAATCTACCATCTGTGGCTTTTTGGGGGTGTTCATGTTGGAGTTGTTTGTCTCTGTTCCTTCTGTCTTACAGACATGGAGCTGGCTCCGTAGGTGTTGGAAGCGTGTTATTCTTCCTCCTAGTAACCCCTCCTTACCTAAATTGAATTGTAACGTATGTTTTGAGGTAAGCCTCTTTGAAGACTTCTAAACCATATTCTCACTCTCCCATGCCAGGACCTCAAAATATATATGCAAACAAGATAAAGGGCCACACTGTGCCTTAAAGATGGAACAGTAGATGGTGAAAGCTTCATCATGTTTAGAAAATTAGTGTTCTCTTCCAGTCCAGGAGCATGAACTCCAATGTCATGCTCTGTTTTACAGTTTCTATGTGACAATTCCTTAAATTCTTTGTATCTCAACCTCCCTCTATAAAATGCAGTAACAGGACTTCACCTCAGAGAAGTTTAAAAACACATGTAAATCCTTCCAAGACCATACATATTGTTGTAGAAGGCATATCTTTCAAAGGTACTGAGATGTCAAAAGGAAATAACTCTGTAACAAAACCAACAGCTATTTAAAAACAAAAGGCTGCTATGTTTTACTCCACATCTTAGGTCTCACATTTATCCCAACTACCCTTAAAACAATTCTATTTGAAATGGGACATTTTTGTGCTATCAACAGTCTTCAACAAATTAAATCAGGATGTTAAAAAGATTTTTTTTTTAAGATTAGAGATTGCTGCTTTTTGAAACATGCTAATAAAGAAAGCAGATTTTTAGAATGAATCAGTCTGTCCACGTGTTAAGTTTTATAGCTGAATTATAAACCCTTGGGAATACGTCGTCTATAACAAATAACTACAGCTGTACAAGCAATACACTCTAATACAGCACAAAGATAAAGATTTATGCTAGAAAAAGAGAAAATCCTTTACATTTTGAACGTAAATGATACATAATTTTGAGGTACTGAATATTTCCTATTATAGTAGAAGCACACATACGAAGCCCTGAACTCTATGTCATTGCTTTTGGTCTTTCAATCCCTTCGTTTATGCTGAAAAATTGCAAATCCTTTATGCATGGAGCATTGAAAATGTATAAATATTTTTGAAGAGACTTCTCAGAAATTAAAAGCTCTGGTCTTATTTGAGTCAGCCTGTGATGTGATCATAACTTGTGTCATTTATGAAATCTCAGAGACTGAGGATTTGTTTTAAGCAAACTAGGATTTGTTCTTTTTTTGTATTTTAAGAAAACAGACATTTCATGCAACATTCTTGAAGGAAAATGAGATAGCAACTTCTAAAATTCAAATCTATTATTGCACTTATTCATACATAGCAGATACTGCTGGGCCTAACTGCTCTTAAAATATAGAAAAACACTCAGTCCATGCCTGCAGAAAGGATGGAATAGCATGCCAGTATCTATTCACATTATGCATACATATATCCCCAAGCAAATACATTCACATCAATATTAGTTTCCTTGTCCCTCTTTCGCAATCCAGTTCTAATTGCCTATGTTGTAATATAATTGCTTCTTCCAAGCTTTTGGATTTCATTAACTACTTTCAAAGAAAAAATGAACTTGCAAGTTTGTTCATTGTTAAAGGACAGAATATAGACAATTCTAGTGGCTTACTTTTTAAAATGAAAGCTGTAACTTTCAGGGAATTATAGTATTCCAAGCAGTAAGACTGAGGAAGAGTAAAACACTGCAAGATGCCTGCAAAGATAACAAGAACTGGCAAAACTGTTTGAGATATTCACAAAAGCCAAATAAGTGAAGCTAATCTTCCTGCTTCTCTCTCTAGAGTAAACAGGAAGTGCACTCTTCTACAAAGGCCACCAAATTTGGCTCCCAGCCTGAACTGGACAAGCCAGAAACTTTTCTATAGACTGTGGAAAGTCAATAAACTCAGGCAGGTGAAGGCCTGCACTGGCTTCATTGCCAGCTTTAAGTGTCTCATTGCAGGAATCAGAAAGTTAGTCCTAACCATAGAGGATCCAGTAGTAACACAGACTGAGCTACAGGGTCATGAAAGACACCTGGCACTGCAGAAATACAGGTTCTGATTCAAATGATGAACATTGATTGTATCACATCCAAGAGCCGGCACCTAATCCTAACTATGATCCCACTGTATTAAGAGATTTCACCTCCCTCAGTTAACCACAATTTCAAAAGTTGTTTTGAAGGAAAAATGCCTTTGTGCTTCAGTCAAAAACGCTGGACCAAACTCGTCTGGGAAGAACCAGATAGAAAAGAAGTCATAGAATGGCAAAGTGAGTATAAACCTCATCACATCTTGGGCAAGTGACCATGCTATGAATTTTACAGCTGTAGATACACTCCATTGCTAATAAATTAGGATATTGAAAAAGGGTTTGGACTTCTACTCTGCCAGTAACTATTTTCTTGTAACAAGGAACTTGCTTCAACCAAAATGTTTCATTATCTTCAGCTTCAGTGGTGAACTTCGAGGAGGAGATGTTTCAGCCTCCTGGTAATTTATCTCTTGAACTCTCTGGTAAACTACCAACGAGACAGCCAGTTGGTACCAACAATAAAATTTGTAATGAGTATCAGAAAGAAAACAGTAATGCTGGTGCAGCAAAGGCTTAGCTTCATTGCAAAAAATTTTGGTCAAAAGAGAGTGGAGAAAAATTGTAACAATTTTTCTGGCAAGACAAGCTGTTGCCATAGATGTTATCCTGCTCATTGAACTCAAACTGTGTATGCTTTCTTCAAAATGTAAGAGGTATTAATCACTCAATACAGTGCTACCCAAATATCCTGTCTACGAAGATCCTCCATGTGCTGAGAAATCTTCTAGTAAACTTTACACAGATGATTGGTTAAGCATTCCTGGCTTACTAGGCAACCTTTCTGGATTTTGAGTGTAACAGCTTTATATCATCTGTGTCATCTGTATATCAACAGTGTCCATCTGATGTAAATGTGACAAAAGTCAGGGAACATTAAAAGGGAAAAAAAAAAGGGTGGTGAATTCACGTTGACTTTTTTCAGTCATGATAATTAAAATATACAACAGTACAGTCATCAGCTTACAACAATGACCAGATGGACCTGGCAACAGGGAAAGATTATGTGGAAACAACACTCCGAAGCTGATTGGAAACATATTACTTAAAAGTCTCTTAATTGTTATAGATGAACAGAGAAAACAAGATTCAAAACTGATGGCCCAAAGCAATAACACAGCATCTGTAAATGAGCCAGATACACTTGCCAACTGACATTCCCAAGAAGAAACCACGACACTATACAGTTTCTCCCCATTTACAGGTAATTGGCAATTGAAAAACATTCAAAACTGGCAGAAGTAGGAAAGAATAACACTTCAGTAATTCCATATTCATACTGTAATTAAAAAGGATAGAGCTATTATAAGTTAACTATGATAACTTTGGCTTGGCATGAATCATATGCTTGAAGAGTCAAAGAGTAATTTAAAAAAAAAAAAAAAAGAAAAAAAGACGACTTACTTATTCCATGCTTGTCTAAGGTTTTTAGGGCTGTACTGTGTAAACCGTTCTGTAAGAAAAAGAAGAGGCATATTCAATTATTTACACTAAAACCAGGATATTTTTGTTTTTTCAAATATGTTCATCTACTGTCAATTTTCATCATTTCTATGTAACTACTGAAGCTCAAGTCCCAAGACAGGGAAAGAAAACTAGTATAGAATCAACTGTCATAGAAATAGGGAGAAAAAAATCCACCAAAAGCCAAGACCCCAACTTGTTAAAACAAACAAACCAAACCATCATGACCTAAAGCTCATTTACTGCGGCTTCAAGAGAAATGGAAATTTTTACAATTATTTCTAAAGTAGTTTTTGACTGCTAGGGAAAAAAAAAGAAGCCTGAAATGTAGTTTGGGGGTTTTTTTCTTCGTCACAAATACAATCCTCTGTGACCTCACAGTCACATTTTTATGCTTCTCAGGAGGTATAAGAGTAAGCACGGGTCCGCGTGACACAGGGACATGCAAAACATGATGGTCGCATAAGGGTCCATTTTCTAAAGAACACATAAATAATGAACAGAAGTAACAAGTACAATGACAGCTTATTTACTCAAACATTAAGTTCTTAAGTTCAGATAGAAGTACTTTCCCTCTAATACCCAAGAAGATGCTTCCCCTGCAGTTGGACTCTAGTTGGCAAAGGAAGATGCTTTGAAAGCTGCTGCAGAAGTGAAGAGCCAGTACTCTGTCAGCTCTGCGAACAGCAGCTAAGTGCCTCTCAGGAATAAACAAATGCAATCCAGCTGGAGAATACAGCAACATTTTCCATGACGCCTCATTGCACTGAAATCCTGCCATGTAGACTGGTACTTCCCCTGGCCAGCTACCATAGTGTGATGGCATTGGTTACTGTGAAGAAGTCCTAAACTTACAAAATACTCCACAAAACCGGAAAAATTACTTTGGCTTCCTCTCTACCCATAAGCATGACATCTAACAGGCACACTGTACAGTTACAACAGAGATATATATATACTCACACATGCACACACATATGCATGCATCTTACTGTGCAAAACAACTGCAAATGTAACTTCAGAGGGGGTTGTGTTCAAATTCCTGCATTGTACACTTTGTGTATGTCAGTTCTAAAGTTGCCATGTATACTTCTTACATAGTCAGTTCTAAAGATGCCAAAACTATGGCCCATATGAAATCCTAGCATCAATGTGGATGATTTTGTTTCCCATACCTTTTTTTTTTTTCTTTAACTAAAAAGACATATGCAGAAAGTTCAACTCTCACTGACTTCACTATCGGAAGTTTTCAGTAAGTGGTAGACCTGCAAACTGTGTCTAAGGGCCACTTCACATTTACAAATTTTGTTGCTTTAACCACACTGATGCAGATAAAGCAATGAAATCACTCCCTCTTAGATATATGTATGACAAGCGTACTGGAAACTGGAAACTACATGACTATAACTAGTTTTAGCACCAATATAAATTATAAATATCACTTATGTAATATTGTATCTAAATTTACTCAACTTTCTTAGCAAAAAACGCCAAATGCTAACTACATAGTCATACTGTTAAAGGCTTTTAGATGTAGATGAGAGTATGAAATAAAAGTTTAAAACGTTTTTTTGTGGGGTGTTTGGTGGTTTTTTTTTTATTACCAACAAAAAGTTTCTGCACTTGGAAATTATCTGACTACTGTAGATGATGACTAAAGTAGCACATACCTGACTGCTCTGTCAGAATGAAGATGTCTAGCTAAGAAAAGAGATGACTCTCAGCAACTTCCAGATGTGCTATCATTGCACAGTTCTCAACAAACTAAAATTATTAGGTTGAATTTTTATGAACTGTGTTATACAGTGTTACAAACCTTAATTTGTTGTTAGGATAAGGATATTGTAAGAAATAAATTATAGGTCATACAGTACATTTTACAAACAGAAAAGATATTGCTCTGTAAATATATCTCCCCAAATAAAATGTTCTTATTGCCAATTTTGTGCACATTTCATAACATATTTGAACTCATTTCTGATATGCCTCATTGTTGAAAATGCTACCATATAACTTAGTATGAACTTGAGAAGCATTTAGATTGCTGACACTACTGACATCCTAAATCTTGTAAATTAGAAGCTCTACAGTACTTTCCAATTACTGCTAAAGTCAGTTATCCCAGGCTCTTAGCAGCTTGGATACTATAAAAAGGAAAACCAATTTAAACCACTGTAGTAGGTTTTTTCTCTATTGTCTGTTAAGTCTTCATACCGAAACGAGCGCAGAATGTAAGGGTTAAAGAGGGGAAAAAAAGAAGTTGCGGAGTATGGTTTTATGGAGAGCAGCAAGTAATGAGATTTCCTTACAATCTTCTGTGTGCGCATACCACAACAAAATAACTTATCATATCTGAGGCATCCAGATTAAAACTATAGGAAATGCCAGTTTCTTTTAATCTCTATTATACATTGCATGCAATGCATCTACTACAGATGTGCCCATGCCCCAAGGCAGGTCTTTAAATCAAATGGGCAAAGTAGTCAGAATCATTATTAGATGCAGCCATGGTTCAGTACCAGTAACATGGCACTGGAGTCAGTGCCTGCGGTTATGTTTTAATACTCAACAGCACAAATAAAAACTCAGTACTGAAGTACATATTCTGTAGTAAGTAGTTCAAGTATTGTATTGGCATTGAGAGTATGACCCAAAATTACAAGGGAGAGGAACACTACATTTCAAATTGTATCTGTTTACTAATTCAGCTTCTGCTCTCCAGAGGAAAAGCCTGAGTTCCAGTAAAGTTAATAGTTAAGTTGCATCGGCCTCAGCAGGACCTGAGCTCAACCTTGAATTTCAGTTTACAAATGTGAATTAAAAACATATATGCAAGCAGACACTTGCCCATAAAAACTGGAAGAAAATAAACACTTTCTATACTTTATAAGTAGTTCGACCATAACACCATCCATTCATTTGTGACAAAGGACTGAAAAATAAGATGCAGCTAGACAGTGCTGTGTAACAAGTCTGAGATACACGTGGGAGTTCAGCTAATAAACTGCAGATTTGCACATGAATCTATTTTGGTGTAGAAAAATGCTGGGTGGAAAGAGAACTGAACTGACATGAAGCATTGCTGAAAAGCTAACATAGACCTGGGGAGAGACAGATTTTGATTTTATCTGTCATTCTGCAATATGTTTTGGTCAGATACTGAGCTGGTTCAAACTGGCACAGCAGCTGACTTCAGTAGAGCTACATCCACTTAAAACAGTTGAGAAGTACCATATACAACCTATTTTCTTGACTGGACTGTCAGGTTTACTTTAATCAGTTTAAGCTATTTTCACTGTGGGAGGAAAACAGAATCAACCACTTGGCCAAATTGTCTTAAGGTCTTGATGTCCAAAGATCTGTTGCAGGACTGAAACAAACTGAAAAACTATTGCTATGCCAGATAAGTTCTTACTGAAAAAAGCGATACACTGGAACCAGTTACACAAATGCTGTTAAAAGGGACATGTATAAGCAAAATGAACATACTTCTCAAAGGGATATTCCTTCTTTACTCCATCTACTGCTCTAACCCTCTTTTTAAATAAGTACCTTATACACCATATTTATGAGGCAGGGAGAGGGAAAACTAAAGGGCAAACATGGATAGCATGAAACCCTGTCTATAGAGAAGCAAATGCTAGTTCTGAGTCCTTAACTTCAAACTCCATTTATATACTGTGTGACTGCAGACTGTGCCTCTCCCAACTATTGTTATCAACCCTTTCTCCTCTACTCCAAGCAGATTAGAGGCTCCTTGCTTTCATTTTTTAATAAGGAAAGAAACCACATATCAGTAATATACAGCTCACATTTTTCTACACAGTTTCGTGGTCATGCCTCCAACCAGAGCCTTGTTAACTTCCATGGACAGTATAACTAGCTGGTACTACTGTGGTAACTGAGCCCAGCCTCATGTACATGCCAGCTCTTAGTACTTTCCTGAATTAATCCTTCTTTAGAGAATAAAAACCAGAATAATAAAACAAACTGATTTTGATTTCAGAGTTGCCAGAACAGAGAAGCTACAGTAATCTTGTTTTTGAGCTTCTCCATCATGATCCATTTTTTTAGGTCTGTGAAACCACAATATTGCATACCTACAAACACCAACCTTGCAGTCACAACACAGGCAAAAAAAGAGGTAATTTAACCTCTCAACTTTTATCTGGGGATCTTCTGCTTGCATCCAATTAATGACAGAACTGGAATTCAGCCTTACAATTATTACACCCTCAAGTTTGCTTCTGAGTTACTTTACAGGGTGAATGATTCACACCTGTATGAATGCCTGTCCTTTACTGCTAGATGGATTTAATACAACCAAATCTAAAGCTATACATATCTGACTGTGGCCAACTGCATGAAATTACATTTTATGATACTTTCAAGCATATAGCTTTGGTATTTGTTTTTTAGATGCTCCCATTGATTTGATCATAAAAAATACTAATACCAGTCAGTAGATCTTGACTGTATGTGAGATCCTGGAAATACTGCAGAATTACCATGAATGCTCCCCCCAAAAAGAAATCTTTGTCTGACATACATTACAAAAGGCAGCAGCACAGGCAATCCAAATCTTGGTCCAACCTTGTGGAAGAAACCCTGTGTAGTGAAAACTTACCACCTCTCCCTCAGAACTGAAAGGCAAACAGGCACAGCCAAGAATTTCATGCAGACACTCATATCATCACCCACACACACTATCATCCTCCAGCACATGCAAGCTACTGTCAAGAACGTGAGGCACACCATCTCGCTGAGGCAGCTGCTCACTCTCATCAGCACTGAGATTAAAGAAACCTGAAAAATTGTACGTTTACACATCAAGATTTGATCTCAGTTGTATTTTGAATTTTTGTAGTTCAAATTGTGAATATATATACTAGAGTTCAAATCTTTTCAGATTATTATTATTATTATTAAATGTGCTTATTTTGAATAAAAACACTGGAAGACCAACACAGTAAGCTCATTTGAAATTTAAAGTAAAAAGTATGATTTTAATTCCCCTTATGCAAACACTTAAATATTTGCAAATCTTTTGGGAACAAATTTGGAGAACAAAATTTGATCCTCTGCATTTTTATTCCAAATATACAATCATCATCCCCATTAGCAACCATATCTCACTGTTAAAGAGCTGGTTTTTCACATGGGTGCTGTATTTCACTAGTCAAAGGTGACTTTTGCTTATATGAAATAAAAGAAGGAAGAGATTTTGTTTTTTTTAAAATCCCACAGCACCTAAAAGTGTTTACCATTTGCTGCTTAGAAGGCCAAGTTAGCCAAATCTTGATAAATTAAGTGGCATGTTCATAATCAAATGCTGTGTAAAGAGTTCCCTACATAGGACTGCTTAAATAAGAGCAAACGTATAGTACTCATATTCCTCACTGGAAAGAAGTACCAATTGCAAGATCTTCCTGTAAGCACACCATTTAGTCTTAAGATTTTAAAAGAGTATAAAAAAGGAGTAGGCTAATATATTACATCCACACCTTCAGCAGCCCAGCCTCAGAGCCAAGATTCACTGTTCTGCTGGGCACTACACATGACCCACTCAGAGATGCTGGGTGGTGCAGTTACACAAACACTATTCCCGCAGCAAATGGATTTGAGTTGCTCTTTGCTTAAGACCTTGCAGCACAGCTTACTCCATTCTTCGCGCGCCAAAGAAGTTTTTAGGACTATGCCCCACAAACAGTAGCATCAATGAAGCTATAGGAATACCAGCTGCAAAATGGAAGCAGAAGTGAGCAACCAGAGGGAAGAGAGGAAGGAAATCTCTTGAGCTGGTTGATTTGACAAACCTGATGCATCCAAAAAATTATGGTCTTAAAATAACTGCTCCCAATTTGCACTCGGCTTGAAGACTTAGGGGAGAAAATAACCAGTGCCAGAAAGCTCATCCATTATACCCACATGTATTAAGTGGTCTTAGAAATGACAGTATTTCTATTTCTTATAGAAATAGACAATATTTCTATTTCTTTCTATTTCTTAATCTCCTTTACACAATTGCTCTACAGCAACACTGTTCTATATGCATACTTACTTGTGTGCCCACATGTATACCTACATGCTCTCCACTGCAAACATCATTATCTGCCTGATAAACACGCTCCATCTGACAGCCCTGCATCAAGGGCAGGTTCAAACAGAAGCAAATTTCAGCAGAACCCACTAGTGAGCTTATTAGCAGACCACTGAAGGAACAACTGGTCTGCTGTGAGAATTGAAAAAATAAGCACTTGCATTTTAAGTAATATAAAACAAGATGAGGGGTTTTTCTCTTTTATCAGTCAGAAAAACACATGAACTATTATACCTTTGCCATGTTTGCCTTGAAAGGACCTAGAATAGGCAAGAAAAGCTACATAAGGAATTAAAAGCAGACTACATTTTGATTTTTTAGCTTCTTTTTAGCACTATTGATAATCAGCTTCTAGTCTAAACCAAAGAACTTAAAATGCAGTTTGACTTCAAGGCATTTTTTATGTTGTTAATCAAAACATGCTAGCTAATATGCATTCCTTGATTAATGTTCTTCTCTATTTAAAACCAAATGTGATTAGCTTAAATGCAAATATTTAAACATCGCCATAATTAATACTTTGAAAAGTCTAATGCATGATTTCTTTAAACAGGTTTTCTTTACATTTAAATTAAAAGTCTAAAGTGACTAACACTGTATTGTGATATGGAAGATTCATATACTATTTTTATTAAAGATTCAATCCTAAAAATATTTAAATTATGTTAGCTAAAGATACAAAGACAAGCATCCATGCTGAAAAGCAAATTTTCAAGCACTATATGCAGCACTAACGTGCAATTAAGAGTTGTTACTGAAGTTCAATCACAACTGGAGTTTTACTATAATCATGAGTTAAACTTTGCTCTTTTTGTATGCCAAATTTCTTGAGACAAATTATTTCAAGCCCCCACGATCCACCCTCATCCCCTCCCTTCCAAACCCACCTGCTTTAGCAGAGCACAGGTTGTGTAAAGAGGAAGGATAGACTCTATTTTCCAAACTCCCTACTGAGCATGAGTAGAAAATGTAATTTTAACAGCTAGCATTGTCTAAAGCACTGGACTTTTATATTACATGGTTCCACCTTTGAGCAGTGCTCACCCTGGCTCCCTTACATATGTAAGTTACCTTAACTTTTCAGTTTCATGTGGTTTTGTTTAAAGAATGGAGAAAACGTACAGTTTATGCTTCCTTTGGGTTGTGGATACCACAGACTTGAGGAAACACCAAACATTACAATTTTGCCAAAACTGAAGAAGAAGGGAAGAAATTGGAAATTAACTCTGCTTTACAGATCCCTCTCTCTCCTTTCTTCAAGTACTCAAATCTATACTAGTAATTTCTATGTGCTCGGTCGGGACTGTTGTCTGGCTGAGATACCATCGCTGTCCTGTGTCCATACTACTGCAGCACCCTTCTACCTCTGTCTTCCAATACAGGAGGTGGGAAACTTCCTTCTTCTTATGAGGAATGTTTCCCAGCCCACACTAACTCGCAAACCATGCCTGGGAATTAATTATTTGGAAGTGCTACTTGTTATGAGCTAAAGGCATGCTAGAGGCTGCTTTAACAGCAGAGACTCCCACCTCACCTGGGAACATTCACTGGCATCAGTGTAGATGTAAACAAACAAGATATTGATTCAGTGTATAATGAATTGCTGACGGGCTTTGGTGAAACTCTATAGGAAAAACTGTTATGAAAGTTTGAAAAACCGTATGTCCTCATATAAAGTATTTCCACAAGTTTGTGCCAAAGCAGTTTAGCGTCTCAGCCCAGCACTACTCTAAATGAAGACTTAAGCCTTTGAAAAAACATGGCTATCAATCAGCTGTTAAGAAGCAGGCAGGCAGATCACATTTCTAAACCAAATCTATATTTATTGATCACCCAGGAAGCAAAGCAGAATTCCTGAGTCAGAACACCAGCTCTGCAGTGGTTTTGTCAGTCATAGACTTGGGATTTTTAAATAAATCCATGAAGTATCTGTCAATTGCTGGCAGACTCCATGTTATGCGGTACTTCCTATGAACGCTGTTCTCTAGCTCTGCTTTATTTTTGTTTACTGCTTTCTCCTTAAGGAGAATCTCTTTCTTTTAACTCTTTTCATCCTGACTCCAGGGATTCTCTTTTAAAAATCATTGCTCAGTAGGTGTTTCCATTGTCTCATAAAGGCACCTTTTCAGGTGCATTACTTTATATTATATCTGATCATCTACTGAACATAGCAAGGTTCAGGCTCCTACACCATCAGCCCAAGATTAAATATTTAACTTTCTTTCACCTAGAAACAGTATTGTAAGGGAACTGATGCACAGTGAACATTACAAAGCATTCTCACGTTTTATCCACCTTCCTAACAAGTTACTTCTTCTCCTTGACTATTACCATCTCTTCATGGCCACCGTCACTTCATTTATCTTCCTTTGTGACCATATCTTACCTTCTCTCACTTTGCTCACTGACAGTACCTTCTGATAAATCTCTATTTAATTTCCCAGGATGGAGGTTACTCAGCATCAGTCCCAGATACTAACTGAGAATGTAGGAAAAGTAAAAACTTAAGTGTAGATGTTGATCCAAATGGTTATCTTGCTCAATTATTTGTGCAGGACTCTGAATCCAGGCTAAGAAAAATGGGAGATTTCATGACAATGGAAAGAATAATACACAAAAATCAGGAAGGCTCAGACACAAGACTGGTAAGGAAGCAGCTTGTTTTGGAATACTGCTTCATCATTCTTTGGTGATACGTGAGCACAGGAAGACCCACTCAAGATTATAGCAGTCGTAACAGCTTCAAAGTGAATCACAGAAGCAAGTCAAAGTTACCAAAATACTTCTGAAGTATTTCAGGATTTTCAAATGGATTATTTCGATTATCCTTAATGTACTAAGCAGGACACGTGTGCATGTGTGTCTCTCTGCACAGGTGCAAACACAAACTGAGCGGACTGAGGCTGAGGCACAGAGAAAGCGCAAAGACCAGGCCAATTTTTAGCTTTAAATATCTCCCATATTACTTAAGAGTATTTCTAAGATAGAAAGTAATCAAAGACCTCAAAGCAGGCAGATAAAAAACAAATTGTTTTCTGACTTTTTAAATGGCAAAACAGATTATTTTATACCATTTTATTTTCACAATTACAGGCTGTTAAAATCACTGAGGTTAGGGGTTTAGATAATGTAAAGCCACCCACAGCTAGCCTTAGGAACACATTTCTTATACAGCCTCAGAAATGTTCCTGTGTATTAAGATGTCAGAGATCATAACTGTTTATGCTCTGGCTGCTCTCCATAATAATCAGACCCTTGGCCACTCTAGTAGAGAAGAGACTAACGCCACGTTTTTCAGATGTGTTTCTCCTAGTAAACTGCAATTAGCTCTCTGCAGTACAGGACTGTGCCCTATCAAATCACAGCATGAAAATTAGTTACTTAAGTCTGTATGCAAACAAGAAATACAATAAAATCTTGTTTCTACTCTCAATAGTCTTCCCGACTCCACAGGCATTTAATGTGCCCAGCACTTTTTAAACTATAGTAACTATTTGTCACTGATACTTTCTGTTCAAATCCTATTGGTTTATGCTTACACAATTCAGTTTATAGCATCACAGCCTTGCCCGAGCTGATGTGGATATTCTCATCACCTCTGCACTTCTCAATTTATCGCACTTATTGTCTGCAGCTGGCAGTGTTAAAACTCACGAAGACATGCAAAGCACAGGAGTTACTTAACTCCATATCATCTATATTCAAATGCAGTAATTTCACAAATCTTAAAGAAGAATGGAATCGGTTCAGATTTGGCAAGACATTTCAGGTTCCCTCCTGCATTGTTCTGCTAAGGAAAAGAAAAGATTAAGTCATTTTAATGTATTATTAAAGTATTAATGTTCATTTTTGCTCCAAAGAAGTCAGTTGGGAAAAGAAGAGTCTTTCAGTCCCATACACTGAGGAAATTTTCTCTAGGGTGTAACAACAATTTCAGACCAACAGGGAGGGGAGCATGGCTGACTGAGCATCTGTGGAAGGGGACAATGCAGCCTTGCCATAGCCAGAAAACTTTTGTGCACAGAATGGCATGAAGGAAAGTTGTTGTTTTTTTAAGAAGTAGCAGAGAACCTGGTATCCGTGACAAAACAGCTCCAGTGACCCCAACGGCATGAGCAAATAGTGTAACTCCAGCCTAGCCCATAGGTTTTGTCTTTTGCTTTTTTGTCTCCACTTTGTGCAAAGCATGCTTTAGATGCTGATACCCTAACATGATCCCAGAGGTGATGTGTTTTGCTGCTCTAACCATTCCACACGTTACCAGCATAAAGTCCAACTACTCAGTTTTGGGGTATGTAAGCCAAATTTTGGTTGTCCAGTTAGATTATGCTTTCTATTGCTGTAATTTCTAAAATCAGCAAATAAGGAACTCTAAGACAAAAGAAAAAAATCAATTTATCAAGGCCATGAAAGATATAGGGTGGTACAAAGGCAGTGCAGAACATCATATGGGTACAGAAGAGGGCTCTTCCCCTTTGGAGTGCTCTCAGACCTCCACAGTGTATGGGAATTAAGGAGCTCAGGGCTTTGCATTAATGGGCCCTAGAAAGATTAAATAATTGCCAGGGACAATAGTAATTACTCTGACTTGCAAATCTACATACTTCGCAGATGTGGAAACGATTTGAGAGAACAAAGACCACACCATGCAGAAATGGCGAAAATACCAAGTGACCATTTTCTGTCTTGGAGGCATCTTTCCTCCTGTCCCCATTCTGCATTTGTATAAATATTATGTATTCATAGCTGACAAAATCCACAGTCTGGGACAAAAGAAATAAAAGCAAGTCTAACACAATGCCTGTATAAAATTTAGATTTAATGAAGCGCCTACTGTGGATTTATTTTCTGATGTTCTATGGTAATAAACCCACATCCCTTAACACACTTGGAAGCCAAACAGAAAAATGAAACCAGGAAATTGCTTGGCTGCCATCTACTGTTCAAAACTTTCCCATATCACACAGAAGAATAAAAACAAGAACAAACCCCAAGAGCACTCACTGACATCTCCAGATTTTCTCCTCCTCTTTACTGTTCTTGAATATAAACAATGTCTTTGGACTTGTTAAAATTTCTGTAAGGATTCTGTGTATATGCTCACCTTTTAATCAGTATCAAGAATGAGAAACACAAAAGCTCGTGAACTGAATGAGACACTGATTTAGGGAAGAACACTGTAGTATTTTTAGTATTTCAGTGAAAAACTGTACTTGTTAAAGAAGTTGTACTAATTCACTAGAGAGCACTAGAGAGTATTTTCAGTATACAGCAATAAGCACTAGGACAGAGACTGAAAAGCAATGTACAAGAAAGCTGTGTTCCCTTTTCTCGAGGCTTTATGTTACTATCAGGGGAAGTCAGCCCTACAATATATTGGTTTCTCTCTCTCTTCCTCTCCCCCCGCCCCTCCCCTCTCTCCCCCACCCTTTTGAGAGCTGCCTAGATCTCTTTGTCCTTTTCAACTCTTCTGCCCCATCTCCTGCCTCTTTTCTGGCCCAAAGAAGCCATTATGATGCTGCAGATCTGAGTGGAAAAAGACAGGCTGGAATGAAAAGGGAATCTTCTTCTCTATGTCTGACCTATAAGATGACTTGGAAATGAGGTTTAAATGACATAGTATACCATAGGTTGTCACAGTTTATGACAAAAGTTGAAGGGACTATCATATGCAGTAAAGGAGAACCAGGAGTTTACCGACAGACCTTAGGCCTGCAAGGACAAAAACATCTGAAATTGAATTCCTGGGTCAATTCTCTCACTCACTTCCAGACTTGAGGTATGTAGCTATAAACTGAAGACTCATTCTAGTAAAATATACTGGGAGTCAATCCAGTGCTTCATCTGAAAGCATCTAGTAACCTTCTCTTTACCATCTAGTCCAAATCCACTCACAGCAGGTGCAGCAAGTTTAGGCTGCCCAGGCCCGGCCCAGTCAGGTTTTGAACAGGACAGAGATGTCAAATGTCTCTGGACAACCTGTTCCAGTATTTCACCACCCCCACCTGCCAACATGTCTCTTACTTATTCGCCTGCTTGGCATGTTTAAAAACCAGCACTTCTAAGATCCCCACTCAAAAGTTCACAAGACTATATATACACTACATAGACATGCATACATACATATATAGCATAATGAAGCTGACCATGTACTTCTGGTCTCTAGGGAACAGATTTCTCCCTCTCGCACAAAGGTATCAGATGGTAAAACAGCTTTTCAAGAATGGTTGTAGAATACGACAACTTCAAGTACAACGCACATTAAAATATTGAAGCTTTGTAGAAAAGTACTAACAGACAATCTGGTAGTAACTTCAGCTTTGACAGTCTTTTCTCTACTCTTTAGTTTCCTTTAGATTTCCCCAAAGTTCATAGTGCTCTGCGGAAAAGTAATACTGATTGGGAATCAGGCTACCAGCTGTCTGAAAGGTATGATACTCAGTGGCTGAGGAATGCAAGCAGGTCAGGGCTCATACTCTAATAAACTGGACAAAATGCAAAACAAAGTAAAGAAATTAAACAGAGGAACTGCCCCTGCCCCCGCACAATAAAAAGTAAGCAGCTAGAAGTGCATTATCGTTCGTGCAGTGCGTACCAGGTCATTTTGAAGCTTGTGCGAAGAGATGTAATGATCTGTGTCCTGTATTTCCAGGAAGAGAATTTGGATGAACTTTGTACTTCAACCTACCTGGTTTGAAATGGGGTAAAGAGTGGACTCCAGGCCATGTATCTTCATTTGGTGTTCCAAGTACCTGTGCACAAAAAGATTAAAAAAAAAGGAAAAAGAAAAAAAACCATACATTGCTTTAATGGAAAAGGTTTAACAAGTCATTGCATTGCATAAAGCCACTCCTCACTGTAAGCCCGATGTACCTTACAATCTGAACTTTAAATAGGTTTAATTATTAGGGGAAGGGGGGAGAGTACAAAAAAATTAAATGACTACCACGGTTTCAAGGTACCAGTGGAGTCAGTAAAACACATAATGGTGCTGTGTTCCTGTCAGGCTGCCTATTTAACAAATACATGTTAAAACTACTTTCCACTAACAAGCGTCAGGCTACCTGCATATCTCAGAGCGCTGGTGTTACAGAGGCTAGATATTTAGTTCAAAAATAATTCAAACCCCTGTAAACTTAAGTAAGATGGACAGATACCTAATAGATGCTAGGATAGAAAGTTTGCACAAATGGTGAAGCAGATGACCGACAGCATGGCATGAACAAGAATGCACAGTGAACAGTTGTCATTTTAAATGGCTGTAGTATACAACAACATAGTAAATTATTAGGAAATACAGAATTTATTGACTCACACATTATGCTTTATTTCAATTCACTTCAACCATCCACCTTCTTGTAGTGTAAGTCAGACCACCTTTCAGTAGCAAAGTATTTAACATGTCTCATGTGCATCTTATATCCTCTGCTCATGTGAAAAGTTCACCCTGCATGTCTTTGGCACAAATAATAAGTAAATTGAGAGAACTGCTATTATTAATTCTCTCAAACCTGGTTTTACTTCATAAAGCAAATTTACTTAAAGTGCTTACTTTAAGTGAAGCCAAGAGGAACACCTAAATTAGCAGCACTAGAAATGCATTTCTGAACGAGTTGTGGAATTTGGTATTTCACTAGTGGGATCTTTCCTGCTACAAATTTACACCCAATTCTAACTCATGTAAATGCTAGGGGCTGATTTCAGTATTTGTTATAAGTTCAGGCCCTGGAATAAAAGGCTGATATTATTCTGAAGTGAAAGCATTTCACACCAGTCTGGTGCTTGTTTTGCTTTGTCTTAAACGGACAAAACTCCCCACCAGCCCTGCCCCTACCTGGACTGCAGATCTTCCGAATAAATCTTTTGAACCTGCATATCTTGAGCCACTGATATTCTGTGGTCACTTACATCAGCACAAAACAAGCACAAAGTGTGAAAATCTCTGGTTGAAGTAGGTGAAGGTTTATAACACTTCAGGGCAAGCTACAAGACACCTAGTACTAATCATTTGGAGGTGAAGAAGTTTGTTTTGTTTTTTTTAATTGTGTCTGCTGCAATATAGATATGCATTAAGAGCATATAGAATACTTGTTGCACTTCTTAAACTATATAAACATTTGTTCATGTTGATAAATTCAAGCTTAGAAGAATTCTTAAAAGACTGGGAAGCTAAAACACAAAAAAAATTCTCTTCAACTCTGCCAGAAATTTATTTCATAAAATTTAGAAATGGGCTTAAAAATTTGAGGCAAAAGTAAGCGACCTCTTAAATAGATACAATTCTTACCTACAAGGTGTGCTTTCTGACTCTAAGGACTCAAATTTGTTAAGCAGTTTACAATACTAACATGTTTCTAATCTAAGAATATTAATGCAAAAATAATTTTTCTCTACTATCAAATACAATAAGGAAATAGTCCAATTTAGATGTAGTATGACCAGTAGGAGATGAAAGCAGAGCACCTATGTGTCAGAGAACCAAAGATGACAGTATCCATGCAATTAGACGGTATATGCTCATGTGGTTCTTTGGATATGCAAGTTCACTGATTTTATTTGTAAATATTGTTTGTACGATCTTGCTTTCAGTCCTTGTGAAATATGTCTTAATCTGCATTTGAATAAGATAAACTTGGCCCTGCAATCCTGATTCATCACAACACCCATATTCATTTCATTATTGCTATTAGGGAGAGTACAACTCTCTCATTAAACATAGAAGCAGCAGTTAGGAGACACCGTTGACACTATGTCACTAAATCAATTTGCAAATGACTTTCACTTAGCTTCTGCATTAATCAACTGCTGGTGCCAAGCACCTTCCACACCAGGAGAGGGAGCCCGTGGATTAAAAACAGGGATTCTTGCATGCTCAGTTTAAATGAACAAATATGGTCCTCAACTTTGCAACTCCTCTTAGCAAATCAAAGGAATGTCCTCACATAAAACGTTACGAATATAAGAAAATTAGCCACATCCTTTTAAATGTGTGTTCTTAATTGTCTCATTTTAGATGAGACATAGGCAGCTAAGGCACTGTACAGATGAATATTAAAACCAGCTAACAAAATCTGAAACTTCCAGTGCAAGGTAGAATATTTATCAGATGATTTTTATGTAGAAATTGGAGCTAAGAAATGGATTGTTTTGAATTTCAAAGTAACCTCAGGTCCAGTAACAGAGGGCTCGGTGGGAGATCACTTTTGTAATGAATCTTCTGTGACTAACAATTTCTTGTTTCACTAGTTTTCCTATCCATTTCTCTGATAATATTCAAGCACATCTGCTGTTACAATTTTTAAGAGCCAGCTACAAACAAGTTCTGTGCACCAAACTCAAGACCACCTACAATATTCACACCTTCCGTCAAGGGCAGCAGTCAGGCTAAAAACAACTAGGGTTTTCTATCATTGAAATGCCTACCATTTTTAAGGTAGGGACACTTGGTAGTTCAGGCAAGGATCCAGACACTGTGTTTAATGCATTGTACAAACACTGTAAAGATCATCCTCCTTCCACACAGTTTTTAACATGCACAATACAGGAATTCACGTTGTGACTATCAATCAACAAACAAGGAGGAGAAGGCAGCAGTGAAACAACTGTGGGTTTGGGTAAGATGAAGCAGTCACTGCCCACAAGTGTGTCAACATAAAGAGATTTCTAAGCATCACCTTGCAATTGATGCTTCTAAGCAGCAATCAATCCCATTTTGATGAGGTGGGATTAGGCAACCCAAAGCAATGAGGTTTGACACCTGGTATAAACAAAACAAAGATGAGTTCACATGTAACACCAGCGTGGAAGAAGGATCTACCTTGTTTACAGCTTACAAAAGAGAATTAAGGGATCAACATGGAAAAGGAAAGTGGAGAAGGACGGGAGAATGTAACAGTCTTCTGGTTTTACTCCAAAACATTGTCCCTTAGCAGTTAAGACTGATTATCCAGACCAAATCACTGGCACCATCTTAGCATCACACTGATTCTATGGCAGAGCCAGATGTAGCAAATGACTGTTCACCCAGCCAGTGCTGGAGAGCAAGTCTAACCTTACAGCAAGCAGTAGAAGTGGAAGATACAGGAGACCAGGCATCCCAGGACAACAACTGAACATCAGGAGCTGTTATTTTACAGGTGACCTCCTAGCCCCAACTATCCTTTCATGGTCTACCACTTACCTCTTATTCCAAGCATGCCACCAAGACTTCTGTCTCTTCTACATTTTAACACTTCCTTTCTATTTCATGTTCCAAAAACATGAAAATAATGATCACTGGCAATCAAGCCCCAACTTAATATCGGAAATAAGCTTTTAGTTACCATTATTTGAAAAACATAAGATAGCTTGTTCACTTTCTCTACTGATAATCTGCTTCTCAGTGAGGTAATCATTCAACCTGCATGGTTTGATATCCTATTTTTTAACTTAACTGCCAACACAAGAATAATCTACAATTCTAAAATTTTGAATGGATTTAATGTTTTCCCAGGACCAGGATGGTTACGGTTTCTGTAACGAAAACTACAAAACCTACTGGGGTTTTGCTGTTCCACACTACCTACACCACTTTAGGCTCTTTAGTTCCCTAACAAATGAGATATAATGACCTTCTCATTTGAAACTTGCTGTTCAAAATCAGAATCAAATTCTGATCTAATTTGTAGGGTGAGAAATCTATTTATATAAAAATAACAGATTTACAATACATCAGGGTACAGGCCAAATACCCTTACTGCTAGTTGATGTTACTGTTTGGCAGAAAGTTATGAAAACAGAACCTGCTGTTCAAATTTCCATACACAAATGTGATATAGAAAGATTTCCCAGGAAACAAAACACAAATGCATTAAGGTGTATTGCATTGCCTCAATTTTTTAATATAAGAAAAAAGTTTGCATCTGATTTTACAAAGACTCATCATTCCCTTAATTAACCTGCTCCCTGGTGTGCAAGGGAATCACTATTTTACGGTGAGCATTATGCCACTCTACCAACACAATTAGTCATGTTGTCCTGCATTCTGCTTTGAATGCAAAAACGTTCCCAATTACTGCCATGTAATAAGGTCATTCTGGGTAACAATTTGTCCAGAGAAGTCATCTGAATCTCTTGTGAGATGAGCAGCAGTGGAAATCTTTCCCACCAGCTTTCCCAAGTGCTGGCATAATTAATAAAGAACAAGCATTTCCATTTGCACTACAACTTTTGAATATACAAAGCTGTAAATAAGTGAAATAATGCTTTAACCCATTAGATGTGACACTGCTCAAGAAAGGCAATGGTTTGGACTTCAAGAAGACAAAGAACATGCAGCCTGTGGTATTATTCAGGGGTCTGTAGCCACAGAGCAGAATGAAAACATGATCAGCATGCAAATGAGCTGCCTTTCCTTAGACAGAATTTACAGAAACCAGGCTAAGCAATTTTCAAATTTTTTACATTAGGCCAACTTGATGAACAAAGTTTCGTCAAAAAAATGTCAGTGAATTTTTTCCTTTTAATGAAAAGAGGATTTTGTTGAAAAAAATGCCCTAGAATTTCAACTAGTAAAAGTTACAAGCTAGATGTAAAAATGTTTTCCTATTTTATTTTTCTTTTTAAGGATCATCAAGATTTCTGTTCCAGTCTTCCTGTTTGCTGGGTAAAACATACTGGATTTAGTGAGTCCTTGGCTATGACGTACCACGGGAGACTATAGCTGTTTGAGGAACTGAACTTAATAAAAAGAGGAAGAGGATAAGTATTGCAGAGCCATTTCCAAATCAGCAGTTTCCTTCTGTTGAATGAGCTTTGGAGGTTTCAGATGTTGTGTTTTTCAATAAAAATCTGCTATATTCTTCCAAAACATACGTATCTAATGAAGCTTTCAACATAGTCAAAACCCAAGAAGTTCTTTTCATTAGAGGGAAGTATGTTACTGCTTTAGATTTGGATCTTGAAAAGCAGTGCGAGTTCCAGGGTTTCACTACAGCAGCTCCATCACTCCCAGAGCCACTTCTGAACATGAAATTTCTCATCTGGTCTGAAAGAGGGGAAGCGTACATGATCTCTCTTTCTCTCTTGCAGTCTGTCCTGGTGCTAAGTCATTTGTCTAGATGATCCACCTACTAATGCATTCCCCTCCAGAGGAGTCACTGTTAGGTAGATCTTAACCACATCTTCCACAATCAAGGAAAGTGCTGTATTACCACCTGACAATGTCAGCAAGCACAATGTATGTCTAGTAGTAAAGACTGAAGGAGGAACTTTGTCCTTCGGCTTAGCATTTGGTCTTACTATCAAGGGTTAAAAAATTAATTCAGCAACTATTTGTGTATTATGCATGCTGACTCAGAGTCTGCTGACTGACAACTGCTGCAAGGCTTCCTTTGACTCTCTGCTGGGCACGATGGATGACAGCTGAGTGTCAAGTTTAATATCCAACAGATCGAGACAGAAATGGAATTGCCTCAATATCAGTCACTTCCTCACATCAGGAGCTTAGCAGTTCAGTTTCTGTAAGGGACAATAAATCTATCTGTTTGTGTAATGCACTTATGCGTTTGTTAGATTGAGGCCGAACACATTTTAACTTTCGGAAGGTTGTGGATGTTCCAGGGTTCCCAGCTGCAATGAAAAAGTCACCTGATTTTTCACTACAGAAACAATGTCTGTCAGCTAAGATGGCAACAATATGTTTACTTGGATTCATGAAAAATAAAGACCATATGCCTATTCACTGTCCTTGAGATTTAAAATATCGCACCTTACTTCATTAAATGAATGGCAAAAATTACATATAGTTCCTAAACCAGGAATCCAGATCAATTCCAAGTTAGAACAACCAAAGTGAAACTACGTGATCAAGGCAGTTTCCTTCCATATGGAAAACACTAAAGGCTTTGTTCAGAGCCTGAAAACTGTATTTTAGTAAAAACTATTCTTCTTACATAGGAAACTCTTTCCGTATTTTTTCCAGTCGACTGTCATCAAAACATCCCTTCATTATTCCCACAGAGATAAGGAAGAAAATACTAGTGAACTAGAGATGCAACATATTAGGTGTACAGAAAATGTAATGTAACTTGTATGATTCCTCTTCAGAACAAAAGTGTTAAACAAGAGCCCATAATTCTTTACACAGAAAATCAGACTTTCAAATTCTTATTCTTATGTATAAAACAAGTTGTATTTTTTGCTTCCTTCTATCCTTGTAAATGCTATCAAAGTAATAAAAAAAACCTTGAAGTGATGACGCATGGTAAAAGGAAAAAGAAATTCAACAACCACCTTTTTATATGCACAATAGTCATGTGTAGCAGAATACGTTTAATGCAATCTGCATTCATCGAGGACATTAGATCAGAATTATGGATTTAAAAGAAAACAAGGCTGGCTAGAAAAAAAGCTGATCAGAGTATTTCTTTTGCATGTTAATTTGTGAATGATCTGATTATTGTCTTAAAAAAAAAAAGGCAAGGTATTAAACTCTTTCAAGAGCTCTAAGAAGTACCTGCTACAGAGACAATGAGTACAGGACACAACAGCCACAAAAGAGAGAAGGTACCTCCACATCAACCTCATAAGCTTGTTTCTGCTGTACGTAAAGTGATGCTGTTTTATGGGGGGGGGGCGGGGGGAAATAGTCACTGAGGCTTATTCTCTAAGGTGGAAAAAGAAGCAGTAAGAACAGAACGAGGTTCACCTACAACAACAGGCTGACTCTTAAGGGCATCAAGTGGAATACTGTCATTCTATTATACATGGGTAATAAAATCACCTGCTTTGAGCATAAGGAGTGATTTATAATGAAGCTGGCTTCAAAAACATTTAGGTAATGTGCCAATACGGATGAGGGAAGCAAAACATGAAATTACTATCAACATTCCTACAAAATTTTAACAACACACATTAATTAAAAAAAAATAATTTGTATTTGTGCTTTAGCTCTGTCAATGATGAAAAATGAGGTACTTTAAACAGTAAAGGACCCAACTGTTCTTAACATCCTTTCCCATAGAGGCAAAATACAAAGAAGTCTTGCCAGGAAACCTTTTTAATATGTAATTTTTCCAACCTTACTTTCTGTATATAAATGAAATTTGAGTAGCTGCCTGGATTGAAAAGTTAAATTTATCCCGACACTGTTTCCATGCTGTTTGTGGCACAAATAAATACACTCATCGTTCTCTTCATACCCATGGTAACCACAACGACCTTTTTGAGGGACCCTGGCAGAGACACCACTGCAACTGTGCTAACATGAGGAAGATGACGGAGACTGGAGACTTCATAAACACACTTGTCTGCCGTCACAGAGCCAGGTTCTACCTACCGTCTCTGCAGAAGCTGGGCGCAGCAGCTGGGAGGGGGAGGAGGAGGAGGAGGAGGAGGAACAGACGAGGCATCACCAGAGACCCAGCACTGCAGACCATCAGGACAGGATTAAATGAAATCTCCAGCCTTACAACAAAGCACTACCGAGGTCTGATGTGCCAGTATCCTTAACTGTTCAGTCAGGAGAGACTTTTGTTTATTCTGACAAGGACCTACTAAATGCATACTACACTTTGAATCACAGACACAGCTCTGTCAATGAGATGACTTTTAGAAACTAATTCTGTCCATAATCCAATCTGAATTGGAGAGAGAGAAATATCAGAGTAATTTAATCTATATTTCACAATGAGAAAAACACAAGTGTAAAACAAACTTGTACTGGGCTGTAGCATCCTCTTCCTACAGGTGGTCTGCACATCTCATTGTAATGCCCTATTTTAGTAACTTACAACTTTCATAAAGGTTCACATGGTGGAAGAAACTGTTCGTTTAGTGATTCTTACTAAAATGTTACTGTGAGTGAGACAAATGCTAAAAACACTAACAAAACAGGATTTGGCAGATGTTTTTTGAAAGCAGAAGGGCCTATGCTGTAAAGAGAGAATCTGAAATTAGCAGCAAAAGGGAAAAAAAGGCAAACTGACAGAGGTTGCTCTTCCCCTCAAACCAGTGCAACCATGCAGCAATTTAGCAAAATTACAAGCTAATTAAAAAGCACAGTGCATGCTTAAAGGAGACGCTGTTTACCTCCAAAGTGAAAAGACGGCTCCTCTGTGAGGGATGCTCCATGCTGAAGTGGCAGAACCGAGAACCTGTCCCTCCAGCTTTCCCAGCCACCTGTGCTGAGGAGTCTCCTTCCATCAGCAAACAATCCCATCATCAGAATAAAAAAAAATCCTGACAATAAACTAGACTTAGTGTCTCTGATATCTGCCCTGGAGCTGCAGAAATTATAGAACAACTCAAGAGTATGAAACCGATCCTTAGTAAGAAGAGAAGAGAATTTGAAAGCTTTTATAGACCTCGAAGCTGCAGATCAGGAAAAGACTGGGAAGAAAATTCATGCAGAAGACTACAGATGACCTCAACAGATTTCTCTGCCCTTCCTCCAAGGAGGCAAGTTTGCTCTTCTGGCACTGCCAGAGCTTGCGAGCTCGGGAATGACTTCACCAAGGAAGATTTTGGTGTTAGTACACGCAAAGAAGCAGCTGCTGATGATTTCTGTGCTGGAAGGTCTCTTCCTTACCATTGGACAACAAACAGAATGATTTTCTCCACTGCAAAGGAGAAGGAAGACAGCAATTTTCTGTCAGAAGACCACCTGGCTCACAAGTCATGCTTGTTTACATATCATTGAAAATCTGCTCTGATTTACTCTGCACAGAAAGGTGTATATACTCTGCATTTCAGATTTCCTATCCTGTTTGTGTTGCAAAACCTTCAGAATAACCCACCCAAACAGACAGTCCTCTCCTAAATATACTCTTTAAAGACTTATTTCTAGGGGTTTTTACTGACCCTTTTCTTTAAACCAAAAAAGGAAGAAAAAAAAAAGCCAAAAGCCTGTGGGAAGCTTTTATGAAATGTACTTCCACAAGGCCTGCTGTGCTGGCTCAGCAGCTGGCTCATTTGAATTCCAGGTATGTACTACGCAGGGTGTTTTTGGAAATGCTAGCTTATCGGAAAAGCAATGCTGCTTTTGGATCATAAAGCTGGCTTTATGGTCTTTTTGAAGACCATAAAACTGGCTCAGCTAACACACACGAATTCGTACCAAGTATTGCAGTGTCCAATCTCAATGGCACAGGCAAAGCTACACCGTTGCATCAGGGTACTTAAGGGCTTAAAGCTGCCATTCAGCTGGAGAGATTATTTAAATAATTAACAGACCAAGTTTCTGCATCTTTCTAAGAATCATGACAAAAATACCAAGAAAAACATTTTTCAGTAAAATAAAATGACGTTTCATCACTGTATCATCGTTTAACTACAACTATTTGAACAAACCAGCACATTTTGGATCGCATCCTTCCCGACACGGATCATCACCGCATCAGGATCTGACCCAATGGTTTTTACTGAAACCAAGCCACGTCTGGTTCCCAGAGCAAAACCCCACCCCAAAGCAGTGAGGAACACTCTACTTCTCGGATACTGGAAACCCTTTGCCTCTGGCATGGTGCCCAGTCACAACACATCGGAGGAACGAGCGTGCCTCATTATGACACCACACCAGGACTCACCATTCCTTATGCACAAGGAACAGCACACACAAGGCACAACGGAAGCGCATGACGTGTGCCGCTTATGTGACAGAAATACATTTGCAGTGGAGAGGAAAGTTGTTGTACTAAGGCAGCTAGAATATTATAGCTGGGCTAACTGGGCTGCTGAGCTCACTGTCTGAAAAAAAAGTTGTATCATGAAAATTCTTTTTCTCACCTAAAAATCCTGGGAAGTTAACGTATGATGAGACCTATTAAGCTCAGCATCACAGAACACCATGATGCTAGAATCCAATCAGATCATTCTGAAGTTTGCCAATCCTTATTTTGCTAACTAAGGTCTTGATCTTGTGATAGTCTCAATTTTGAATAGATTCATGCAGCCACATGGAGCCCAGTGAAACAGCGGGTATTTTGTCAAGCTTTTTTAAGCAACCATTTGTTCAATCTGCAGTAAATGAAGGCAGCCAGTCATGTTGCCATTTGAAGAATGTGCAGGTCCAGGTGTTACAATATTTCTGAAACAGTGAGGGTATTAATAATGAGCTCCAGTTGTGTTGGGTATATGTGGTGGATCAGAAGAATACTCTTCCTGGATGTCTAAATACCCTGCTGAATTCTACACTGAACCTTATCAGGATTCCCATATCAAATCACTTTTAAAAATGTCTAACCTTATCACTAAAAATCCATTTCAAGTGTGCCTCCTACAACAAACTACACAGCATGAAGCTTGGTGTATTCATTCCAAACAGCAGTATTTTCCTGCTAAAAAAGCAAGGGTTTTATACTTCCAACGATCATTCTGAGTCACTGGAACAGAACAAGCAAGCAGAATGAAAAATGGAAGTCTCTAAGTAGTATAGAAATATATTTTTTTTGCTAAAAATGGAGGAAATATCAGCCTACTTCTGATGGAGAGACACTGGCTATAAAAACAGTCAAGACATTTTAAGTGGGATTGGGGCAAAACCCCAGGGAGATACTCATTCTCATCTAGAAGACAGTATGATCAATGGGGAGGCTGTGGCTGAATATAATCTGTATCCTCCACTGCAGCCTAGCGAGCTAGCACATCTCACTCCAGTGCACTCCGGAAGTTCCCAGTGAATTCTTAGCTAGAGCATCTACCCGTTTTCCTGATACCTTCTTCACCCATTTCCCTGCAAGTCCAGTAAGAGGGATGGGTTCGTTTTCCCTGACACCACAAGGTACATGCCCAAAGGTAGAGTTAAGAAGTGGGTTTTGAGAGTGCGGAATGTTGAGATGCTCAAATTTTCTGAAATTTGGGAACTATGCGATTTAACCATTTATTGCTGTTGCATTTATTTAGCAGCTGTGGTTTTAACCATCAGCTGGCAGGTGGCCTAAGACTTTGCATTTTACTTGTTTAAATGAAGGTGAAAGCAGGTGTCACTCAACTGGAAGAGGCAGCTGCACTCCCAGCTTCAGTGAACCCATTTGTTTGCTTTGACATTAGTGCACTTAATAACTCTGCCCGTGACTTCTGAGCTCTCAAAAACACGAGGCAGGAGGGATTAGTATACACTCATCTCCTGTCTCCATTTAAACTTCCTCTAAGCCACGTGCAGGGCAGCTGCAGTGGCAGTCCTTGTTTTTTGCAGCCTCACTTTTGGGCAAAAGGGAACTACTTCCCTGGAGCTGCTGGAACTATTCCTCTCTACTCACTGGAGAAGGGAGCTGTGAGGACCAGGCAGGATTTGGAGAATATGATGCCTACAGCTCCAAAAGGCATTGAGGGGGCTTGCGCTGAAACAAACAGTGATGAAGTGTGAATGAATGAATGAACGCAAATCTTAAAAAAAGTGGAGCTGCGTAACACCTGCATATCACAGTCCACTCTTTTTCAGAAAAACAAAACAAAACAAAACAAAACAAATCAACCAACAAACCAGAGGGAGAAATGGATAAATAAATAAATAGGATATGCAAATACAGAAAAGAAAATTTACACAGACACATGACAAAGAGCTTCAGTACCACTAGTAATCAATAGTGATGGAGAGGAAGCGAAACACTGGAGTTACAGTTTCTTATCCCTCACTTCCAATATATTAAGGACCACAGAAATGCATGGCCTGAAATATTGATGACACAAAGGCTGAAAAATTATGGGGGATCAATCAAGGACAAGAACAGTAAAACAAACTACGTTAATTCTTTAACATAAGCAATGCTGCTATTACAAGGCAAATTGGAGGTAAATTTTAAAAATCTTACTAAATTAGTAGAAAGGCAGATGTTACACCAATGAAACAAGGGTAACTAACTACACAAGTTATCAGAGAGAAAAATCAACCTTTCAGCAGTGCAGGCACAGCTGATCCCTTGGACTATGTGAGGAATGCAGATGAGCAGCATGATGTTATCATGAAGTTTGTTAAAAGGCTGCAAAGGCAACAAAACCATGACAGCATTAGCAAGAATAAGATAATATAAAGCAAAAGTGGTAGGAAGGTGGACTGAAAGTACATTTTACTGAAAGTAAACGAAGCCCAGAGAAGAGATGACTCTAGTAGGAAACAGGTGTTTCACTGTCTTTAGTTCTCAGCTACATTCACCGGTCTGACAAAATTATTTTTTTTACAGAATAGGGTACTGCAGGGATTTAATGAAAAGCTCCACAGAACAAACAAAAGAGGATTTGCCCTGGGTACAGTTATTACCCTGCTTTGAACTGCTAAGCAGTTGATAAAGTGATATGATGCTGTGAGGTCAGCAGGACCATGTCTCTACCCTTCCCTTTTCAAGAGAAAGGACCAATACTAGCACATTCTTAACAAGCTGGTCCAGCAGTACAGCAATGTTATTAACCAAGTATCTTAGTCATCAGACCAAAGCAGACTATTCTAAAATGCCCAGGATCTCCAACATCCAAATTATTAAGGCCTCTTTTTAAGTAATTAGGGCAACATGTTGTATGGATGCACACCAAGATGAGTCATGAAGAACAACTAACAGATTGACAAAATCCCTGGCTGCGTTCCCTTTGATTTTACTGAAGGGCCAGTTCAGCAACGCAAAATTTATGCAACTTCTCTTTCTGAGAAAAGTGCAATTACCACCTATTGTAAAACAATTACATTCAGGACACACACAAACCTACCCCACCACCCCAAGTATATATGGTTTAAATTGAAAATGAGTTACAATGCAAATAAATCCCTTTTGAAGAAGGGAAGTAGCTGGAGAATATTTTTCAATAACTTTAAAGTTAATTGAGCAAGAGTTATTCTAAAACTATAAACCCCTCTCTATGACACAGCAAAGTTTAACCAAATTGAAAGTTTACAAGGTCAACTGATTTCTCACCTATCAAAAGATAGAGAAATCCAACCATAAACTTTCAGTGCAATTAAGTAGGTGCCCAAAAATTTCCTTTGATTTCTCCTCTGGACGTAATCATCATCAGGGCAATTATGTTTATGTGAGAACATACCTACTGCCTCGTACTGCACTCTCTGTTAAAGGTTTACCTTATGCTGTTCTGCTCCATCACTGACATACTTGAGAGTTTACATCACAGCTATTTGGATCATGTTGTGCCCCGAAAAAGCACCATGAAGAATTCTCATTATGTTCTCACAAAATATGTTATTAGCTCTCTCCGATGTACTCAGAAACAGACCTCAATTGCCAGAAGTACTGCTACACAGTGATATACATGCACACTCTAAAGACAAAGAATGAACACAGGACAGTTTTCTTCCTGTAACTGACAGCTAGAGAATTCAGTTTTGCCATGGCCTCCAAGTTATTTTAAATGGAGCACTCAGAAGACTGGGGAAGGAAGAACCAAAGCAACAGGAATAAAACGTAACATCGTATACTTCAGAACCTGCTCTATTTATTTCATACTCAAACAGTTGAGAATACCTATAATTTTAAGATCGTAGTCGCGTGATTCTCCTACTCTCAATTCCTGTATAAATCCTCTATTTTTGGACATTTTCTTATGAAGTAGAATGTATTCCATTTCTGTAGCCTTTCTTCCTTCCTTCTCCTACTTATAATACTGATTTTGTCCAGTACTTTTCAAGTTAGTTTTAAACTAATGCAGCTTTTTTCCTGTTAGTTACTTTTCACTTATAATAAAAAGACGGTAATAATAAAAAAAAACAATTAGAATAAAAAAATTCAGGGGAGATGTGTTCCTTCTTATTTTCTCTTCTCTATGCAAGTCACGTAAGTAATGACAACACACAAATAGTGGACACACAAATTGCGTGACAGCATTTTTATATGCATATTTAAAACTCAGACGAGATTATACAAAATTTTCAACATATGTCAAATTAAATGCCTAAATTATTTAACCATAGCCATTTCATGAACTAGAAAAGCAGCTGTCCTAATCAAAGTGGATTAATGTTAGCCCTTGAAAACTTGAAACCTCTTGAAATCACTAAGCTTATCTTAAAATTTACATTTAGCTTATAGAAATATATTGAGGATCAGCAGCTTGTGTAAATGGCAGTGATAGCTGAAGACACTCAATCTTGCGGCAAGGGCTCAGCACCTTGCTAGGTTAATACCTAGTCTAGGGCACTGACTCAGGAAACACTAAAACAGGCATTAAAGTCTACTTTCTTCACATCAGGCCTCTGGCAAATGGTACCTCAGGCACGTGCATGGGCTGAAGGGGATGTTTCCCCCGGATACCACGATAGAAAAAGCTATATACTTTTACCAGTTCTTAGGAGGGCAGAAGAAATCAGTTATTATTCTTGAAGTCTTTCAAGAAACATGTGCAAACAGGTAAGGCATACCAATCTTAGATTCTCATAACCTGTCTGTAAAATCATCATCTAAAACTGCCTCACGCTGATTTTTAGACATTTTCAACTTTAAGGATGCTTGAACTTGAGCTACAGATTATAAACAACAATTTTGGCAATCAAGATGCACTTCAGGAAACTCGCTTTTGGCATGTGATGAGCAATTCAGACACAAGTAAAAGAGGAAAGGGAAAAGAGAAGATTCAAGTGTATTAAACATTGTTCCTTTATTTACAAAATGGAAAGAGAAAGCAATATGACTATTTGATGTCTGATCATTTATTATCTTCCCTAGTAAATAAAGCCATCATATCAGAGCAGGTTTATGAATGGGCCTGTACTTTTATACAGCACAGTATTACCTTGCAGTGTAAGTTTCTGGATAACAGACCAATGCTTTTGTTCAGAATGGGCTTCAGCTCCATTTGTTATATGCACAAATTGCTTGCAAGTCCGTTTCTGTTCAGTGTCACCTGCATGTGTGTACAGAGAAAGATTTCACATGGGAAAAAAAACCCTCTTTCTATGGTATATGGGGCCAAGAAGGAAGGTGCCTGCAAAGATGTACATCAGTGTAAGTAAACAGAGCTGCACTGATTTACACCAGCTGAGTGTCAGCAAATTTTTTTCACTGTATTGCCTGTAACCACTCTCTTGAAGGCCAGAGGCAAGCCTGGAAAAGAAACAATGCTTCTTTATAATTATAGCCCATTTCTCATCAGCAACTGAAATATGGCAGATACTAAAGAAACTCCAATTCCAAAGAAAACCACAAAGCCATTGTTTGCCACTGAACCATGTCTTAATTTGTTTTCTTTTTCTGATAGCCAATTACTCTTCATGTTTTGCACTACCAAGCTGATAATAAGCCAAGCTCTTGTCGTCCCAGCCACACTCAGGGCTGTTGTCAGAATTAGCCAGCTTCCTACAAGCAGAAGATGACACCTATGTGCATCAGGTTGTGTGACTGGCTGACATCCAGCCAGCCCTTGAAAGTCAAGGATGGGGTTACACATTCGTTTATTATTTCCCCTCCTCCTCTTCCCTCCTGCTACCATCTGGTACTTCCCCTGGCAAGTGTCAATTGTATACTGCTGGGTATTTTTATTACTTTAAACATGGATAAATGGGAGGTTACGTGTCCCCTTTTCTAAAAGAAATGTTAACAGAGTGCAAGCTATAACTTCAGTATTTTTTAAAGCCTCCTTTTCCTGACACACATAAGCAATATTCCTCAAGAAAATTTCCTACATTTTCACAAGACTGCTATTTTAAAATCCTAGCCCTAGTTTGTTCATCCAATACCATATGGGTTTAATGATGTAAGGCAAAGAACAACATGGACTATGGCTACTCAGACATGGTGAGGACTGGAGTACTTTATAAGAATGCAAATTAGTATCAAATACCTTGTGCTCTGTTATAAGGAAAAAGTCTGCACATGCAGTGATACAGAAAACAATACAGTGCAGAGAGCTAAAACTGAGCTGAAACTCCTTAAAAAGAACTAAAAAAAATTCAAAATCCTTTACAAAGCATGAATATATAGAAGATTTGCTTTGTTTTTTAAAGATCATTTTAAAGGTTTCATCTCATACTTGCCTAGTTTAGCATTACCTCCATTTAAAGTTTGGCCTAAGACGTAAAGCCCAGAAAGGAACCTTATAAAAGTGGTATCAGTGCAAAACCTGCAGGGAACTGCAGTAAAATACTGAGTAAGTGCTAACACAATTTCAATGAGAAGACCCACAGGTAGAGAACCTGCTATTTATTTAATTGATTTCAGTGGTGCTGAAGAGAAGTGAAATGTATTCCATATCATTATAATAAAGCAAAGCTGAGGTAAAGTCATTAGCAGGATATAATACATTGCACTTCTCTCATTCTACTTACATGCTGTGTTATAGAAGATAGAACTCAGCAGTCAGGTTTCTACTTAATTAGAGTTTCAAAAACCCCATAGTTTCCTCATGAAGTTATTGGTGGGAGGAATATAGAGAGAGATGGGAGGAAAACACAAACTGTGTTTCCCCCTCCAGGCAAGAACTATCTATTTTACAAAAATGAAGACTTTTTCTCTAACCAGATTCATCATCTACAACATTTATGGTACCATAGATACCATGCCTACACAAAATAAAATTTCAGTTCAGTCCCAGCCTCACAAACACATCCATCCCATCAGAGATGAACCAGCTGTGATTCAGAGACAACGTATTTACCAAGTGACAGAAGAACATGTATTAAATAATGAAACAGGGATAAAAGACCAACAAATTTTGCTAAATACCTCATTACACAGGTGAACTTCAAAACCCAGTAGTTAAAAGTATTCCTCCCTTGGGTTTAGCATTGCTAGCTTCCTGAAAGATATTAACACAATGTACTAGAAAGCACGGTTCCTTTGGGTCCATCATAAGCTTAAACGAAAGTGAGGCCTGTTAAAATGTATTATTTCAGGCTTTAGAGGATGTCAATGACATGAAGCAAACCTTCAGACACAGAACCACATGAAAAAAGCTCCACAGCTTCACAAACTCCTGTTAACATTAGGGCTGCGGAGGAAACACTATTAGCCTGCATTACGTGATAGAAGCCACTTCAGGCATGTAGTCATATACATATATATGTATGTGTGTGTATATATATATATATATAAAAAGAAAAGATACTGCTAGCCTTTAAGATTTTCAGTAACAGAAGTAGCACTTTCATTCCCATTTAGAAGCAAAACGCCGTTTTTCATAGTTACCTGAAATTGCAAACTCATGCGAGTCTTTGCTGTACAGCTCCATGCAGAAAGCTAGCACTTCTGGCATCACCCTTTGGTATACCAGGCTGCTGGGCTCAACAAATGGATATTGTTCTCTTTTAATTACTTTTTAATACTGTGTATTATGGCACCCAACAGAACCGTAGCATCCAAGACCAGAGAGAAGTCCTCAGCTTTTTGCAATACGGGTGTTAGGAAAGACAGAAGCTTCTGGCTGCAAACTCCCACTCCCCCTGCACCACGTTACCTGCAGCGTGAGGCTCCTGTGGCAATCACGCATCCCTCAGCCATGTTCACAGAGTGAATGCCCGTTTATAGATAAAACAGCAGTTAAACACCATTGTCTTGCCCGTGCAGAGATCTACAAACTACCAGGAGAATTCTATGTTATTCTTGCAGTGAAATGTAATTTTCAGTGTAGTTGGCAACAAGACCACAGTTCAGCCAACACACAGATTATTCCCTTAATCGGGAAGGCTTCAGAGCCTGGGAAGAAGATTCACTTTGATTTATAGTGCCTCTCAGAAACCTCATGTAGAGTGGAAAAGACAGAAATACCTTCCCACTTAAAAATAATCTCTCCAGAAGAAAAATTAAGCTAGCACAAGAAATTCAACTCTGGTCTGGTTTGAATCTGTTAAGAACAGCAAGTATAAAAGCACATCTTTGTATCAAAATCAGAGCTGTACCGAAGTTGGTACCTCCAGTGTGTCTCAGGGTAAGGCACGCACAGGCATACTGCATGCTTCTCAGTGTAAACAGCTTTAACACTCAACTAATTCATGCTCATCATCACCAGATCCAGGGAGCTGTCAATTCTCCCCAGTACAGGGCTAGCTTGAAGGCATTTGGTGAAGCTTTTACTTCTAGACATAATTAAAGATTATTTATAATGGCAGGTTCTCCTTGATAAAGAAACCCTCAAAGTTTGCATCTAGAGAAATGTACGCTAACAAATGATCAACAGGAATAAACTACTGACAAAGATCTTAGCTATTCCATATCAGAAGCCAAATGATATTTCCCAATTTTGTGCAGTTCTGTTTTGATTCAACGGATTGCCTCACTTATTTTTCCTATTACCATGATTTTACTGTTCAACATGTACTTGATCAAAGCTTCATCCTGTCTTGCACACAAATTACAAGACTAAATAGAAATGCTGAGATTGCTGTATCAGATTATTGGTCCATCAGACCTAGCACCTTGCAACAAAACCTCAAGTTGCTTGTCCCAGAGAACGGCAAAACCAATAGTTTGCTGTATCTTCTCAGTTGTGCTGAAAATGATGACAACACATCACTAGTTTGATACTTCGAGACAAAAGCCATGTGATTTCCATTTTATTTGGTAAGTACAGTTTTTTTAAGAGATTATTCACACTTTAAAGTATAGGTGCGAAAAAGAATTCCTATTATCAGATCCAAAGTGTGACAACAAAAACTTGCAGCTTTGCTCATTCATCAACATCTCTAAGTGCTGGTCCAATTCTGAGAACATATTCTGGTTTATAAACCCCTTGCTATTTTCTTGAGGTCTATCACAGTAACGGAACCTGAGAACACTTACTATAAACAGCTGCTGTAACAGAAATGAAGAAACAGTGTATATCACCATTTAAAAACCCACAAATGTTTCAAACATTAGAAGTCAGGAAACACAAGCTTAAAGAGAGAAGTTCTTACACAAAACTAAAAGAGCAATCTCTGTTCTTAATCTATTAAATACAACCCCTTAATTGAGCCATTATTAAACATAAATAAATATCAGTCATAATGAGGAAGAAACATGTGGTTTGCATCTACTCTTACTATGTAGATATGTGAAGAATCGAACAGCCATTTATGAATTTTAAGCTGTTATTCACATTAAATTTTGTTCACTTTTCCTGGCTATTATTTATTCAAATTTTCTGACTTTCCTACTACAATGTAATTGATTCCCTAAAAGCCTCAAGCTGCAGCCTGGACTCTTACGTGCTTATGGATGGGCAGCTACGACCAATAACGACAACAGATATGACACATTAATATACCTTCTGTTGCAAGCTGTATATTTTAGAAGAAGACTACAAAACCAAAAGGATTAGCATCAAGGTGGACTGTATCTTACACCATTTTCAGAAGGCTACCCTTTGTTACAAGAAAACCATCACTGTTGGATGTTGAAAATGTGAACTATGGGAAGACATCACGGAAAAGTCTTCTGTTGGTTGATCTGTTCCTTTCACCACTGTGTAAGTGCTTACTGTGTGGGAGTTAATTGTATTAGTTATCTGGTGTAACAACCTGATTAATTCTGTACTTCAGCACTATTAACTACCACAGTGTACACGATTCACTGGAGAATGGATGAATTTAATCCTTCTGTTCAAATACAAAACCAAACAAGAATAATCCTTTGTTTTATAACTTTTAAATAGATAAATTCTTAATGATGCCTAGAGTACATTAGGAAGGCACTCACTGAAACTATTTAGCTAGGGGTAACTAGACACTTCCATTAGAAAGCCTAATTAATTGGGATTTAAAAATTAACTCTGATTTACAATGGACCATGAAACTCTCCAGTCCAAAATTTTATCTTTTTATTTGAAGGTTTGTAAAAGATCAAATTAAAGAAACAGTATCAAGAAATTATCCTTTGTTATTGCAACACTGTTCTCAATATTTGCAGCTGCAGTTTTAAAACAGAATTTTAAAAAATTGGCAGGCCTCAAAATTCATCCTGGGGTGTATTTAACTTGGCAATTTGACACACAAATAATTGCAAGGATAGGGAAGAGAAAGAAAATGAGAATATACAAAAGGTTTACAAAAGGCATACAAAAATAGGTTTATATGATATAGCTATCACTATCACTTTTTGCACTGTATCATACAATCTCATAGGATATAGTGCAAAAATGCCCCACTAAAGAAAGCACTGACTTCTGCTGTTAGAAATCTATTTAATTTCAATAGTAAAACCACTCACTAAAAATTTACCACAATAAATGAGATGAAGCCACAAAGAAGAATTTCTTGTTTTCAAAATTTCATGTTCTATAAATAAGGACATTTCTTCTCAATAAATGAGAAGTAGAGTAATTTAAGAAAGCAACACCTTAAAACTGGCCCAGAAGTTGCCAGCTTAAAATACACAAGCTGGTGAACAAATGAAGCAATCAGTCATGTCACAGGAACTGCTCAGAACTGCTCCTTGTGTACACTGTGGCACAGCTATTTTTCCATAGCACAGAATTTTCAGGGTATCAGCCAAGCGGGCAGAATAACAAAATATTTTACAGAATATGAGATATTTTTATATCACAATCAAATAAGGTCTTGGTTTAGAGAGAGACTTTTTTCTGAGTCATTCCTAAAAGCAGTTGCTAAATTCCCTGAAGTCCCAACAAAAGATATACTGTACAAGCAAGTCTGAGCAAAATGAAGAATGTAAACTGAATAAACACATCATGAAAGACTTACTTTCCCTCCCCATGGGCCAAAAAAGAATCCCAGATAAATCCTCTGTATTTGAAATAGATGGCTACTAACAAAATAATCTCTAAAAGCAAGGGTGTGCTCATGCTTCCATTCTAAATTTGTGGTCAGAAGCAAAACAGAGATTGCCAGGTTGAGGGAAGAAGCTGCTCTTGCAATACTTCCCCTGATGGCCACCCTACAGTACAGGGAGTCACTTTTGCTAGTATCTGGGTAAGCAGTGCCTTCCCTGAATAAACCCACTCCACAAGAGTTCATCTCCCAGCAGGCATAGGAGCAAATGAAACCCTCGTATCAAAGAACCAAGAAAAGTTGTTCCCGAGCCTTTTGAAAGGGAATTGCCAAACCCAGAGTACAAAGGGAGAAAGAGCAAGTAAAAAAAAAATCCACAAAAAGCAAACCACACACCCACCCACGCCCCCCCAAAAAAACCCCAAACCATAACCCTGGAAAGAAAAACAAGTAAATGATGCTTTATGCTCAATATAAATTACCTCTTCTTTCACTCCCAATGTGGATTATGTCATCAGTGCCTATGAGCTACCCATATACCTTATGAAGGGCCCAACCAGGCTGCAGAAGCAGTAATCAAGGACTCCTGTTGAACTTGAGTATAAGTATGATTTCTGATTTCCCATTCTGCTTCTCACCTCGCTTCCTATTTTACTTCTCCTTTATATGTCTATCTCACAAAAAATTCTTGCCATTGACATTACAATATTAGCATAATACTAACAGAGCACCAACCAGAGTTATCGTTTTTGACCACTTGCAAAGTCAAGATTACAAACTGGCTGGATTTCCATTGCCTTACATTTGGAAAGCTTTTTTCCACAATAGTATAAAAACCTTTCTGTAGATTATTTTAAAAATATTAATTGAAAAAATTTGGATCTGAATTTATTACACAGTCTTCAAGAATGTATCAAGTAAATTGTACCTAACTTGTGGACTAGGCTTCTGATCCTTGTCTCTATCAGTGATTTAATTCCTGACACAAAGAAATATGTGAACATTCATCAATCAAACCTTTATTGTCTTAGGCACATTACTTCAGCAATAAAGAACTCACCAGAAATATCCTTTCAAGTTGATCCTGAATGTCTTTCATTCCTGGAAAAGCAGCGACCCCTTGAATCATTTCTACAAAGATACAACCCACGCCCCTATAGAGGGGGGGAAAAAAAAAGAAAAAAGAAAGTATGTAATGTTAGAAAGATTTCTTATAGATTAAATGGCCAGCAACAATGCTTTTGTATCCATTACCAGTATTTAAATAACATTTATTTATTTATTTATTAAAATCAATGCCAGGCTGAAGGACAAGCATGTGCTTTTACTAAAACCAATGTCTACATATGAATCCTTTTCAGGTGGCAAGTGCAGAGGTAGCAGGAATATAGCTGGTAGCTGCTGAGACCAATAAAGGTGCAGCAGCTGCTCTCTGTGTGAGTGCTTCCTGAGCAGCATACTCATGCACCCAAATAAATTCTGGGGACGTGGGAATACCAATGAGAGAGTACCCTTGGGAAAAGGTGAATGGGGACAGGACTATGGCATGGAGGCACACTGGAAGGGCTTGGCACTAGCAGGAGAATCTAGAAAAAGATGAGTAAAAAGGAAAAGGAAATGTGAATGCTCACAGCCACTGAACTAAGCTACTGCAGATGACTTCTGGGATGAGATTGCTTGGGCTTTCTTCTTCCCTTTTCCAGCATAAAAGAAGGAAGCTCAAAGCCCATAGCTGTGGGGGGTTGCTGATACCATCTCCCAGAAGCTCTGGCTGAGAAGTGCTGCAACAGGCTGAACAGCCATGGGCTCCCTCCTCTCCCCACTGCAACAGCCACCTCGTGACAGCCCCTGTCCCCGGTCTCTCACACAAGGCTCTTCACATGAGTCCCCCTCACCCCACTCAGTTAAGCCACTGGCAGAAGTACTCGGAAATCAGAAGGGAAAAAATATCTGAGACATAATAACTACAGCAAAAAGAATGGATTCCCAACAGTTATGGAAAGTTTCTGTGACTAAGTCAAATTTCAGATAACCTGAAGACTTCCTGCATCTGAAAAGTAAAATGAATTACAAACTTGCATTTGAATCTTTTCTGGATGACGAGAGCTCAAGAATTGCTTGTTCCCCCAGCAAAAAAAAAATTTAAGAGAAAGCATGCCCCTTGGCTACCAACAGGATGCAGAATTTGATTATATATTTTAATTTGTTCAATTACATTTCTCTACATACATTTTTCTACATCTTCCACATGCAAACACCTACATATGTTGTATAACCGTCTGTGTAAGTAACCACACCAAAAAAGTCTTCACCCAAAGCAAATACCAAATCAATAACCCAAAATATGTTTCAAAATGAACCAAGAATTTGCAAAACTAACTACAGTACCACCTCTCCCTGAAATTGTGAGTTGTGTTTCTCTGTCAGCAAATCCCAGTGATAACCTCTAATTTAACTTTGTTTTTAGAAGTAAATTATTTGGAATGTAGTAATTACATACCTTTGCTTATGCATCGTGATGATGCATTCAGAAAACAGCATATAATTTTAGGGATATGTGTGCATATATTGGTGAGGAAGTGGTTCTAGAATAAAACGACTTAATGAAAATAGATTGCATATTTTCATTAAGGCCGAGGATGAGTATTTATAGATGCCACTTAACTAAGACTATTGGCAGACAACCCATACTTTACTCATCTCTGAAGGCTTTGACCCCAACTGAATAATGAAATAATTTTATGTTCCAGGACAATGAGAGCTGATAGCCAAATTTCTTGAAGAAGAAAATTAAACATACATCACTATTTTCTAATTCTACATCCCAAAGCATAGATATACCAACCAAAGCTTCTCCTTAGGCACTGAAAAGTGGAAAAAAAACTTTGGAAAGCATAGTTCTGTTCAAATTTTAGAAAAACTCAGATGTTTATGAAAAAGAGGTTAAAATTTATGTTCTATATGCTTCTGCTGGTTACTGAATGAATTGAATTGATTAAACTGCCATTCATCATTTAGTCTGGTCAGTGCTTCATTAGGCACAGATAGGCACAATATATCTTAGTCACATAAACAGTATCAGGATCTCAGGCAAGGAAAAATTCAAGATTTCATCAGAAGCCATTTATTCAAGATGAGAAATAAAACAATAAAATTTAGACTAAAGAAAAGAGGATTAGAGTTCTATTCTTGCAACCAGAAAACAGGCATTTGATTAAACCAGTGTACCATTTGAGGGCATGTACTGCTATGTACAGAGAAACTTCAGCTCATTGTTCGAACAGAAGTGTTGTAAAGGTGTCAGGAAGATTTTGCTGCATTTTAAACTGTTTCACATAATCTATTTACAAAATATTCCACTTTTAGTGGGTCTGACAAGTATGAGCCAAAAATCAAGTAAGAACTGTAAACAACACCATTGAAGAAAAATTTCCTGTTTTCAAAGAAGAATCCTATTAAATGTCTTGGACTCTTGTGTAACCTAGTACTCCATTTAGTGACAAACTGAAATGAGCATGAGAGAGTACTGGAGTTAAATAAACAGCTAATACAAAAATCAAAAGGTTATTAAAATCATTGAGGAGAGAAACACAAACAGCCTTCAAGGTCTGAGCTGGAGCACTGCTGTTCCCTTTGGGCCACTTGAAAATTAAGCTTATCTTTGTTTCAAAGGTTATGGTGTTCATCACATTGAAGAGTAAGTCCACAGAAAGAGAAGATTAAATAAATACATTAAAAAAAATAAAATAATAAGAAAAAAAAGTATGGCATTGAAGTGATAGGAAATACACAGCCATAATAGCACATAAAGGTTTCAAGATGGCTGGATAGTATTTTAGATGTCTTGGTGGTATCAGTGAATTTCAGGCTTACAGCAAATGGAAACTGCGTATATAATAGGTTCCCTGAATCACAAACCATAAGTGCACACATACTGAACATGAAAAGAAATAAAGCCTCTACAAGGCCTTGAAACTTAGTCTTGTTTTTGTAGACCTCACAAACTATTAAACAGGTTAGAGAGATTTTTGAGCAAAGCAAAAATTATTTTCTTGGTAGAACAACTAGTTTGTAAAGAAAAATTAAGAGAATGATGTCATTCTTGGCTACAAGAAAACACACAGGGACTGGGAGAACGTGATGACTCTGTATTTAAAATTATGCAAAATGAAGGACAGGGAAGAACTGATTAGGATTTTAATAGTTCCCAGAACTGTAGACAGATCCAAGTGTAACTAGAAATAGCAGAATGCTTTTAGGAAATAAAAATTTTAGGGTGAGCGTTAGAGAAATACACTTTAAAAATGTGCTATACCCCAGCCTCCCAATGGACTTCAAGCTTCACAGTTACAATCGTGTAAAACTAGACAAGCTGAAACACAAATATTCTTCAGGGAACAGACTTGCATTAACAGTAGGGTGGGTACAATGATCTCACAGATCAGTCCCATCTCTAGTTTCTATGATGCAAAGATTACTTCTTGAAATATGAAATACAATAAATTAACTTGGCTTTAATGTGCATGCCTTTCCAAGGGTATGTTATTTATGTATAATTTGTGCACACTGAACATACAATGACGTTTTCAGGCAGCACTTGAGAAATAACTTGTGACAAAAGAACGTATTTCAGTGTACTCGATTCAGATTTTCCTACTCTCTTTATAGGACTTTTGATTTTGAATAAATAAGCCAAATCCTATGACTTCGTTCAGAAATCTTTCCAATGGACAGCATAGGATAACCTTGCAAAGTAAAAGTGACAGCCATTTAATGTTGAAATGGGTGGCTTACCCTCTGATGACAAAAAGCATGACTAAACCTATTGATGTATTGATGAGACCATATGTGGCCATACCATCTAATACTGCTCTTCTATTGTCCTGCTTAATTTCCTGGGACTCTGGCTGTCACTATACAGCCTTATATGGAGTAAGAGTTAATAGCACAGCTAAATGAATTACTATTGCATTTGAATTGACATAGTAAATGAGCCTGTAAAAATGAAGTTGGATGCCTCAGGAAACAGCACTTTTTTTTTTTTTTCCCTTCTCCTGCACAGCTTTTATAATTCAAGAAGGTATTCCCTTAAAATTAACTTGCTTACTGGTGGGTTCGTTTTATATTTTTGGCTTAAGAATACATTCTTGTCTCTGTATAACAAAGATCCTTATTGCAACAAGAAGAATCTCCAGCCTATCTGTACTTGAATACTGTAAAAAAAACCAACAAACCAACCCAAAAAGAACAACACACCATGAAAGCTTTGGTGAGGTATAATCTATAAAAGATTATTATGATTTTTTCCTGCAGTTAATAATCTGATTTTTCTTGATGGATACATAAAAGAGACTGCAGACACTCTGATATGAGTTATTTCAAAACCAAGTTTTAGTTTGTACTTAAAGCAAGATTATAGAAAGCCTATATGCTTACTATGTATGTCTCTGTTAACTTTCTGTCCTGAACAGATCTGCTTTCTGGCAGGCTCAGTGCAAGTGATAATATTCAACATGTTCTTCTTAATGAAGACCTATGCTGGGTCTTCACATAAGGTTTCTATCTGGACATGAAGCCTGTTTCCAGCATGCAGGATTTGGCTTCAAAGCAGGAGAAGGCATTTTGTGAAAAGCAAGTAATTGTTTCCAGCAATCCTCCTGGGGAAATTTCTGGAATTCAGAGGAACAGTTTGAGTTTTCATTCAAGTTTCCCAAACTACATACAGTTTGTAATGTTAAATATATAAGAATTTTTAAAGAACAAAACAAAACAAAAATCCAAACACACAGACACACATCCCCTTCAAACCCCAACTAATTGGTTTTTTTATGGATTTGTCACCAAGAGGTAATACTGGAACCACCTCCACAAAACCCATTAGTAACATGCAACATGCTGGAAGGGCACAAAGATTTTTATCTTGTCTGATTTGTTCAGAAAAAAAGTCACATTCCTACATGATCCTCTGTATGAACAGGACTAAGAAAACAAATTTTAGGGGTAAGGAATGAAAAGCAAGGGACTTTTGCCTCCTTAATTGACCAAATCTGGTTTAATTCTGCAGCGGCACACTATCAGAATACCCGCAGATGCTGAACTTGGTTGGGATTTTTCTTTATGACCACTCTGCTTTGATAAGTAACATACAATGGGAGATACAGTCCGAACAAATACGAGCAATGAGGCAAAGAGATTACAGTTCTCACATAAGAAGTAACGAATGAAGCAGAATTTCCCTTCCATGATGACAAAGAGCAACATTAAAATTTCTGCAGAAAGCAGATGCAATGAATGAATAAATAATTTACTTGAAAGTATGACAGTTCAAAATAGTTCTTACAATCTTGAAGCAATTCTGATTACAAGTGAATAGAGTGCTCATGTTCTTGCCTGTGTCACTGAACTACCTAGAAATAAAAGCTCCAGAAATTTGTTTTGCGACCCGACCCTCCATAGCAATGCTCAGTTTCTATATTAAGAAATATTATATTAATGATGGATTACAATGTACATGATCCCTTTTTGCAAGAATCTATTAGACTAACTTGCTTTTTAAAAGCAGAATGCAAAAAAAGCTCAAGAAAATAATAATCTTCAAACCTGAGCAACATTCTGCCATGAGATATTTTCCTGTTGAAAATGTTTTTCCTGGTTTTGTTTTCTGGATCCAGATACCTTTATAAGGTACTTTCCTGACACACATGAAAAATATATTTCTAGCAGTGGAAAAGTGATAGTAAATCTGATGTTCCAAATGGATAAAAGTCATTTTTAGACAGGAAGCGAAATGCCCTTCCAATAAGTACAGACCAAGATGTTTCCTCACACTTAGCGTTTCGGTGAATTTGACCCTAAGAGAATTTTCCAGTCAAAAGCTAATTCAGCTGATAAAACTTTTGAAGAACTACTCACTGACAAGGAGAGAAGTTTAAATAACAATACCTTGATAGTTAGCGCAATATCTTTACCTTAATATCCTAATCCTACAGATTAGCATTTCTTTGGAGAGGAAGTCATAATCGTAAAGAACATCAAGGGCAAAAGAACTAATTTACCCTACGCTGTTTTTTCTCTCAAGCCCCGAGCAGTATTTCTTCAGGGCCTACTGGGACTCCTGCTCTCAGATTTCTCTCACTGCAAACTGTTTACAACAGATACAGGATAAAGATGCCTTTCTAAGGTCTCCTGTGTAAAAAACATAATTTGGTGCACCTGTGTCTAAGGCAAGATCCATTTTTATTTAATAAATATCTTAATTACTGTTGTAGGTCTTCATTGGTCAAATATTCATGAAAGCATGCATGGAATTACAGTGAGCACTCAGATCTGTACTCAGAGCAGGTTATGTGTGGAAGGTGGTCTGTTCCTGAAAAATACCATTTATTTTGCTAATAATAGGATAGAAAAGCACCATTTATTTTTCTAATAATAGGATAGAAAAACTCCATATGAACAGCTTTCCCTAAATTAAGACCAGATTTGAAATCATGTATACCAATCCAGATGTTACAAAGTTAAAGAACAGTGATTTAATAAGTAATTTTGTAACAATTGAATAGCCTAGTTTTAAGTGATTTCTTCCACAGCACTAGACATAGATGACATTAGTTAATAAAAGTGAATTTAAAATATATCACGGCCCATAACTTCTTAGGTTACCTGAACTGTGACTAAGAGTGTATTTTTTTAAAAGCAAAACAACAGGATATGCAAAAGATCGCCAGCTGTTAGCAAACACAGTTTAAAGCCAGCTGCACTACAAAATAAAATATCCCTAGTGACTTCTTGATGTAAGCAACCCAGATGTAGCAGTACATGCATTACCAGAATCAAAAATCATTTAATAACCTGTTTAAATTGCTTCATTTACTAATATCATATTCTTTCTGTAAGAAACAAACAGAATAGGTTCATTTAGTGATTTTTTTCCCCTATGTTTCGGTATTATTTATATACGGGTTTTAGTAATGTATAAACCCTTTTGTATAATGTATATTTAGTAATGTATAAACCTGTATTAAAGCTTATTTTCCTTGCATTGACTTTCAAAGGACTGTAAAATTCAAGGATTACGACAAGTTACACCAGAAGCAATGCAAAGCCATTTTCCTAGCTACTAGTAAGTCCTCATCAAGAGGGAGGGGAAGTATATCAAAGGCTATCACAACTCTTTGATGCAGTCATGGGTAGTATAATACATTCACACAATGCTGCTTTACCAAATGCTGTCAGCAGTAAATCACAAAGCCCACTACACTGATTTCCATCACCAGCCTGACATCACTAATGCATGTACGTCTTCATTAATATTATTTTATTGCCACTGGCTATTTAAAAAAGAATGCAGGAGAACGTACTGTTGCATGTGGATCATTAGCTTTTAGTTACCATCCTAATGCCCTACACCGGCAAATGAAGTATAAAAATAGTCTGCAGCCTCTGCCACCTGCTTCCCAGCCACTGTCCAGTGGTTAATATTTGGACTCTTTTTTTCATGCAGCTGGTCTGCTACTCAGTAGGAGCCCCACCTTCTGTTCCTTGGGAACCACCATGAAATGCCATTTATCACGGCTATAGCAAAGGCCCTGTGCCTTTTCCCCCCCCTCCCCTAAATGGAAGAAATAGCTGTGCTTTCTACCTCAACATTATTTAAATATTTAGTGAAGTGGCTGCCTAGTTTTGTCATCACGTAGATTATCAATGAGGACACAGGAGTGCACATGCTGTCTGCCATACGGACATAATGCCAGTAATTGCATAAAAATGCTAATGCTACAAACACACTTTTGATAACAAATTACCAAATTATCTTGGAATCTGATGGTAGGTGGATTTCTCCATGTCTCCCTTCCTCCCACTCTGGGAAGCCACTAAGTGGGTTTAATGTAATTATGGCCCAGCTATGTACAACTGTTGTATAAATAAAGCCCCAATCCTGCCTGCGCTCCAGCAGAGCTCACTGTTAGATATGCCAAATAAGAATAAGTGACCTTAACATGCAACTGCACCTCTCACAATCAAACTTGAAGTGCTGTCTCGGATAACCCAGCAAAGCGCAGAAGTAAAAACCGAAAGTTCTTCCATCACATACAATACACACTTGCTCTAATTTAATTTCTGATGTGGCAGTAGTTCTGCATAAATTCCTGCCACGTGAAAGAAACTGTATTACTAGGGCTTTTCCCTAAGCTTTTCATAGTTCTCCAGTTTGTACAGGGCAGCACAGATTTTGTAAGGGCTACAAATCTAGCACAAGAGTAGCATGATACCATTTTTCATTTTGAAACAGAACACACCACCTGTATCCTGGAGCACCTGGATCTTTTTCAGACCTATAGGAAATGCTCTGTGCAAGAGGACATAATTTATTGCTGCCACTGAAGATGGAATTATTGTGTTGTTCCCCAATACTGTTGCATCATTTTTGTCAGGAGACAAAATAATGACCTGGATTGCCAAAGTGGCATTTTGAGTCCTTCCTTGATCTTCTTTTCTGCCCATGAAATTTGAATATAAACATATGATCATGAAGGAGATACTCAGTCTGCATTTATTGTTAAGTTTAAAATGCTCCTATTAGCTGCATGGCTTAATTTGATCTCTATTACAGTAACACCACATAGTTTGACTGGACTTTTTAATAGCTCTTTTACTAAAATCATTATTGGGAAGAATGTTGTAAGATCTATTTTTGACAAGCTATTGAACTTTTGAGTGAACCGTTTTTCTTTGTGCAGAAAGTTTCAGTGAGATTCAAAAACGTTTCAAAATCCTTTGTTCAGTTTAAAAACAAAAACAAAACAAAAACCAAATAAACCCTTATTTTCAAAGTGCAATAATTTTTTAATTGGTGAATGTTAAAAAAAAATTTCCAATGTCTCTTGACTAAAAAAGCATTTTAGAGGACTTTTTGAGCAGTTTGCTCTCTTAAATGATTTAAAAATTTTCTTTAGCTGTTTCCATACATTCTTTCAATCTCGTACTTCACAAATTGAGACATGTATGTACACATGTACACAAAGATGTTGGACTCTCAAGAATTGAACACATGTAGACTGAACTATAAGAAGATGAGCAGAAAGAACTATTTATGTCTCCCAGCTATTTCCATCCTCTGATGCCATTGTCCCATCTCATCCCAAGCAAGTCAAGCTTCTTGCTGAATGTCAGAGGTATATCTTGGAAAAGAGATGATTGGAAAACATCAGGAGCAGATGGTATGAGGAGATCGCATACAGTTTGTGAAGGCATCAGGTTAAACCCGATCTTTGGGGAAACGGGACAGTTTTAGTATAGATGAGAAGCTGAAACGCAGGGGTAAGTTATTACACATCTGTGAAGTGGAGAACGGTTTGAAGAAACCGAGACGGCTGATACAGAAGATGCTGCCTTTCCCTCTCTGGTGCAGTTGCGTATCACAACATTCACACTTGGAGAAGTTTGCTCACCCTCCCTTTCCTGCCTCTTCATTCACTTACCTTTACAGGTCAAGGAACTACAGCTGCCAGAGGCTCAGTTACATTAAACACTCTCTTCAGTATTAGATATTCTCTGGTATTTATATTCTGTAAGCCCTTCAAATGAAGCAATCCTGCAGCTTTTAACTCCTGTCCCCAGGAATCAAGACCTAACAGTGCTACGGGGGCAAACTAGACAATATTTTCAGGAAACTGTAACTTTTCACCCATGTATGAAAACATAAGGTCTTTTTAACCTTACCTTACAGGTACCTCTAGATTTTAACATAATCATAATTCTAAATTTAGGTTGCCTGTATTAAAGAAAGATACTTCAGCAAACTACGAAAAAATAATTGTATTTTTCTGAAACTTGCTTAGTATATTTTTTGCTCAAATGAAACAAGCTGTATAGATTTAAAAAGTCAACATACATTAAAAAAAATATTAATATCTCCCAGAGCATGAGAGTTTCTTTGTAATGAAAAATATTTTTTCCACATTTCTGTTTCTTGAATCAACGTGTCTTGCTTCTACTAACACAGTTGAAGCTCTTACTGATTACAAGATTTGTACAGATTACAGTGATCCTGTGACCTCAAAACATAGAGGATAAATGAAGAACCTCCACCTTGGTTTCTAGCAGTCAAAACCCCAAACACCTTCTTTGTTCAACACATGACTAAATGATGTATCAAAAAGCAGCAAGGTGCTATATATTGTACACATCAAACTGTCCTTTCAAAGCGTTTGAGAGAAAACTATTCAGTGATGTGTCACACACTGATTTACTGCTAACAAGTACAGTAGATTAAGATCTGAGGCTGTATCCTGGCACCCAGGGAATGCTGGTTTTGCCCTTGCTATAGCTGGCCATGGTGAAAGTCTGCCTTCTGCAAAACAAGTATCGTATCGCATCAAAGCACCACATTAAGACTACAAAAACCAAGCAACAACCCAGTCTCCTGCAAAGCACCAATGGCTCTTCTAGTGATGTGTTAACAGCAGGTACCAGCTGCCAGCTGGTGGGGTGGCAGGAGGGGATTCCTTTAGGGAGATACCGAGTGAACCACACAGATTACTACACACGAGATTTTTAAACTGTACCACTAATCTCAGTACATATTTGTTTTACACACATAAAAACATTCAGAGCTAAAGCACCTACACAGAGTCTTGTGTAAGGATTCTATACTTACCACATATCAAGGCAGGTGGAATATTCTGTTGATCCCAGAAGGACATCTGGAGGCCTGTACCATAGGGTTACCACCTCATTAGAGTATGTATGGCTGGGAACTGACTTAGCTCTTGCAAGGCCTGTGGGGTAAATACAAAAAAATAGTTTGCTGTATAGTTATGATCCTAAAAGGATATATGAGCACACCTCACATAACATGACGGCATGTTGCAAGCATTTTTTTTTCTTCTAGTATTAGAATAAGTTACTAAATGAAAGAAAATGGTAGCATCTCTCATTTAGTACCTGGCTAAACAGAGCTGTGAATATAACGAAGGAATAATAAAATATGCTTTTCATGAGGACAACCACAGGCCCAGGAGAGATGCAAAGATACATTGTGGCATACCTAAATAAAAGACAAATAAGCAAAGATTTTCATTTCCATTAACTGCTCATCCTTAGGCATCAATAGTCTTTCATTTCAATGTTATTTAGAAAAAGGAAACGAAAAGGAAACTTCCAGACAAATAATGCCACAGATGAGATTTGGGTTTTTAGCAGAGCCTAAGGAAACCTTCCGCAGTTTACACTGCAAACCCCAGCCTGCTTATTCAAGTTTATATTTGAAAGCAGTAGACATACTTACACATTACCATTCAAATAAATATTAATATTACAGTAAAACATCAGAAAATGGTATGTGCAAAATTCTTCTCTCTCAACAAATGTATATTGGCAATGCACCAATTTCAGAAGCAGAAATAATTTCAATGAAATCTGTGGCCACCTAAAGATATACTATTTACAATAACTGTCATTTAAGCTTGTCAGTCATGTAAAATAATTCACATTACTACACAACCATAATCTATCTCATGTAAAATTGGAAAGATTTTAGGAGAGACCCTCATATGCTAAAAACAGCAGTAGAGAGCATACTTTTCTCATGCTTCTCCTACAGAAGCCTATCTCCTCCAGGAAATGGAAAAAGATTTTCAGGGCTATGGTGATTGTTTCCATCACGGGCCTGCAAACACACTTTCCAAATAAATTGCTCCTAGTTACAGCCTTGATCACCATCCGTGCCCTTGCTGGGAACACTGGATATGCATAAGTAATGGAAATCAGGAGAAGGCACTACTGGGGGTTTTTTGTGTCTTCCTAAACAAAGAACTACCAATTTCTCATTCACAAAACTAATGAAATTACTAAAACAGAAGGTCACGTCTTACACCTTACAGAAACCAAAAAGCAAAGTCATACACTCAGAAAGAAATATGCAACATGAAATTTCACATAAGAGTGCAGATGAGAATCCTTTGCACCTTTATTCTTAATACACTGGAGAAGCTATTTAAGAACAGTTAATCTCAGTGAATATATCTCCATAGTAATGATGGCAAATCTTGCCAGTAGATTGCATTATCAGCTGATTATAGCAATTAGACCAGTGTAGGGGAATAATTTGACTTGTATGCCAGAATTTCTTCTAAAAAAATTGTATTTCAAATATGAATACCTTTTTTGTTTGTTTGCTTTCAGACCTCCATCTCTTTTACATTTATGCACCTGGCCACCAGCTTGACAAATAACTTGGCTCACACAGATAACTCAGGGTTGGCCAGGTACAGCTGCAAAGAGGCCAACAGAGAGGTCACATCACATGCTCTGCAGTGCTTCCGTCCCCAGATTAATGTTACTTGCTTCTAGGAGATCAGAACCCACCAAATGCTCTAAATGGTGAAGAGTCGTTATTCCTAGCCCAGATAAACATTAACAAGTCTGAATTTCTGTGCCTATATCCCACATGACTAAACTGAAACAGTACTTCCTGATTTTGTGGATATGGACCTACTATTATTAAGCTAAATAAAATTATGAAAGGATTTGGGAAGTCTGGACGGTGAATGCCCCATCCTTCTTTGCCTGTCTGAGCCCCCCTAGTCTTGCCTGAGGAAGACTGAATTTGGTTGCAAACAATTTCCTCTCTAATCTCCTACCTAGCTTTGATAGGAGAAAAGGCATAGGCAGGCAGGGAAAGGCATTTTTAAGAAGCCAGCAACATCATGTGATTTGGGGAAAACTGTCAAAAAACTTTAGAGCTTGTGGGACGAAAAATGAACTCAGGTTTCCATGACACAAAGTCTTTGATCCACACGCTCAAGAAAGCTCCCATGTAAGAATGAATGAGTACCCAACTTGTCATAGCAGAAATCATACTGCAAATAATACAACATCCACACCTGCCTGCCAGTTTCTGCCACTTTACTGGCCAGGATGGAGCTCTGCAAGAGCTATAGTCAGCCCAAGCACATCTTTCCTCCTCTCATGTGACCATTCAGCATGGAACCAGTCCTCTCATTCTGCTGGGACTGCCACCCATCCTGTTTCCTCAGCCCACTGTTTCTAGATCTCCTCCACCTCTAATCCATTCCAGGTTAAGTAAAATCCATCTGATTTTTAAAAGATGGCCCTGTTGGGCTAATCCCAGCTTGTTGGACAACTAAATGTTTTTCTTTAATCTGCTCTTCACTCCCAAAACACCATGAAAGCCTTACTGAGGTTAGCTGCTACATCTGGTTTCTATGTTATGAGAGGATCATTACTGGAATGAAGGAAGTTATAAACAAAACCTTAACTTGTAAAAGCAAGTTGAGGCCACACATTGGCATCAGACAGCATCACCAGGTTTAAGAGGTTTATGAGCATAGTCCATATGTTTTAAGTTGTGACCAACTGGTTTCCTAGTTGAGCACATACACTACTTTGGAAACTAAATGGCCCAATGGAAAGCAGGAGCGAACAACCAAGGGAAACACTCACAAAGGCTAAAATTTGGCAGAAGAAAATTTGGCACAGTCCCACTGCACAGTTAATTCCTCCCCCTGTGCAGAACTGAAAGGACCTGAATTAGGCTAATGCATCAGAGGAGCTGCTTTCTCTCAGGGAGGGAACAAAGTTTGCTTTTTCTGAATAACACTATGCATAAAGAAGGCATTTGCAATTATGAACATTTTCCCTTGAAGACGCAAAATTAATGCAAATATCTCTCATCATGCTTAAGGCATGAAAAAAATATCCTCATCTTTCAGATATATTTACAGTTTAAAAAGAATGCTATCAAAATATATATGTGAAACATTAACAAGATACTGTACTTCTTGTTTTGATGCTCCAGATGCAAATCATGGCAGTTAGCAGAGGTGTTTTTCAGATACCCTTCTGCAAGAAAATTTGCTACATATTTTAAACCCTTTTGCACATCTGAATATGCTTACTCATGCAAAATTTATTTAACTATATCCTTCAGCTGAAAGAAAACTGAAGGGTAGGATTAATTAGCACAGCATGTTGGATCACTTTCTTTAAGGGTTCCCTGTCTGTTTCCATGGTTACACTACAGGAAGAGCAACAATCTCATTTTTAAAAGACAGAGCTTATGGGGGATCATCAAAACTTCAAACCTTAATGGCCAGTGTGCATAAAAGCCAAAAGGTAAATGGAGAGATCACCAGGTGAGTACCCAATATTTACATATTGCTGCCTGAGCACTTTTTTGCCTGTGAAGGTGGAAGGAGAACCTCCTGACAAGCAGTGAACTCCCCTCCAGTTCCTGTGTCTTCAAAAAGATGAAAAAGGTCAATATGCGTCCTGCTGTTGCAACCTTATTTTGAGAGAAAGAAACCAAGCATAAGGCACAGTTATTAAAACTCAGGTTGCATCAGACCCACTGGGGGACTTGTGTGTAATTATGGGAAGAACAGATACTGTTTAGTGTTCTCTAGGCACTTAGTTCTACAGCCATTATTTATCCAAACAGAAAGAAGAAACTGTTCTGATGCATTACATACTGCAAGGCTTGCACAACAGCATCTACCTGCACTGTGACACAAACCACAACTTTCTTTTAACTCGTTCATTAAACAACAGCTCAGGATACCCTGCAATGTCCTGGATTTCACCTACAGAGTAAATGATCTATGCCCATGTATGTATATATCTTTAACACACAAAACCTCCTGCTCTGAATTTAAAAAAAATAAAGAAGTACAAAGATATTTCCTTCCTTGGTAAATACAGTTTTCTCTGCTTTGTCTGGCTTTATCTTTTATCTCAGACTCAGAGGCTGTGTCTGATTTTACCTAGCAACAGTTATTGACAAAACACTGTGTTTATCACTGTAGTTTTTAAATTTTGTTTGGCTCTTACAAGAGGCTGTAACTATATCCAGACTCAAGACCTATTCAGCACATGCACCTTTGGCTACATGAGCATAAATATTAATATTTGATATCTCCTTAGCTGCAGGATAGCTTTTTAGTCAAGTTCATATGACAATCAGGAAGCCTTTGTTCACAGCGAATATGATTCTGCAAATGAGGAAGCCAGTCACGTCTGCAAAAACAAGGGCTTGCCATCCACGTGCATGGTTTCCCTTTCCATTATACCTTAAATGTGTTGAGCTGTTTACTATTTTGATTTAGATATATCAAAAAGGGCTCTAGCAAGGCATACTGCAAAAAAGGAAGGGTGTTTTTGTTGCTGTTTTTCCTTGACTCTGATTCTTTTCATGCTTTCTTTTTTAGCCTCCTCTTTTGTTTAACAATTACCTAGAGTTTGAGGTAAATGGCTTATAAAACCATAACAATGATTTAGTAACAATATTAAAATATTGTTAATATCAGTAATAATACTGATAAATAAAAATATCATGAACTGTCAACGTCACTTAACCTATTTATTCAGCTACTTGTTTTCCAACAGAAGCATATTTATTCATACCTGAACGACAACAAAACAGAAGTAAAATGGGTGGAAACACTAACACCGCATCAATGAAGCAGTCAGCTCTCTAACCCAGAAGTCAGTTCTTGACAAGCAGAAGCATCCTATGTCCCTCTGCTGTTTACCTGAACATATCTGTCTCCAAGATGCAGCTTCACCAGAGCATCCAAGTTAAATTCCTTTCAAATAAGATAAATTACGTACAATATCCTATGTCCGAACCCTAAGACAGCCACTAGATTATGGTGGTGCTGTTCATTTATAGAAGTTACCCACTATCAGGGAGAGCTAATTAGGTTCCCAAATTAGTATTCCCAAAACGCACATGAGCAATGACTGGTCTTCCATACTGGAGTGCAGGAGTTAGTCTTGGAGAGACAGAGAGCAGTAAGAAAGGCAAAAGGCACGTGTGCTCTCAGTCTGTCCGATTTTTCCAGCTGTATCAGTTGTTCTAATAAAAGATTCTTTTTCCTTGCAAATCTTATCTCATGTATGTCTTCAGACAATCCCACACAGTAACACAGGTAATAATTATTCTGGTCTGTGAATGGGACTCAAATGTCAATTTGACAGAGACAAGTTACAGAAAGGGGAGACAGAGAAATACTTTTTCTGCTACCAGAAAGAATGACTCTAGCCCTCATGAAAAGTGTTTTTCTTTTTTCAGCAACTCCTGTATCATCTCTTTCATAAACACCTCTTTCCTCTGCCTCCTGAGTCACCCAAAGGATCATAGGCAGTGGAAAAGTGGGATACGAGAAAGAGCCTAGCTGTTGGTTGTATATTAAAAGATCCCTTTGATTAATTTGATTGAAAGCCATCCTAGCTATAAAGCTGTTTATTTCCCTACTTTAAAATCCTTATAAAAAAATTCTGACATATTTTGGAAAAGCCCACTGATGCTGAACACGTACCATGACTGTCAAATTATTTCACTATTAGCAGAAAGAAACACACTAAAAATTTGTCTCCAATCAAAAAGTGGTATGGAAGTGCAAAAGAAATATATGTTCCACTTTCAACACCAGGAAAATGTATCTATTCCCATAGCCTTCTGGGACAGCATGAATATATTCAAACTGCCTCTGTTAGTCTGGAAGCAGAAAAGTAAGTGTGGGCAGGGAAAAAAAAAAAAGAAACAATCTGCACTGACACTGTAAACATTCACACAGATGTGAAAGCTAACAGAAGTCAAGGACAGCAAGCAATTTCACATCAAAGATAACTTCTGCATTACTGAAAAGACCTGGATTCATTATGGATATGGTATACATGCCCACAATACCTTAACAGTTGACTGATTTAAATGTTACTTTCCAGATTCTGGATTTTTACTTAATGATCCTCATTTTGTTGTCTCACAAAAAATCTGTATGAAGATGATGCCCTCTACTCCTAACAACGTCCCAGCATGAACACACCACTTTGCTAATAAGGCCGTAAGTGAAAATGTCAGAATTACTCATTCCACAGTGAAGTTATTAGGTTTGAAGCAAACAGTTAACAATGGCTGAACAGATGGTTTTAAATTGGGAAGATCGCAGAGCACAGGGAGGAAGTTCTAGAAAGGACAAACAGGCAGAAAATAATTCTTCACTGAAAATGAGAGGTCTCAAAATATTTTAATATTCCCTGAGAAAAGAGAAAAGACTGGGAAGCAGCTATGAATCAATGAGCCCGATACCAGACAAAGATTTGAGTTTATAAGAGAATAATAAGAAAAAAAATATATGTGGACTTTTAAGCCATATTAGCAATGAACTTGCTGAAGGTAAGGCATGTAACAGATCACTTTCCTACAGTTTTGAGGTATAAATGTTTCACTGTCATTAGAATTTTCCCCTAACACACCAAAGGAATTCAGAAAAGAAAAATAGTGATCCAGAGGAAAAGTGTTGTATAGTGACAAACTGAGAGCTATGGATGTCCTATTTGGTGAAGTATAACAGTCCATCAAGCACTGACCACAGAAGTTAACAACTTACTGCAGGCTACTGTGTATGAAGTTAACAATTTACTGTGATCCCTATCCGTACAACTAAAAGCAGAACTGCAAGAGCCATTTTTGGATGACTATCTGGGGTTCACGTAAAAATGAACCAACCCTTATCAACTGGTACCTTGATAAAGTGCAGTAGGAACCTGACATATTGCATGAGGCAGGCTAAATATGACATACTGGTAAAGAAATAAATACACTTGCTCTGTACTGTGCAAGACTTATCTTTTTCAGAAAATTAGCGTGTAGACAAACTGCCTCCTCCTTTGTCTGGGTGCTGAGGGGACTAAACACATACGATATTCAAGCCCTTCGTGTATAGGGCAGCAGTACCATTTAAATCCTTCTAGTTTAATGTTGTATTCAATCAGACAGCTGAAGAACTGTTAAATAAGCACAATTTGGTGCCACTGTAGTGATTCACAGCCATCCAAACAGAAACACAAAAGCTAAGTTTCAATGAGAGTTTTATATTCAAACATCTAATCCCAGTTCTTTACACTCAGATGATTTTATTTCTTAACTGACCATGCAACACTGGCAGTGACAAGGTGATGTCACAGCGAACACACACTGCTCTCTCCATCTGTTAATGGGGTCCACAACTCTGTGCAGTTAATCTGTAGAGTGTTGGAACACTGATGACAGTTGCATGACCACTGGGATGTTACTCTATGGAGTGATTTATTCCAGTGGGATACTACAATGTTGCTGATCCATCATTTCCCATCTAGAGGCAAAATATCTGGCAAACTCTAATGAAAAGAATACCTCAAGTCATTGTCAGCTACTGAAAGCCAAAACAAGTACCTGCAAATTTATTTACAAACAGATCAGATCCCAGGAACTAGTCTAGGACAGCTAATTTAACAAGAGTTGGGCTACATGGAGAAGCAAGTATTTGAATAACATTAACATCAACAAACAAACAGTACTTTTGAAAAGCAGATCTAAGAACTATTTTATTTATAAATCAAACAACACTGCCATTTGACATTACCCTGCAGGACTGGAATTTGTGAATTTGAAAAACTGTCACCACATGGTTATTGAAACCACCAATTCTTACAGTACAAGGTCTGACATATCTTAAAGGCACAATACTGCAACTAGAAGCCACCGACACCTGGCCCCTGTACTGCACAGCCATTGCAATTAAGTTTGATGTGCCTGCTTTTCCAGCTAAGGCATCACCCAAGCACATATTTCTACACTGCAGGACACAGCTGCATTTGTTCCATTATCCAGCCTCATCTTTTGAACCAGCACTGCCCTGCCCAGCACAAACCATTCTCTAGTGATCATGGAGTTTAATGCAGGCTGCTTCCAGTACCCAAACCAGACTATTTATAGATAAGACAAATACTCAGCTGATTTTTTTCATTGCTACAATATCTTATACACTGCAGCTTACATATTTCCTTAGCAGGTAAGACACTGTCTTGGCTGTTCTGCTGAACTACAGTAGGTTTTGCATACAGTATCACATTAGTATATATATTTGCATACTAGATAACATCCACAGCATCTAAACCCACATCTGACTGCACCGGCTTAAGTCAGAGAAAAATGATCTGAAAACATCAGTACAGTATAATACAGGCATTGGTGCAAAACAAACAAAGCTAAAAAAAATAATTAATTTCTCAATTATTTCAAGGCTTTTTGAAATACATCAAAATAACTATAGGAGACAAAGATTTCACTAAATTTTAAAATTATTTTCACTTTGCTTTCAAGTGTGAAACCATTAAGAACACCTGTGTAAGTACTATAGCTTCTGTAAAGCAGTATTATAAAGCAACACCTTACAACAGGAACCTCTGGAGTCTCAGATTCACTTGTTCAATTGAATCACTCCTCAAAACTCATTTAATGTATATGTCATCTTAAATTAGCTGAATCACAAATCTTAGAAGAAAACTTTTATGTGAGAGACATTCCAATATGCTTAGGCCTAAATGATTATTTGACTTTGCATCAGTAATCAGGCATCTGTATTCCTGCAGAACTACCTAATCAGTTCTTAATACAGTTTTGTCACAGGAAAAGAAGAAATGAAAACAGACAATTTAATTTTTAAAAAAGTTACATTAGAAGAGCATTAAAGCTGTAAAGCTTACAGTATGATTCTGGAAATATGTAGTTAAAAAGCAAATGTTTCTTGTGTGGCATCTTTCTCTGAAGTGATACTGAAACGCTGAAATGCCACTGCCAGGATGGTGAAATTGAATTGGACCAAGAGGTCAAGCAAAGTTTTGTTATTTGTAACATACATAAGGGTAGCTGTGTGGAGTTAGCATTTATTTGTACAGCTCTTTGGAAATGTAAATCACTGGAGCAGTGTTAAGTATTGCTAAGACAAGCACTGCCTGACCTCTTCTGGCTATCATGAAGGCCAATTGCTGCAGGGAAAATTCTCATCTTAATGCAGGTAGACCTG
>JAVJGI010000050.1:74996436-75058698 GCA_035590275.1 Ibycter americanus | reverse complement strand
TCATTTACATCAGTACAAACTGTGCATTTATAAATATATTAATATATCCAGTACTGTGTCCTTCAGAAGGTATAAAAACCCCCTGCATAAATTATTAAAAATTACCTAGATAAATAGTGATTGTATTGCAGTAAGGTAAGGTTTTAAACTGTCTGGGGCAAAACAAATGCTATTATAAATTACAGAGCCATTACTTCTTTAAAATGCAATCTCAATTATGGAAGTATTTCATATTGTGTTAAATGGTACATTTCTCTTAATGGACTACCAATCTCTGTTCACATTAATCCTTTTCTTTCATATCAATATTTTTGTTCTGACTGACAATGAATTCTTTCTTCTGTAATCTATACCTTTTCCAGTTATCCTTTAATTTCCACATAGCTGATTTCCTGTATAAAATAAATCTACATACCTATAACACAACAATTAAAATTATTTTTAAATTTGGCATAATCTTCTCACTATGTAATACAGTATGTTCTCTTAAATAAGGAAACATTAAACAAAACCATAATCAGACCAAGAAAGCAAAGATGGAGAGTACCATGGGACCAACCAGGATGGCTATACTCAAAAGCTTTACCATGACTGTAGTAGTTGTTTTCCCCTGTAACTGCTATATCAGAAACAAGCAAAGAAGCTTCAGAACAATAAAGTTTTAAAGGAAGTTCAATATGTCAAATAAAGGGGCTTGTAGCCACACTAGTCAAAAGGCTACAGACTAAGGCTTTACAGAAGGAAGATGTATAGAAGGAGAAAATATTCTCCTATAAAACTGACAGAACATCATCACATGACTGAATAAGGCTTTTTTTTTCAATTAAAAAAACCACTTGTCATTGCTGCCCAGATTTTAAATACATCTACAGATTCATTTGGATGGATGGATCTCTCTCGTACAGACAGCAGACCACAGTTCTCCCATGTTTTTTGTGCAATTACCATGTAACAGCCCAGTTAACACTTAGGTGGGGAATACGAGACAATGAAAAAAATCATGATTCTGGTAATAATACAAGATCACAGTCAGCACTGAGCTGCAGTACAGATGACATCAAAATCCCATGTTCTTTTTAAGTACAAAACACTGACACATTTTTCATCACAGTTGTTTTAATGGTGTCATAACCAACTTCCTTTATTGCCCTTAATGGATAATTAAGATGCTTTCCTCCTATTTAAAGGCTCAACATAGCTCTAACTTGTAACAATAGGAAACTGGCTTGAACCCTAAGTAATTGAGAAGCGTTTATCAGGGGACCCATTTAGTGAGTTACACCAATCTCTGGTTCCTTAATGTTTTTCTAAAAAAAATTACAAAAATTTTCCTTTTCAGCCAGTAATCCCACACAGTGCTTTTCAGTGGGAGAAGCTTAAGTTACAGCATCTACTTTAGTAATAGCTGAAAAGACTGGTATATTTAAAGAATTTTAATTTCAACTGTTAAAAAGCAATCAGTGAAGACTGACATGGACAAAAATTCAGCGTGTGGCTCTACTTTGTATTTACTACTAGTAGAGAGAAGTTAAAGTCCTAGTTGAAAACAGAACCTCACAGTTTTTGCAAATTGCTGTCTCTAGACGGTAAACCTGTGTCAAATCTATTCCTTCTTCATAGACTATGAAACCCGATTTCTGTCCATAAAGTGTTCGTCCTGCATTGACTCTCACAACTGCATTTGTTTGTTTAGACTTACCTGATACTTCAATAAAAGCATTAGATCTATGAAGTGAATTAGATGGGGGTCCACAATAAAAATGACAAACCAAACAGATGTGAAGCAAGAAGCATCTACAACAGCACTAAACCACACATTCCCCTACATCTTCACTTCAAAAACAATGCACAGAGGAATTTGTCAGCCGAAATGTCTAAATCAAACCTATCCCTCTGCACTCTGTCGCTTGACATTTCCTGCCACCTATGCATCTCCTCTCCAGTCTTCACCACAGATCTGGGCAAGATGAGAGAAGGTTATGAGCACAGCACATGAAGCCCTTGCTCCTGGGAGGGGAAGGAGAAAGTTTTAGCTACTCCCTGACAGCAGGCAGTTATACAATTAGAAAGTAAGAAGGAAGATCTGGGGGTGGAGGGAAAGCTTGTCACTCTGGGAAAGCAAATAACTAACACAGCAGCCTGCCACAGGTCTCTGGGTCCACAGTACCCACAGCCTTTGCAGCCTACAACTTTAATCCTTCCTCCAAGAGAAAAGATTTGAAGGTCCCCTAGCTACCCTTCAGCTCCACTCCTAAGCTCTGGCCTTCCTTTCCATGGATCTAGAAAGCAACAGGGATAGCAAGGGCTTTTTTCACTGACTCGGTAGTGTGTGATCAAGGTTACGCCAGGACAAATGCACACAGTCTGCTGTGCTGCTCCAGGCCTCCAACCCAGCTGCCACCGTGAACAGCATTATCAGCTTCTGCTCTCCACGGAAAACGCTGTATTTACAGTTAATTACAGAAATAACTGTGTTTTATAAAGACCTGCAAGCTAACTCGGGTTTGAGTAGTTCAGGTTTCACTTTCCAGGCTCTCACTCCCTGTTTTTCAACTAACTCCCAACACCGTCACTGAAGTAATCTTCATTTCTTAATATTTAATACAAATAGAGTCCTCAAAGCAACCCATTACTGACCTTTCTGGGGGGTACAAGATCAAATTCTTTAGATTTCAAAGGCTGTTATCAGAGGGGAACAGGCTGCACACAGGGTAACAGCAACCACCCACAGGAATATGGGAAAGAAAGGCCTTTCTCTTTCTCTGTTCAATTCAGACAGGGTGTTAGAGGGGTCTGTGGACCTACATTTAGGGTAAGCTGGCTCCCTTTATCAGCAGCAGCCTCTGATAACAAAAATCCAGACAGCTTCCACCATTTCTACAGCCCCGACAAGGCCTGCTGGTGAGGCAGCAGGAGCCCACTGTGGGTCAGCTGCCTCCGAATTGACCCAGGCTGCTCCTATAGCTCATCCCGAATGGCAGGTGGCTGCAGCGCCACGGCCGCTGCTCCTCGAGCTCACTTGAAGCCAGGAAGATCAGAGGCGGCCAGCCTACACAGCTAGAGATGCTCTCGAAGAAGTTTTGCAAACAGTTTCATCAAGCATCACCAGCAATATAAAGTACCAGCTCTTCAGGCACTGTGGCAACTCTTTATACCAGCATCTCCAAGAACTGATACTCTGTGGAGCAATTACACAGAAAAACAGGGCGGTTACCAATGCAAGCAATCTTTTATGCTATCCAACCTTTTGTATGAATCTTACATGCACTTTTTAAAGAAATCACTTACAGGATTCTTACTGTGAAAAAAGGACTAATTTTTTTTTTCCAAGTTGTCAACATAGCTTTAATCATTTTATCAGTAAACTATACAGCAATAGTCCTGTCCCTCATGACATATCCCCAACATGCTCTCCACAGAAAAGTCTATATGGAAATTCATTGAAACATCCTCTTTAATACTCAGCTGCAGTTTTGAACTGCAACTCCACTGAGTATAATTCTCTTTCTTACAAAGCTCAAGCCTCTTTGCTCCTGCTATCTATTATTAATCATTCTATGTATCTAGAAGGATGTATGGTTCAATCACACTTACTCGATTCTTTCTTTTACTACATTACAGGGTTTTATATTAACAAAACTGTGGAAGCTTAACGCGGGACTTCACAAAATGCATCATAATGCAGATCTCCTGCAGCTCTCTACTCACCCAAGGAGATCCCCAAAGACAACAAAAAGCTGAGAGGAAAAGCTTCAGGGTCAGTGCTATTTGGGAGAGTAAAGCAAAGTCGTTTCCATGAAGATTCTCATGCTGGTTTTCTCTCCAAAGCCCATTCCCACAAATGAGAAAGAGCAACCCTCTGACTACAGGAACAAGTACCAAAGCATTAAAGCACTAAAAGTTCCTGATACTCTTCCTCAGTCACTTTGCAACACTAGAAACCATTGTGGTGTTACTGCAATTTGAATAATTTTTTTTAAAGGACCAAACCTAACAAAAATTGGGGCAGGGAACGGGGGAAACAGGAAATTTCTATTCAAGTCTTTTAAAATAAATAAATAAATAAATCCACAAGTTTTCCTATCCTTGCAAATTATAGTCAAGCTAACAATACCATGGGGCTTTACCTTTTTCTGATTCTCCTCCCCATCCCACTCTGGCAGGGGGGGAAGTAAGCAAGCAGCTGTGTGCTACTTAGTTGCCAGCAAGGGTTAAACTGTGACAACCTTCTAGACCTGCTGTTTCATACTTCGAAATCATATTTTGCACTTCTGCCTCTCAGGTGCCTGCATATTCATACACTGTGTCTTGGAGTCATGTCATAGAGAAGTCAGTGTACACACTAAAAAGAATGGCATCCCAATTAAAAGATGTGACTACACAGAAGGTCCTTGTACTTACAATAACCGCACAATCCAAAATAGAGACCAAATAGGTCTTTAAACTTTTCACCCACCCACCTTGTACAGTTCACTTCTATTGCAGGCCTAGCAGAAAAGGCAAATAGCAAAGGTGGCTGCAGGGAAGCTTCACAAAAAAGCAATCCCCTGAAACACAGTCCCCAGCAGGAGTTTAATCAGCTCACAGATAAAGCAGGACAAGGGCCCTACTAGTAATTTGTTCAATTTCTCTCACAGCCTCAGAAGCGCTACCATTGCCTCACACACTGCTCAAGTTATAAATGTTTTGTTCTCTACACCCATGCCCTGAGGATGTTCTCAGTGCATCGAAAGGTGATGTCAATGTGCCTACCCTCAAAAACTATGTAAATGTTTTATCTGAAAATTTCTAATAACAAGTATAACTATGTGTTTTTCAACTCAGAAAGAACAAAATTATTCTAACCAAAGGATATGCAAGAGCAACCATACTATGCTCAGATTAAAGGCCCACACTGTCCCCAGAAGAGTCAGAATATTAGGCTGTTAGTGTATGTTTTGGGCCAGAGAATAAGAAACAAGGCACAAAAAGAGTAAATCCTTCTTGGAAAGTCCCCCATGGAAAGTGGGAACCACGTCCTACCTGATTGTTATCAGCTATTTAGACACTTTGTGCTAGAGTTTATTAAGTATGATAATCTGGATGCAAACATAAATGATTAGCCAATCTTGATCTATATCAGCATACACAATCGCTAAATGCCAATATCCAATCACTAACAAAGAAAATAAAACAAAAAAAGCACGGTACCATGGAACCACACAAGGAGAATTCAGCTAGTCCAACCTGCCAGATTGCTCAAGGCTTTGTCCAGTCAGTGAAGCAAATGGAGATTTCACCTCTCTGGGCTGCTCCAACGCTGAAGTGCTCTCATAGTGAACACTTCCATTCTTATACCCAGTTCTGTTCCAACTTATGACCATTATCCTTCATTCTCCCACTGTGCACCTCAATAAAAGGCACCTTCCTGCTACACACCACCATCCTCTTGGTAACCCTCTCTTAGGTACTGGGAGATTGCACAGCTAGTAATTTTATTACTGAAGCCAATCCCATGGGTCAAACATGATTTACCTTGATTAAAACTGGTTAACGCTTTCTTCACATGTACAGAAATTACTTCCAAGCAGACTCACTCCCATCATTTTTTCCAGGGATAGTGGTTGACCAGCCTGCAGTACCTTCCTTCTTGCCCTTCTTGAAAACGGGTACAATATTAACCTTTTTCAGTTACTGAGGACCTCCTCCAGTCTACACGGTCTTTAAAAGGTGATGGAAAGCAGCCTGATAATGACATCAGAGAGCTTTCCCAGTACCCTCAGGAGGCCTCCTGCCTGGACCCATGAACTTGCATGGGTCAAGATTTCTCAGAAGATCTTTGACTCAGTTATCTTCTACTCACCCCTTTCCTCCCTGAACTGCATCTCTGAGAACAAATGCCTATGCGATCTTATTCATGAAGACCAAGACAAGGAAGTAACGGAGCACCTCAGCCTTATCAGAGTCTGCTATGACTCAGTTACCTGCCCACTTAGCACCGTGCCTACATTTTCCACAACCACCTATTGCTTTTCTCCCTCCTGCTCTTCTAGCATCTTACTTTTGCCTACTCAACACCCTGTTATTGACAAGCTCCTCCTCCACCTCAACACATTTTCCTCCCAGATGCCTTAATGTCCTCACAGAGCTTCTGTTGCTACTATCTAAACCCTTCCAACACCTCGACCCTTCTGCCTGTGGCCACTCGGAAGTACCCTCATGCAGAGTCAAAGATGCTTGCCAAGAGCTTGTCTGTTCCTCTGGTGTTTTCATCTATATTTGCTTCTACAGTCTTTGGTATATATTTCTTAGAGGTTCAAAGTGACCATAATTTGAAAATAAGGTATCACTGGTTATAATATGTTCAATATGAATACAAATCACATATTTGCTTAGATGACTATTTTGCTTAATTACTAATCACCTGACTGCAAATACCTCTTGAAAAAAAAGATACTCTTAGTGATCTTTTTCATGCTCCTATCCACTGCTGTACAGCCATTTGACACTCTTTATAGTTAAGATAAATGAATTTATTCTAGAAATACACCTTGCTTTTAAAACTTCTTAATGACTTTTCCAAAGGCCTAAAGATTTTATTTTTTTTAGTCAGTACACATCCAAAAGCAAAACAAATGCATCTGTATACAGTGTGGAGGTTATACTAACCAAAGGCTAAGGAACAGCTATGCAGCCCAGTGTGTGGTAATCAGCATCAAGCACAAGGCACTATTCATTTAAGTTTGTAATTGCTTATGGTATTACTCATTAAAGGTTTATAATACTTTATTTCTACACAAGACAGACATATGTGCGGGGGAAAATAAACAAACCCGTAGACAGTCAAATTCACACCACAGGATCAAAAATAACTCTTGCACTTCATTTCATAAGGAGAATTCCTAATAAACTTTAATTTCCTCTGGAATTTTAATTAGATTGTAAAAAAGAATGCAGGAATGGAGTTCAAGGACTATTTTTCATAGCAACAATTATTCAAGATGTAGTCTCCCCTATTATATCTTCTCAAGAAAGCCATCTTTTATAGCTCATCCATTTTTAATTTGATAAAGCCTCTGTGTTCTGTTCTCCCTTTTTATTTGACTGCTGAGTCTTCTCATAAATGTTCATTTCCTAGCAGCTATAGCACAATGAACAGAAAAGCAAACCACCGTTCATCTGAACAAAGACACTCCCACACAGTGGAGTATCTATGTCTGGGAGCCCTGCTGTAGAAAAACACATGCCCACAGTTATGCAAAGATTCCACTTCAGCCGCAGTGCAATGCACTAGCAGGCATGAATAGCCTTTCTTTTACCTTGTTTATTCAAGAACTATGATCCACTACAAGCTGCTTTTAAGTATTTGATATCCTACACTGAGGAGATTAAATAAGCCTGACACCAAATGAAAAACCTCAGCCGTGCTGTTGATTTTTTGTAAACTTATGAAACCAAAATCTGAAGATCTTGTCCTTAGAGACTAAAAGGCCTTTGCTCTAGGATTTTATATTTATTGTGCTAGCAAAGTCAATCCTATCTCTGACAGAAATGGATTTCTTGATAGGTTCTCTCCTGCCTTGAGTGCATTTGAAAGCAAAACACCCATCTCTCTAATTTCCATACTGCTCCTCATGTAATTAATCAAATACACAATCGAAACTGACTTCCTTTCCAAGCACATTATTGCAAATTATATGGGAGAAATTAGTGGGAGAAAAACATAAAGAAATAGCATCATACTTTACATCTTGTTTAAGAAGAGTCTTTTGTACTGGGAAGGTGGAAGATGGGCTATAATAATACAATGTTTAAGTAAGTAGATATGCACAGGGGTGCACACAGACAGCACACGGGTGTGCTCTCATTTCTCATGCCTCCAGTGAAAGAGGTCATGACCCTTCATTCTTTAACCTCATCACTTCTGATTTTTCATCTTGGTTCTCAGAAAAGAAATTTAACCCATCTGGTTTTCAATTTTACAAGGTCATGAGCCATGAAAGAAAATCTAGCTTTAAAAAGAAATTGAGACATACAATCTTCTTCCAGTGTATAAAAGTAGATTACGCAGATGTTTCTGTTAGGTCAGGACAAACTTACAAGAGAGAAGGAAACTCCTCTCCACAATATAACACATTCATATGTCTACTACTGGGTATTTCTTCTTGGTTGTACTTATACATCTCTAGTCTTCCTCTCAAAATAATACATAATGGTCAACCTTAAATGCCCACCAACGCAAAGATAGGAAATCCTACCTTTTATGTCATCACTGGGATATTCACCCTAGTGCTGCAATGAGGCAATAATTTCTTCAGAAGTGATAGTTACATTTCCTATTAAAGCAGGGCAAATACAAACGTCCCACCCTTTCCTGTGCCCTATGGCAACATCAGGCAATACAACCAGAAAGAGTTCAACTTACATCCGAGCTGGACATTTCATTGATGGGCTTACACCTCCAGCAAGGCATTTAACAGTGCTGGTGAAAGGTGGTTTGTTTTCTTTTTCTTAAAAACACAGCTGAAAAGTTTACTGTCTCCCTCCCCCAGCCACAAAAGCCATAGAGCTTCAGCATCACACAAACACCCCCGCAAAACCCCCACACCACATGAAACATTTTACACACAAAAGAGTTCATAAGATCACCTACAGTTTTCATTATCCACCAAAGCTAGAGCACTATCAACACAATCTCTTGAAGGACTCAGAATATGGGCATACTTGGAAGTCGAATAAGTTCATGCTATTTTATACATATGAATGATACAACAAAACTAGTCATCTCAACAAGCACAGCACCTTCCAACTGAGGACTAACTTGTATTTCACTACAAAAACAGTTAACGATTCACTTGTTTTCATATACTTAAGAGATGAAATCTCATAGTGAAATGCAACATGCAGGAATGCTTTTTTTAAGCATATCAAACTTCTGGCATCTTCCAAGTTTTGAAAAACAGCAGCAGAAAAAAGTATGTAAAACCATATAATAAAACCATATAATAATTGCTTCTAATACTACTTCTGTAATTGGCTTACAATCCAAAGGCCAATCAAGTTCTGTGGACAGTGTCCACCTGAAGTCCCATTTCCTTCTCCAGCACAGCAAAATACACACCGAGATGTTAATTGCAGTAACACTAATTAAAAGGCAAAAAACCATGACTACATTAGCAGTCAAATTGCCAATTAGCACACAAGGTTCCCTCATTACTGCTGCTGCATGAAATGTGAAGCCTGATGTGGACAGTAGTCATAAAAATAAAAAACATTTAAAAAACCCAAATAGGTCACATTTTCAGCTTGCTTCAGAACTTCTCCTGGAATCAGTAGCTGAGAAGTTGACCTACAGGAAAGAAAGAAATTCCTACAACATTTTGTAAAAACCACCAAAAAAATTTCTGTCATTTTCCACAGCTGCATTCAGAATGGTTTTCAGAGGAAAGAGTACTTGCCCAAGTGTAGCCACTTGAAAGTGGCTTAAAAAAATTAAAATTAAAAAAAGGCAAAAGGGCTAACATTTCAGTGGACAATTTCCCCTGACTTTATACTCCACATAAGGCTCCCCCATAAAGGACTAATGGATACTGAAAGCAGTCCAGGTGATCCTAGTGTCCTTTATCCCTTAGAAGGAATATTTATTCTTGTGTCGTTCAGACTCTTTCAATGACCACTTAATGAAGGTTAATGCAGATCTCCACAACCCTAGAGCTGCTTCCATAAAGTGATTGTGCTCTTCATATAGACTGTATTTCCTCAGGTGGCTCTCTATTTTTTTTTTCTTTTCTTCTTTAAAGGTTTTGAATTCTAATTCAGAGGTCTCACGGTAAATAAAATTGAAATACTTTCAGCATTATCTTCCTTGTGAGAACTGGAGTATATATTTGTTTTTCACTTGCTCCCTTTTAATCAAGCATTTTGTTGACCATAATCAATTTCTTCACTCAGGAGAAAAAGGTGCAATTATCTACAATGAAGAAGGTGTGTCTAAGGAATAGGGTGGGGGGAAGAGAAATCAATGGAACCATCTGTCTGACATTCCTACAACATTATAAGAGACTTGTAATTAACTGCTTGCCTACCAAAGTCTGCCAGCTTTAACTCCCCCGTGTCACTGATCAGAAGATTCTGTGGTTTCAGGTCCCTGTGCAAAATGTAACGCTGGTGGATGTAAGACAGTCCTCGCAGCAACTGAAATAAAAATAACTGAAAAAGAGGGGGACAAAAAATGACCTCTGTTAATATTTTGCATATAACCACAGATGATTTCTTCACAATATGCAGGGTGCTTGCATATTGTGGTAACATTGTGTCAGAATTCCTCCCAAACTGGTGTAATTCCCACCCAAATTTAACACAACGAAATTTCCATCTAAAAAATACGTACTTTGCAAGGACTAACCCCAGCCTCCAAGCCCTACTATATCATAGATTCAATTTGTCTGCTTTAAAAAGAAAAAGAGCAATACAACCATGTGCAGAAAGCTCAATTTCTACCAAATTATAATTATATTCCATTTAACCATATGGCCTTAGAGATTAGGTGGTAGCCTGAAGACAGATGTGTATCTTCACTAATTATAGGAAACAACAGTACAGGGCGTATAGGGATGGGGAGATAAGGCTGGGGGATGGGACACTGGAGCTAAAACAAAGAAATTAATAGTATAACAATAATGCCTGTGTACCCAAGGAAATCTGCAAGTATGACAGGTTTTCTCCTTCAAAGTTTTTTTTAATGGGAACTGCTTATGTATTTTTCATTAGGAAATAATAATTTTCACCAAACTTAAAGATGACTTTTAAAACCTGCTTATAATAGTCCTTAAGGTAAATTTAGATAGGAACCTAACTCATCCCCCTGTATTTCTTTTAATCCTTCACTGGACTCTACAAATTCTTTCCCTAGAGCTAAGCACTGATACCGTGTGTTTTTGTAATTTACAATTATGAACAAAGAGCTGGGTGATGGAGATCTTTTGTCCTCCCCTTTTCATTTCCTCTCCCATCGCTCTCCTGCATTCTTACTGGCACCTGCTGTGAAAGGCTCTAAGTGTTACCCTCACGGATTTTGTCAATACAAATGGTGAACGACTGTTTCCCAGGAGTTTTCTTTGCAGTTTTGAAAAATCTCCCCTAATATACAGACGCTTCCTATTGCCTGAAATATTTTTAAAAATGCTACAGTTTCCAAATGGGAACACAACAAGCCTTTGCAAAGCCAAACATGGAGGATTCAAGAGTGGATATGGACCTCGTACCTAACAGCTCAGCGGCCGGTGAAACATGCTCTCTCAGAAGATGTGGAAACCACACCAAAGATTTAGGAAAAGTCAGCCCAGACACATGAGAATTTCTAATTAACTTGCAACACAAGCATCCTACTTAGTGACTGCTGAAGTGAGGAGACATTACAAAAAGGGTTACAAAATCTGATTATAGAAGAGAATAAAGGCTGACATGAAAGAAACAGAAATGTCATGTTACTGAAGTTAAAATGAATTTAATTGCATTTCATTTTTCCCCAAGTGCAGACACAATACACTGTATGTTTAGCTATTTAGCCAGGGCACAAAGAGCCATATCAATCACCTTCTTGCCAGAGTGGGGCCTAACAATGTGCTGAGGAAACCTAAGAGCAAAATACAGAAACAAAAGAAAGAATAGCAGGAAAGTCATAAGTAACATGCACATTCCTTTTTGAATTGTGGTTAAAATGGAACTCATGGTACACAAAACCTATTTTAATAAGGGCAGGAAGCAGAAACAGCTTTCATTACAACCTTAAAATATAAATTAAATTCTCTTAAATGACTTCAAACTAATATTTTTAAAATAAAAGGATAGGGAAAATATCCAGTTTGTTAGGCTAAATCAGTGGTATTTAACTTCAAACATTGTTTTTAAAATTGCAAAGAAATGCCAATTATCATGTTATCTTACAGCACTGTAATCTTAATAACTCAAAATACATTTATTAATGTGGGCTTTCATTTGGCTTTAATACAAAGAATCTTGACACAACAGGCTAAGGAAAAAACCCCCAACAATTTCACAGCTAAATAGAATAAATATCTACTCTTGAGGACAGCTTTGGAATGTAGTTTTATTCTAAACTTGTGTAGGCATGCTGTACTCATCAACTACTTCCACAAAAGTCAGTTAATTCGCTTAAATACACTGGATCAATTGCTTCCTCCTTGGAGGAATATCAGGAAAGAGAAGGGGGAAAAAAAAAAATCTCCCTGAATTTATTACAGGGTAAATTCAGTCATTGTTTTGTTCCTTTCCCTTTTCCTCTTCACCTTTGTTTTTATTTGTTAATATTAAATGTAAAAGGATTTAAGTGAAAACACAAGCCTAATGACTGGCAGCAGAGCATTCTGCAAACCCCACAGGCCCTCTGGGATTGCTTGGGAAGAGAGAACAGTAACAGACTTTCCATTCCCAATGGTTCTTCACCCCACACAAAGAAAAGACAAATTGGAAAGAGCTGTTTCTGATGCCTCAGGGAACACTTCTGCCTTCTCACAGTCAAGTTACCTCCCCTGTCTTTGAGGAAAGCCCTCTCCAAGAAACCTGTTCTCCTTCAAGACTACCTGCATTACCTTCACAAGGATGGACATGAATGCTAGATGAGGTACCATCACCTCCTACCCATATACCTGATCTGAAATCGCCATACCAGCTGTCATGGCCACATTCTGATCTTACTTCCTCCATCTTGCTCAATTCTGATCACTATGAAACATCAGCCTGGGGCTTCAGGGGGGGTGGGGGGTGGGGTTTGAGCAAGCAACTGAACTGCCATTTCCCCAAGGCCACGGGATGGCAGCCCTGCAGACCAGGACAACTCTAAAAGGAGTCAATGGCAATTTCGTATGTGTTTCAACGGATTGGTGATGAGGGTAGAAATGATACATATTCATGGTTCTCGAGCTTTTATGTTAGTAATTTTAATATTTGCATGGTCATACACAAGGCTGTGTGTCAAATAACCTGCACTAAATGAACTAGGACATCACTGATGTACAGTTTGCAGCTTATTAGCAAGAACAAGAGGTTTTAGGGATAAAATTACTCACAAAATGACAAGGGTTATTGTGATGAGAGTTGGAAAAGACAGAAAACAGGAATGGGATTTGTCTCTTTTGTCATGTTTTCAGCAAGGCTTAGCATTAGGAGGCTCTACACTTTACATTCAGACAAAAAAAAATAGTCTAATACTTGTGCTTCAGGCCTTGCTTATTTATTATAGCCATGAAAAAAACCACCTTTATTCCCCTAACAGTTATGCAGCTCTCACTTGAATAAGCAACACACTTTAATGAAGAATTTTCATTGTCAGTGAGAAAAATGCATGCAGGTCAAAGCTAATCTGGGGTTTATGGACTGTGATATTAAAAGAATATTAGCAGTTCTTATAACTTCCAAGAGAAAGCCCTCAACTCCACAAAAAGGTCAACACCTACGTAGTCTTTCAAGTATAAGGCCTGGATAACCACTTGAGCTCCATGCAACATTTGACCAAATGCCTGTTTAAGCCAATTACATTTTCTGAGAGACTTGCCAAGTGCCTGGATGAACAGCCCTGCTTTCACGGTGTTTTTCATGAGACTGGGTGAATATACAACCTAGAACATGACATGCACACAACTAACAGCTGCAAGATGGCTCATGTGCTGCAGAATGCTTTACTATGTTATTGTCACATAGGTTCTTGAGCCCTTCTCATCCAAAAGAGCTTATAAGCTCAACACTGACAAATGCCATCCAAAACACATCTAACAGGTGGGACCGATAGGAGTTAACACTTTCTGACTTAGGTTCCAAAAGCTCTGATGAGTTTAATGATAAAGGGGGATGCTCATGTACAGGTCATCTGTGTAGAAGTGCTGCTCTCCATTCCAAGAGATGGTAGAGAGTTTCTGGCAAAGGATAATGGAGTAAGCGAAAAGCAGAAATTCACAAGCCCAGACAGGTTCTCCAGAAAATGTACAATTTCCACACAGTGTCTGCTGAGGCATCAAGGACCCCAGTGACAATAAGGATGCTGCCCAAAAGGACAGACTAATGAGGCCTGTGGGCTGCTTTTTTAAGTCTTTCCCTGATGATCCAGAGGGATTTCTGAATGATTTCCTGCATTTGAGCTCACTTACCACATGTTGTATTGTGGGAATAAAGGACCTGGTCCTAGATACAGAAGTAGAAAGCTACATTGAACCTTTTAGTCTATGGAAGTTGCACAAAACTCTTGGCTCTTCTCTCTCTGGAACAAAAGACTGCAAATGGAGCTGAGCTAACCTGGACCAGGAGTTCACATCAGTTCAGAAGAAAGCTGAAAGCACGACTGGATTAATGTGCCAGTCCTTTAGCAAGCTCATATTGCTGTATTAGCATAGTTACTTTTAAAAAGTAATACACAGTACTGCACAAGCTTTATGTTATCATCACTGATTACACAAATGCTCCTGCTTGCTGTATGTATCAAAGCACACCAGCTGGGTATCATGTAATCATCTGAATCCCCTTGTGTGTATTCAGCATCAATCGATACCGTATTCAGTCTTAATAGGCTATCAAATCCAAAAATACCAGTAAAAGAAACCCAGCCCAGGACACCTCACCTCATGCTTGCAGCCAGTGTACTCCTCCCTATAATCCAGAGGATACTACAGGCTTCTGTGAATTACTATTTTCAAAGGCAAAAGGAGGTAATAAATCCCACAGTACTATCTCATAGCCTTGGTTGAAATAAATGCAACCAAATACAAATGCTCAGTTATGTTTGGGTTTACTAGATTTTCTGGGAGGTTTAGATCTATTTGTTTTAAACCATTAACATAAAACCCCCCTCCCTGATACTATGTACCAGAAACAATGAGAAATGTCTTTCTGTGACTTCTGCTAGCATGTAAAAACCTCATCAAGCACAATCTTTTTTATCATTGCTGGTTTGCCATTCTTTTCCCTCCTCCCAACCAGGATAATACCCATGAGATAAAACTCAACTTCTCACTTCTAACAATGTCCTGGGGAAATACTGAACTTTTTAGGTCAAAGCTTTTTAGGCTCTATTGCTTAAATTGTCAGAAGAAGAAATTCCAGGAACAAAGTGGTGACTTGAGATGTATTTGCATCCCTAGGAATAAAGGATCCTATCTGAATGAAAAATTGCTAGTCATTTGAATCAGCAGGATTTTCATTATCATAATAAGCTTTATCTCAATAAAAGGTTCTACTATCTGACCTCCCTGCAACCGAGTTCTTGCCAAAAGAATTCTAAAATAATTAACTCCAAAAGGCATTTATAAAGGTTTCTAACTTGCCCCTGCATTCCTTGCATAAGAAACTTACCAAAGACCACGTCACACAGAAATGCACGCAATACAGCCACTAGGAATGTGCACTGTATCATTACTTTAAAAAAAGATACAGATTTTCCCACTTATATGCAGCAGAACTGCAAAGGAAAGAGATTGGAAAGTGTTAATTTGCTAACTCTGTTCTCTTTGATGCTCTTTTAATCATTTTTTGTCCCCTCTGGGTAGTAAGTACTACAGTCATTTGCAATGAGGAAGGTGTGCTTAATTAACTGAGTACAAAGACACTCCTTTATATGATCAGTTATAGTCGTCTGCTGATGTTCAATAAGCAGAAGAGTCTCAGATTTTTTTCTCCTGAATGGCAAAAGTAAAAATAAATTCAATACAGTTGAATCTCCTTTTCTACCTTTCACCACTTCACTTCCATGATGAACTAGGTCAGAGTGGCAGTTGGTCCCTCACCAATTTTAAAGATGCTGGAAACGGTGTTTTCTTCATCCCTACATTTTCATGGAGTTTGCTGTATGTGAACCATGCGGATCATACAGACAATAAATTACACATGCACACACTAGATATGAAAGTGACATTCTTCTAGCATGAATCTTAACACATTGATAAAGATTCTGCTTTTGCTGTTCACAGTTGTGCATATTATCAAATCATTACTTTAAGTGACAAGACTGACAAAGTACAGTGAAATGCTGATGCCTTATTTAATGTCTGATAACTAAAGAGTCTCATTTAAATAATCAATTCTCAATGCCATATGTAAAAGACTACCTTAATTTGGCATAACATTATTCTGTCTACTGTACACCTGCTTGTTCACTGAATGAGGAACGAAAAATAGCAACTTCTCAACCACATTAAACAGCAGCACTTCCTACTTAGCATATCTGTTGAAATACATTTTTAATTCAACTCTGTATCAGCAGCATCACTAATTTCAGCGAGTAGGAGAGAGATTTCAAAATTAGGACATTAATTAGATTTGCTTCCAGTAACAACAGATATAATTAAAAGGACCACCACAGTAGGTATTCACCTTAGAGTAAAAAAAGTGTTTTCTCCAAACTTCAGTGAGTCAATATGATAGGTGAAACAGGACACGAAAATTCATCATATCTGTATGTATTATCATGGTTTAATTGCCCAAACCCTGTACACCTAAGTCTATGGCAGTCAACTTTTTGGTCAGACACCTCTAGTCACACATAGGCACTCACATGCCACAGCTTCCCCTACATCACGTAATCACACATTTGTCACATATGGATGCAGGACTGGCCATGTGATTCAATGCATGTCTCCCACAGAAAAGGGGAACACAAACCTCTCATCCATACTAGAGACATTTATACAATCACACGACAAAAAGAAAAGAGAAGCACACCAGGGTGGCCTACATCAATAACACAACTGTAACCTAAAAACCAAAGCATTTTTATCATACTTTTCAGATACTATGTTTTACTAACAGCATACAGTTTTATATCTTACTAATAATGAATGGAGCTACTGCTTAGCAAAAGCCAGTACACAATGCTCTGCTACTGCCAAAGTTCAAGCAGCTGCACTTGAAGTGCAGCAAGCCTCACACGGATGGGATACAGGAGTTGCCTAATCCTTCCATGTCTGAATGCTTCCCTACCCTTTGTGTTTCAGATTATTCTAAAGCTGTAATCAGTTCAATGATAAATATTTATGTTTACAAAAGACATCAGATGACAACCACCCTATGATTTTGACTCAGATTATTGATTTTCACATTAGTCATTAAATGCCAAAATTATTCATCTGACAAAACCAGATTCAACTTTAAAAACTGCAACCATTAGTTAAAGATAACATTCACAGTACTGCAGTATGGAGAGGAATAAATGAATATCACAAGTGATTAAGTGCCAGAGATTTCTGATAATATCAGATAACATTCACTGTATTTCAACATTTTTAATTCAACGTGCACTTCATCTTGTTTAGGAGGTCAGTATTAAAACCTTGGTTTAATAAATCAAATATTTTTATTATATTGGACTTGGGATTTTCTGTAATTTTTTTTTTTTTAAACAGAGTGCTATGAAGTTGACTGATCTCTTCTTGAGCATTTAGCACAGAAAAGTATTGCAGCATCCCATTATGTTTCAATAATTCCTATTAATTACATTTCTTTTAAACTATTTTTGTAGAAGTTTCAAGACTGAAACTGGTTACAGTTTTTTGCTGAAACTTAAGCATATTTTGTACAGAGATTGTTGGGCTGCCCTAGGAAACTTAATATCCAAATTTCACTCCACACTTTGCCACATACCTTACATGTGACCTTGACAGTCAACTGTTTTCCCTGACTCAGTATTACAGTGATAAAACATATTTTTAAAGGTTGTGGTGGGGGTAGGGCTTAGTTGGTTGAGGTTTGCTTCAACAATCCATCAAGTATGCATAGAAGACTGCTGTGCCCTGCTTCCTAGGAGCACGGAAGGCTTGGAATTTAGATGGGTAGGTAAGAGCTGAAGTCTTGAAGGCTCCTGGGAGAAGGCTTAATATTCCTGTTCCCTGCATGCAAAGTTCAACAAGAGGGTCTGCCTATTTCTTCTCATCACTTTTTGGCCCCGGGAAGAGAAAAGGTGCCCAGGGAGGCCAAATCACAGCAGCAGTATTAGGATAGGAGCCTTCCACATCGCCTGAAGTAAAAGATTTCAGGAGTGATTAAGAGACTGAGATCGTTTTTGTCTGGTTGAGATCTCCATTGTCATTCAGCCTGGTGTTGCATGGGTCAGAGGCAAGTGTCTTTTTATTTTGTCAAAGATTTTTTGAAGTCAGACGCTCACACAGATCGATATTACCTCTAACACTGCAAGTAGAGGAAAAAAGGCAGAGAGAAAAAAAATGAGGTTGCTTTTCCCAAAAGACTACAGCTATTTCAATGCAGCATTACTAATTAAAAAGTAAATCAGCTTTCATTAATAGTTTTATTTTTAAGGCAGGAAAGCAAACAAGCAATGCAGGCATAACAGATGCAAGCCTGTGCTCCACTTGTTCCACCAGTAACAGGAGTTACAGAAAATGGACTCAACTATAGAATAAATGCACCAAAACATAAAGCCGAATTTATTTGCATTACTGGGAATGTAATAAGATGCAGTAAAAGATGCAGTTAAAATAAAGATGATATTTCAAAGGTTGAGAGAAGTTAAGAACAATTACATTTTCACAGGACACGCTGAAATGCACAAAAAAAGATACTTAAAAATTAAATTATGAATGTACAAAACAAGAACCATTTATGGACAGCTGCAAAAGGCTCAGGAGAACCAAGAAGGTTAAGTCAAAAGGCTGGTGGAGATGGCCCTGTACCAGACAGAAAGAAACACAAATCAGAATGAAGATCATCATAAAAGAATCACTGGCAGGGTCAGTTAGCTGCTGTGACCCATTAAGAGTTCCCGCTGTAGGAAGCAATCCAGATGTTTCAACTGAGAGTCCAAGAAGTATGAACTATCTCCAAAGGCAGCAACAGCTGTAGGAAAGAAAGCCAGGAGTACAAATTTCAGTAGTCAGGGCCAGGAGGAACAGCGTAGGGAGTCAGGAGCAAGTCCTGTACCTCAGTTTGCAGCAGCACATTTTGCAGTTTGGCAAGCGCCACATGGTATACATCATGTATACATAAATCAACTCTTAGCTCCAACCATACACAAGGCTGCAGCAGTAGCTTCCAACAGAAACATAATTATATGTGAGGCCATGTATTTCAGATTTATTGCTTGCCTTCAGTTTTGGAAAAAATGAGAAAGACATCTTCAAAACCAGAGAAGAGATGATGCTGTGCCTACTAAACAGGGACTTATTAACCAATCACCTTTTCTCTCCTCATCTCTAACTATAATACTGTACACAGTATATTAATATATAGTTATATATAAACGGTAGATATGCAGGCTTGTTAGTAACCAAAGATGTATATGATTGTGTATTTGAAGCTAACAGAGTTTGGAGAACCTATGGATTGAAACAACTGCTTTCTGCCAATTTCCCTTCCAGCTGATAAAGATGTTGCAAGTACTTAACCACATATATGTCACCAGGATACTTGGTTTAACATTCTCAGGGATAAGTATTTTAAAACTAGTATCTCAGCCTCATGCACAAATTCTGTGAAGAGTTTAAAATCTGGTGTTATTGGTAAGACTTCCACCTCCACACATGAAATACAAAATTCTGAAATCATTATGTGTGAATACATATGTACCACTAAAATGCTAAACCTAATACTTCAGGAAGCAATATTTTCTGTTTGCTTAAACATACTGTCCCAAGACTCCTACAACTGCCAATTGAGACATTCTTCTTTATACTTCCACATATTTAGAATATTCTGCCTAGTCTTTATTTAAAATATTTAAGTGACAGCAAATAGCCTATTTGAAACCACAAAGAAAGGCAATGTCAAACACAACACCCAAGGGGACAGCAATATGTGTGTCTATCAAAGTAATTTGGATTTTATTCTATTTATGATTCTTCATCTAAAAGTAAGCCTGAGGGAACAAGCATTGTCTTTAACTTGTAAATACAGAGAAAATTCAGAAATACAATTAGGCTGAAGATATCCTATAGAAACCAAAACATACATAAATAATGGCACTGCTTCTGCATTCCTATAAAGTACTGTTTTACAGGGACTACTGTACAATATTCTTTGGAAAAAGAAATGTGTGATTATGTGGTTTTGTATGTATAATAACTGGCAATAAGTCAGAAAGGAATACCCACCCATAGGCAATGCTTTCCTCAAGAACAAAACTGAAAGGCAGGGGGCCTTTTGTCTTACTGGGAGAGCATCAATGGCTTAATCCCACAGGTTAGCCCCAGAGAGCTGAGACTAATTTATTACTACTGGAATATAATTGCTCAACTGTAAGTTTTAAAAAATGGATTTAGGGATCACATAACCGGTGATTCTGAACAAACACTGCCTAAAAGTCTGACTAAAAGTAAAATTCCTGAAGGACCTGTAGCAAGAAGGGGCTGGCAGGGAGAGAAGACTAATTAACATGGCTCAGCTCAACTCTTAAAAATCAGCTGTAGCTCCAGACAGACAACTCTGTCCAGAAGCTAAAACCAAAATAGGTGGCAAAGTCTCAGAATCACAGTTATGTAAGTCGACAAACTGAGCACAGCAAAGCATTAGGATATTATGTAGTAACCATCTTATCTCCTCTGTCAGAAGACAGGAGTGCAAGCTTTTAGTTTTGCATGCTGGTGAAAGTCTGGGAGTTGTCAGCATATATGACTGGCTTTCCCTTTCTCTGCAGCCTCTGTCCCCCCAGTTGAAGAAATCACTCTGTTGGACTAAGCAGGTATTTTTCACTCATAGCTTGGAGAGTAGGTATTTCACTGAAAACGCCAGGCAGGCTGAATCATTTTTCAAATGGTAGGAGCTCAAACCATCATGCTAGATTTTAATAATTACTGCATGAATTGAGGCTAGTCTTTGTTGCTGGCCTGGCAAAAGAGTCTACTAAATAGTTATAACCAATTTTCATTAATATTATTTAACATGAAAAAAATAATAATTGTCCAATGGGATTGCTCATGGCAGAAGGGTAATCTGCTCCAACTTCCCAACATTTTTTCTCTGTTTTTCTTTTTTTTTTTTTTTTCTTTATTAATAATCCATCTGGACTTTAAAAAGCTTGAACTAGCAGGACATCAGGACTCTAAACTTGGCTATTCAAAGAAATATGTGTAATGTTTCCATAAGCTTCGGAAGTGTTGCTGAACACTGCTGTTAGATGGTAAAGATAGCCACAGGAATACATGTGGCAAAATCTGAAAGGGAAATTCTGCTGCTGTATTTCCCTCTGAAGCTCCTGTTTTAAGACAGGTATCTCAGGATTTAGAGGAGTGACACATTAACAAGCCCAGTTATCCACATATGCCTATCCTCAAAGACAAGCTCACTGGGCCCTGATACAATCAAGAAAAGTAGAATTATGTGAATTATAATGTCTTCTCAGTGGGCAACAATTACAGCTACAATGGCTACTGCATATTAGATCTTGAGCTATACAGTACTGCAGCCTTGGAGTAGGTCTTACAAATCTGAAGCAGCATAAAAAACTTTCAAAGCCAGTTGTAGCTTATGCCAAACCTCAGAAAGCCAAATGTAAGAGTATCCACACAGGGAAATGAAACACAAAACCATTGTTTTAACAAGCATATGAAACTCTGCTTAGGAAACTGAACAGCAAAGAAAGCTCAAAAGTTTTAGCAGTTGAAAAGCAGGTCCCACCTCACCCACCTCTAGCCATTTCGAAGTGCCGCAGTCACAGAGGCACTGTGAAGCTGACACTGGGAGGAGACCCATAGGCTTTCCCTGTTCACACTCGCAAAACGTCTGAGTGACAGTCATACATTACAAGGAAGCTATCTTGCACATACACATCATGTATTTTCAAAACTAATTTTTTTTTTTATTATTTTATTTTTTTTTTTAGTTTGGCCAAATACATGCAGTAAGGAAGAATTCTTTATTATTATTTTTTTTAGATGACAGCCATTCTCATCTAACTTGATATGTTGTAGATGCCACTTTTCCGTGAAAGAACACAGAAAATTAATCAATTACATTATAAAACTAGTTGATGTACAACAATAATCAGCTACTGGAAAAAAAATCTCCTCTTTTTGAAATATTTTCTTTTCTTAAACCAAACAGGCTTTCTGAGTTTTTCAGGAAAGAGTGATTTATTTTTTTCCACAAACTTCTCAATTTCAAGAAACTAAATACTAGAATAAAGCTCTCAGTATGACAAGTGAAGATTTAAACACTTCCAAAGTAGAACAACAATGGGACTGATGTCAAAGTGCAAGGCAAGTGTAACAAATATCATCTGGGTGATCTATACACACACAACACATTCTGTATGTCTGCCTGGCTTCCATTTGATGTTAAAATCATTTGGCTGACTTCCCAGAAAGTAACTGGATCAAGTCTCTACCAATCTATCTTTCCATTAAATCCTGCTAATATACTCTCTCCTTCCTGCATGCCAATTCTCAGTATCTACCTTAGAAGGAAAAAATTTTTTTAGAAGTGAGATCAGCTATGAAAATGCTTCATCAAAATAAGTGAGCAAAAAGATCAGGGAAGATTTTATATGCTCATATAAAAAGCAGTATATTCAGCTAATATAATTTCTTACAGTCCCCTCAAACTTGGTGAACCTACAGTGACTTAACTCACTGAAGACCTAGTACTGACTGCCTAAAGCATATTTACTCAGGGGTTTTAGGGCAGTATTGTCTTCAGAGCAAATGTTTGAATGGAGGGGAGGGGTTACCAACACTAACAGTATTTATCAAATATTCTGGCTCTGAATCAATTTTACAGATTTCACAAGTTCTTTTGTGGGGATGTTCAAATACTTGCATTTTTAATTCTTTTTAAAGAAAAAAGTATCTTTTAGAATGCAGTTCATAGGCCAGTCATTTTCCCTTTAGCTAATAATTAGTTTCTGTGAAACAACCAACATGACATTTTACACAAAGTTACTGTTACTGCGTTTGCCTTGAATGTGTGCTCTTTTTGACACTTACCTTTGCATTTTCTGGATGAAGCCCTCCGGGGTGTTTGTCCATGTACTGACATAAATCAGTATGCTAAAAGAAAGTCAGATGGAAAAAACTGTATTAATATCTGTATGACTGCAGCAATAAATATCCTTCTACTTAGGAGTGGGCACAACAAATGGAAAATAATGAGATTTTTCAGCCACCCGTGTGCACACATGCTTGTATCTTTACACTCCATTTTATTTAACAACCTTGGTAACTTGACTGATATGAATATTCACCAATGTAAATTATTTTTTCCTAACATTCTGTATGTGTTAAATTACTTTTAGTATAATTTTATACCTTGTAAGGACAATATCACCCTCAATACCAATAAAGTAATATTTGGAGGAAAGAGGAAGAACATCAAGGGAGAACCTCAAATGTTACTGTCATTATTCACATTAAAACATAGCATTTAAAACATCATTTTATAGTGATTCTAGATTAAGATGGCTTAATGGTTTAAAAAATAAATCTGAAATACATTGCCCATCAGAGTACTAAATGATAATTTCCAGCTCAAAAAGAAGCACATATTATGTACATGTACAGCTATTAATTACAGATACTTTAGAAAACACCTTCACTGAAGACACAAAACTATGTTTTCACTTCATAGTTGCCTATATTCCCTACAAATACACCATAAAATCTCTTCAGAAAATCAGCAGGCTTGCAATGTGTAAATTGTTATTTTTAATTAATAAGTATTTATTGCTTTTATTATGGAAACACTACTGTCTCTGAATTTTTCTCTTACATTTCTTCACATTCCTACCAATCAGCAGCACACTTTTAGTGAAGTGGCATGTTGCTTCTCTAATTTGCTTGCACAATTCAGCTTCTGGAATTATGTTCAGAATAAACAAAGCAAAAATATGCACTAGATTAACCACCAAAAACTCAGGAGACTGACTCTGCCTTCCACATCTGGTTGCTGAACACATCTTGTAAAAATTATTCAGCATTCCTTGAAAAGCTGCTTGGCAATACCTGCCTCACATACAGAGCAGCCCAACTAAATACAGGCAGTTTTCAAGGTGAGAGTTTTGGACAAAAGCTGCCTTCAATATAGCAGAATGGTTTCTCTGTGCAACATTTCGTAGTCCAGGAGCCATTCTTTAGTGCTCTTTTGCAGAGTTATAAGGATACATAGAAAAGTTCACATCTTCTAAGACACAAAATCTTGGTAGCCACAACTGTTCTGTATAATCTTCTCTTCTGAAGTCATAAACTATGAAAACACACTGTAGAATTAATATTGCAATGACACAAGATACACTGGTTGATTAGGTTGTGTGCTAGCACAACTTTTTTCAGGAATTTTTACATGGCTTCAAGAGTGCAAGCGCCCTGACTGCAGGAAATTGCTTGAGTCCCAAAATGAACAGTGTGATTATCACAAGGGCAGAGGGCACACACAGACAGGCAAATCACACTAATTACAACACAACGGAGCTTCTTCCAAAACACAAGCTACAATGAGCAAAACTTTAATTTATAGTTAACACATTAATGAATGCATTTACTAACAAAATTTAAAAATACACCTCGACCATGAACGGTTACTGTCAGTGAAATGCATTTTGCATAAAGTCTATCTTCAGCTTGAAGACTTATTCCTAGTTTCTGTAAAATCTTTAGTCACTTCAGGTATGAACTCCTCTTCCATTCTCCCAGTTAGTTTTCTGGACTGTATCAATAAACCATGCCAAAAATGGACCAGTCAGCCTTCAGTGTGCATCACAGCATTACCCAGTTTTGTCTTGTTTTACTGTTACCAACATCAAGGAAACATACTTGAGCAAAGTCATCTGCTAACCTTATCATTTGTTTGGAAAAGGGAACAGGTTTTGAGTACTAATCCCAGTACAAGAACCTGCTTCTGGCAAAACATGAATGGAAACATCTTTACTACAGGTGATGGCTGGTGTCAAATAAGAAGTTTTGGGGACTCTCCCTGTTGTTGCTTATTGAAGGGAAGCGCCAACTTAAATACAAATCTTTGAATAGTGATAGCACCTGCAGTGCTTGGGAGACCTTTAAAGAAAAGGCTGAAATGTCACTTTAGAAAGCCTGGTAGGGTGAACAGGGCAGTGCTGTCCCATCCTCAGATGCACCCGTCCTGGCTCCAAGCATGGCCCGCTCCCTTGCATGGGCTGGCTGAAGGAGGAGAATTATCATTACCCCATAGTTCAGTCTTCAAGCTTTTGTAGGTGACATAACCTGGTAGGTGGAAAGCTTAGTGCCTCCTTCACCTTGTATTGATTTCTACGATTTACAATGAGTCACCCCATAGAAACCAGACCAGAGGAAGACAAAGCCAATGCTACTTCTGAAGGTCCCATCCCTGAAGCCCCAGCACCTCAACTGCCCAATAGCTGCAACCTTTCTATTCACCAAAAACTTTCTAAGAATGTCCTCTTCAGAGTTACATCACTAGGAACAGCAATAAGTCATCTTTTTATTTCAAATATACTTGTAATGAATTGTGAGGATAACCCTATTTTCTTCCACTTATATTTCAGTTATTATTTGGATGCATTTCCTCCATACATGGACATCAACAATGACCCTGTTTGTGTTATGCATCATTCGCCACTTCTTCCTACCCCAAGGACCAGGACAACTGGTAGCCTGGTATAACCTTCTGCATCAGTAGTTCTCTCCTTCAAAAACCAATTGCTCACACCTACCCAAAATTCAATGTGAACAGCAATTTCTACAGAATCCTGGAAGCCTTTACAGAGTCAATTGTGCAGCAGTCTTGGCATCTATTTTTTTCCCCACACACATGCTACAGACACAGAGAAACCTCTACCACTGAAATGGACAGTCTTTTCTGTTCAAATCTTTCAAGAATTTGCCCTCATAAAACTAAGTTGGAGTCCTTCTCACAAAAGCACCTAAACACTATGGTACCAACTGGGAAAGCAACTGAGGAAGTTATACTACATTGTTCCTCAAATTAAAAAAAAAAAAAAAAAAGGATAGCTGTAAAGCAAAGGCAGCATCAGCTGCTTTTCTTTTCCCAAGGTAAGGACTCAATGCACATTGAATTAAATATTAGTATAGCCAGGAAAGCTGACAGCGCTGCAGGGACAGCTATTTCTAAACCTGTTTTTTTGGCGGCCAAGTGTCTGCTCCAGTGCTTGTGTACTCAACTGACATTGAAAAAGACAACATGAATGCAAGTTTCAGGAAAGCATTAAAAAAGAAAACAGCAAACTGGATGAAAGCAGTTTTCTAACAGCATTCCATGAAATTGGTACCATATAGATGAATGGAGTCTTTTTCTTAACACTGTATTTTGGGGTAGAAGGCAACATGCTTTCCCAAGCAGGACAGTGGCTGCAGATACAGCATGCCATACTCCTGACGCTAGGATCTTTGCTGTGGTTAACACCTTGATCTAATAAAATATATACCCTAAAGGAAAATGCAAGATACAATTATGTACTGGCAATAACATAAAACTATGCTGAAATAAGGCAGAGAGACAAGAAACAAACCAACCAACACACCTTTTACAGTCCCTTCTCCACTGTCTCAGAGGGTGGGGACACCTCACAGGGAAGCAGGATACACTGGGAATGCAGTACAGAGACTTCCAAGTAATCGCAAATATCTGTCACACACAACCTGATCACAGATGGACCTGGCTAGACCTATTCTGCTTCAGGGTATCTTTTAACAACTCTATCAGCCATACTGTTAATCACCAACACACATAAATCACCACAACTAATCCCATGCTGACAGAACATATGATATTTTAGCTTAAATTCAAAATCCCATTAATTCCTGCTCTTAACACTCCACCAGTTTACCCATACCTACACGTAATCTATTAGCACTAATCTGTTCATAACAGCTACACAAAACAATAAATTGACATAAATCAAGTTTCCATAGTGAAGAACTCAAAAGCTAGGGGAGTCCAGAATTAATAGGGTTTATCCAACCTTTTATTTGTTCGCCCAATAAATGTACATTATGATAAATTTTTAAATGCATTATGTGATCACTTTCTATTTTCCCCTCACAGGATTAGACATTCTCCCTGAACAGAATAGGAGGTACTTGCTTACAGAACAGCTGTGCTGTTTTTATGCTTTGGATTTTTTTTCCATTCTCACACAGCTTGCAGTCTCTGGATTATTTACTACTTTGAAGGCAAAAATATTAATCTCACAGGCATTCCTTACCTGCTTATTGCTATGCTATTCACATACTTCACAAACATAAAATAGTTCCATAGCAATCCAGGGGAGATGTGGCATTATTCTCTTATCAGGTAGGGAATCAAAGCGAAAAGAAAAAAGTCTCTAAGTATCACTGGTTTGGGCAACTCCATTTAAAGCACTTTGGTTTTGACTTTTCAGAGTACTTCACACTATTTCGCCTTCTCTGTTTTGACTGACTTCAGTTACAGCTGTGAATATATAATGCTTTTGCAAGGGAGACTGAGAATCTCATGCTGAATAGAAGTCAGTTATATCTGAATTGCGATGACAGCAACTTGTGATGGTGATGACAATTCCCAACGCAGTAGGGATGGAACCCAGTTCTCTACAGCAGTACTACCTGCCTTACCTTGGAACGATACTCAGAATGAGGCAGGAACCCCAGAAGATACCTGAGTTCCAACATTCAAAAAATGAAAAAAGTTTCAACCACCATGACATGTCTTCACCACACAGTCCTCTGCAGAGCTGCACAGCAGGCTCTTCCACAAGGATGGCAAAAGGAGATTGCACAGGCCATCTTTATCGTGTTGTCCTCTAATTTTAAGAATTTGACTTTGCCACCTCACTAACACAACGTTTTGTGCAAAATCTGTTTTGCTTTAAGTGAACAATTTGATCCATCCTTCCCCTACTGACTCCCCCAGAAACAACCTCACCTCCTCCCGGGATGCCATCTACGATACCTAAGCGCAAGACCAAAGCCAAGTCTTTGAGAGGACAGGGGGAATCTTCAAACACATAGTTCTTAAGTACAAATCACAATTTTTCTGATGCCTACCATTTGACCAAAGTTGGGGCAATTTTGGAAATAGTAGCTCAGCACCACGCACAGCACAAAGGGTACCCATCTTCCAAACTCCATGCCCATGCTGTAAGGCTTGAGTACTTAGAATAAGGGTCCTCCAGCTACAGGTTTAAGATATCCTGGCCGTTTGGGCTGAAATTAAAAATAAATATAGGCAACCTGAGGCAGACTTTGTCATCTTATTTCTTCAAATACTTGTATTTTACTAAATTGTGCCAGATCACTGCTCCAGGGCTGTGACTTGACTTCAGGATTCTGGCACACACTTGAGAAGGCTCTGTCAAGCCTTTGTGCTACCTTCTCTCAGCAAGTTAAAACACAACCCCTTTCCTCAGTGCACAACTCAAGTAACTACACTTGCACTAGGAAACTGCCGACCCTTTCTGGGGCAGATGGCATGAGTTCTGGTTAGATCAGAGACAGCACAATGCCTCCTAGGACAGGGAATAGAAAACTCATGCTCAGCTATGCTAGTCCAACCATTCCTCTGTTTTCAAACTATATGTAGAAGCATACCAGCCAATGCCTATTTTTGACCGAAGTTTCAATGAATTTCAAGCATTTTCCTCCCTATGATGGAGACAAGTATCACAACTCATACAGCTACATGAAAATAAGGGAGATATTAAGTTACTTATCCAACATAACTGCTCAGAGTCTAAAAACCAACAGTTTTACAAGGATTAAGTAAAATGAAGCCTGGGACAAAAAACAAGAAAAAAGCCCATATTAAAAAAAAAAAAAAAAAAAAGGAAAATGCATGCTTGCTCAGACTCACTCTGTCATGTTTTTCACTCACTTCTCCCCCACACCACCAACCACCGTGACAATAGCATAAAAAGTTTCATTTACCTTATGAAATATTGTCTCCAGGCTCACACGAAGAAATTAATTGGGTTTTGCTTTATACGTGTGGCAGTGTATAAGTGTATGAAGGTCATCTCTACTCAGCAAGACTCTGGTTTATGTTATAGACACATGCATGTTTATGTTTGCAAGTATACTGTGTATAAGCATCTGCTGAAGGGAAAAGAATCCAGGCTGATATTTATACAGCTGAAGCAAGGTTTATATACATTGCATCCTACTTCTGGAACAAAGGAAGCATGCAAACAGAAAAAAACCGAGGCAAACGTTGATGGTTCAGACTCCTCCCTTCTCCTCTTGAAGGAGTTCTAATTATGAATAGATGAGTAAACCACAAGCTATGACTGTCCTCAGATATGCTCAGTGCTTTGCTTTAACATCAACCATTTTGCTCAACTATCTTGCTCATAAATTGGAGACTGCTACCAAACACAAAACACGTTCAGACAAAGGGCAGGACGTCTCCTTTCAAAGGCATGGCCAGTGACATGAAATGAGCTCTACTTTGCCAGTCCTTTTCCATAATAATAATGTGACTGTCATTCTCTTCTAATTAAATTAGTCACTTCTACTTCCCATGCAATAGATTCTCTTTCCCTCCTCTTCCTTGGTCATGATAAATCTCCATGTGACTTAGCTGTCCCATAATTCTGCCTAATTGGTTTCAGCTGTCATTTTTGAAGCTGAAATGCACGGAGAGCCTGGGGCTTGTGAATGGAACAGGAAGCATTTCCAACCGCATTCCCATCATGTAAAACCAGCAATGTGAAAGAACCCTTCCATTAAAACAAAAACGGGAGTATTTGGCTGCCAGCGATGCCATCATGCAGCAGACAGATTGTGCAGCTCCAGCGAGGCTGTTGCGAGCCATTCCTCTCTGTTCAAAGGCAAGCACACATTATTTATGCTCTAGCAGTTTTACTGACTAAAATACTTCCCTTTTTGTCACCAACAAATTCTTAAACTGATAATATAATTTACCAATAAAAGCACAGGCAGTAGGAATATTTGAAGTGACAGGAGAACAAAGAAAAGTTAGTTCTATTTAAACGGCATGTATCCTCTAACCTAAGTGCTCTGCAGATTACTGCACCACGGTTTAAACTAATTTCATGTTGCTGGTATTTTCAAGTCTCATAGACTCTCATTTTCAAGTATTTCTACGGCTTTCTATAAATCAATCTTTTCCCCCTATGAGAAAATGCAGTGTTAGCCATGGTAACAAAAAATATCCTACAAGCTATTTCTGGGTGATACCTAAGCAACTTCCAGAAAAACAGCAGAAGGCAACAGCACCAGCTGGGCTGAGCAGCAGGGGAAAGATATATATTAGGAATTCAAGAAAGAAAAAAAACAAACCCACAAGACACCTTTAATGAAAACAATTTTGCTAACAGATGTTTCTAGTGCCTTGGATATCTCTCACACTGTCAACAAAGATAAATACACTTCAAAACACATTAACAATACTATATAGAAAAGGAGATTGGGTGGTGGGAGAGTACATAATACATACACAAACCTACCTGAAAATCCCAGAAAGAAAAGGGAATGCACAGTTGCCTGATTTTTGGTTTTTAGCAGAAAATATGTATTTATTTATTGATACAAAGCCTCTGTTCATTGCACAGAGAACAATCTGGTCCCTGACTCTTGACAAGTGAGACACACACTGCTGGGGAAAGAACTGCTGAATGAACTAAGAGGTCAACAAAATCCAGTTTTCTGAAGATGCCAGTTTATCCTTTTCCTTATTCTCTGGCCAACTTAATAACTGTATCAGCCTTGTTTTCTCAGTAAATCAGGTTAAAGAGACAATAAACACTTAATTTAGTGAGATTATTTTAACAAAAGAATGACATCTCAAAAATCAGTAGGAATTTCTCTTTAGTATGACCAAAACCTAGCAGCAGATCATTAGCTTGTGTAAACTGTGATGGACTTATAGTTCCAAAAGTCAGCAGGGTTGGGACAATTCTTACAAGCTGAGCAAGTTGCAGTACATGTGCATGTGCACTTTCTCTTTAATTTGCTAAGTCATTAGGTTTCCATAGCACTGACCATTATATCCACTATATCCACACATTAAAAAAAAAATAATCAATCTGAAGATACAAAAAGTTTCTTGTTAGACCACGGCAGATACCACTAAGCTCATGGTGACAGTACTCACTCCAGGACCACGTAAGCAGAACACATACATGGCAGGGAGGCTGACAGTCCACATACAGCCACACTATGCCAAGTATCCACACTACTACTGGCACAGTACTGACTGTGGATGGGGCAGACATACCTACACAAGCTGAGCTGCACAAGAGCCTTTGCTATGGTGGTGTGCTGGGCTACAAAAAAAAGCCATCTTCATGGCAGGAAAAAAGAAGCGCAAACACTTTCTCTAAAAGCTTCAGCATCCTATGGTAGACCTCTCTTCACACTGGCTGAGTGACTGTTTTCTGCCACACTTCCTAATCTTAACTGTCCATGCATGATTGAAAGACTAATAAAAATTTTATAGGGAAAATTGCAGTTCAGACTGCAAGGCACACAAAAGAAAAGTGATGCTTCCATGGATTATATCCTCTTTACTCAAAATAGTAAAAAAACAAAAAATGAATAGGCCTATTTAACTTTCAAGTGTTGACTCTATTTATTACTCAATTTTGATTCTTGATTCCTCTTATTCACCATTCCTTAATTATTTTTATATCATAAAACTATAAACATATTATGATGATATGTGCAACTACTGATCTCGTCATTCTGACTCCAGGATTTTTAGTGTTATTATTGTTTTGCCAGAATTGCTCACCCCAAGTTTCTGTTTTTTTAGTACAAAGCTGCATACTGCTAGTTCAGGAATGAAAAATCTATTTTTAGATTTAGAATTATGGCAATCATCACTCTCCAAACAGCCAGGTTTTGGGTTGGTCGTTTGTTTGTTTATTTGTTTCAGTCTGCACTGAATAAATCAGCGCTTCTCACTTTGAGAGAAATTAAGCAGCAGCTACAACCCACACTATTAAAGGGTCTGAGAAAAAAAAAATTAGATTAGACAGTCTCTAGTGCAAGTTGAGATACTGTCAGGTTTCACCTCAGAGGGATTCGGACAATGCCAGTTTATTACTGAAATTAAAAGATAAGGAATGTGTGGTATGCCACCAGAATATTACTGATGGTAGAGCTGTCCAGAAGTCTATAACATAATTACTAAAAAAACCCCAAAAACACAACAACAACAAAATATAAACAATACTAAAATTAGAAGCATTTTTCTTTAGTTTTGTTTGAAGTAGTAAATAAATCGACATTTTTTTCCTTCAACTCCTGATACAGGAAAGTAGCAGTGTATTAACTTCAGTGAAAGACTACAAGTATTCATATTTAACTGATAAAAAATAAGATGCAGAAAGATACACATAGAAAGGTTCTCAAAGAAAAAATCATCAACTTACCTATATCTACTATCAATGACATGGCATTCTAATGAATGTCTAAACTGTTCTTAAAGACAGCCAGTATCAGAGAAATCATCACCCAGTAGTATCTTCTTCAGTGCTTTAGTATTGTTACCATCAAAAAGGCATTTGGATAGTTTAATCTTTCTCTTCCTTAGTGCAATTTCAGATTTTCTTTTTTATCCTCTTTACCATTGACATGGAAGCAAATCACTGTCTTTCTCTACTAGTTATTTAAAGGTTTGTAACCATCTCATCCTTTTTTCTCCCAACTCTAAGCAGCCCTACTTTACTTTTGACTTTTTCTCAGAAGCCTTTATCTAGATGTTTGCTTGCTCTTGTTTCTTTTCCCCTCAGGTCTCCAGCTGATTCATGTTTTCCTTATGTGGACAAATTTACCATTTCGGATGGTGCCCTCACCTGTATTGAGTAGAGCGTTATCACTGGCATAGGCATCTTACTACATGTATACGTTTTTGATGGACTACAATAGTGTTTGGAATTTTTATCTGAAATTTAGGAAAAAAATACTTGAGATCTATCAGTAGATAGAACATCTTATGCGATTTCCAGTATTCCATCTGTCAGCTCAACTCTGGATGTGTTTTATGCTTTAATTTTGTTGTGTTTTTTTTCAATACTTATACTGAATACACTTAATTAATAGTTAATAAAAAGAAGAATAAATAATAGATGCTAATTATTAAATGGTGCGAAGCACAGTGCAAATCCAACAGATATTTGGTAAGGTTATAAAAAACATTAGTAAATTGTACAAAAAGTAAACATTCAGATGCACACAGCCTCCTAATCTGTTGGGTGTAAATCCTGATTAATTTTATTCACACATCTATTCATCAGTATGTACCCTCTGTATGAAGGTTTTTTTTTCTACAAAACCTTTGTAAGATCCTGCAAAGTCAGGATGATGAGTAACATCTTTCCTCCTTCCACTAGACCTGTGTAAATTTCTTCACCTAGCAGGAGTATTTTTATTTATATTTTGTCCTGGTTTCAGCTGGGATAGTGTTAATTTTCTTCTTAGTAGCTGGTGCAGTGCTGTGTTTTGATTTGGTGTAAGAACAATTTTGATAACGCACTGATGTTTTTGGTTGTTGCTGGGTAATGTTTATACTAAGTCAGGGACTTTTCAGTTTCTCAGGCCTTGCCAGCGAGAGGGCTTGGAGGGGCACGGGAAATTGGGAGGGGACACAGCCAGGACAGCTGACCGAACTAGCCAAAGGGATATTCCATACCATATGACATCATGCTGAGTATACAAGCTGGGGGAAGAAGGAGGAAAGGGGGGGACATTTGGCATTATGGTGTTTGTCTTCCTGAGTAACCGTTACGTGTGATGGGAGTCCTGCTTTCCTGGAGATGGCTGAACCCCTGCCTCCCGATGGAAAATAGTGAATGAATTCCTTGGTTTGCTTTGCTTGCATGCATGGCTCTTGCTTTACTTACTAAATGGTTCTTATCTCAACCCTTGAGTTTTACGCTCCTTTCTGATTCTCCTCCTCATCCCTCTGGGTGAGGGGGGACTGAGTGAGCGGCTGCGTGGTACTTAGTTACCAGCTGGGGTTAAAACACGACAATTTAAATACAATTTTTCATTCCTTCTTTCCTGCTGATTCCCCTATCTGGCACAGTCCTTCCTCTCAGCAAAGCACCCAGCAATTTCCTTCTGAAATCTCTTCTCAGTCCCTATCTCCCAAAGCTGACTGTTTGCATCTGCAACCTATACTTGCACATCAGCAGCTCCTGTCTCTGATCTGCTCATTAAAACTTGAAAAACAAGGCCTTCCCAAGAGCAGTATTCCCTTACTGCTTCTCAGTATTGAGAATTACTGCTTCCCAAGAGCAGTATTCCCTTACCCTCTTCTCAACAGTAGGGGGATTTCCTTTCTCTCTGCTTCCTCTCAGGCTTGTTCTGTGGTCTTTTTGACTGCAATTTAAGTTGCCCAACTTGGGGCATGCCTGGAGCCCAAAGCAGGGGTTAAACCAATAGGGGAATGGCTCCTTTTCTCATCAAGGCAAATGGAAACCACTAAATTCAACTGCTCCCATGCTGGGAGACCTCAGTGGCTCCGCTCCTTCCCAGGGTGGACAAAGCATGTTCATGGTAAGCAGGGTTGTCTGCCAAGAGGGTGGCAGGAGGCATCTGGCTTGCTTCAGAGCTTCGCTTGCTTACCATAGCTGGCCAAGCTCCTTGACATCAAATGGGCAGAAAATTGCCTATCATCTCACACTCGCGCCAAAATAAGGTAATGCAGCCTCCAAATAAGTTTCACTCTCAATCAAGGATTAAAAAGACCTCTTCTTCCTTCTTGTGTCCAGTTTCCCTAATTTCCTCTAGGTATTAAGCACTGCTGAACAATCCTAGGGATCAAAGCTCAAAAGCAGTTCTGGGACTCTACTGCTTTTCCCTGCTCTCTCATCCACTAAAATAATGTGGCTTTTTTTGTTTGCTTTCACAAATGAGCAATCCCATCCTACCTTTAGTGTCAATACACATTCCCTAATAATATTAAGAAGGCCAGAACTCAGTAATAGTGCTTAATCCATATTATCAAAAGTTGTAAGAAATTCAGAATTTTCAATGCAAAAATTGTTGATCCTTTTAGATAATGAGCATTGACCATTTCCTTGTGTAATACTTTTCTAAGATGTCCCATGACAAACTCAAAATATCACTCTTTGAGACTTTAGCCCTGTAACTCTTACTTCCAATAACCAGTATATATCTCAATTTGCAATGAGCATTGAAATGAGAAATTCACACCTATTTTTTTCTTACAGGAAATGGGAGGAAAATGTAACTAATGAACTTTATTAAGCCAATTCATTATATATTTTAGCTGCTGTAATGAAGCAATGAGAATTAAAACTTTCTTCTTTAATGGAAAGTAATTTTAAAGAAGAAAAAACATACACAAAAATTAAAATAGGCAAAGTAATTGAAAATGCTTGGGTTTAAATTACACTATTAGATTAGTCTGGAGCTTTTTCACTGTTGAGGCAGAATTAGTATTACTCATTACTCATACTTCCAATTATAAATGTATCTGTTCTTGTTTCAAATCTAGTTCATAAATATTGAAAGCATAATGTAAAGTATGGCTTTACATGCTCACTTTTATATGCTAGGAATAGGACAAGTTGATGGTTCATTTATTGATAATAACATACTTAAGTAATTATGCATAATACTAAAAACTTCATTATCATTCTACAAAGCCTGCAGTAATATGTACTGGTTAGGACTGCCTTTCAGCAATTACATGTTTCAAAATACAGTCATGTTCCTTTTAAATAAACAAGTGAAGAAACAAATGGTAGTAGCTAATGATTGTTTTAGAACAAATAGATGTGAACCCATCTTCAAAGATCTCTCAGTATGTCTGAGATCTCACCTGTAAAATTCATCACTTCCTTTGGCAAAGTTGGCTATATCAGTGACACTTGCACTACAGCTGGCACACCCACAAGGTCGCACAAACTAACACCTAAACAGAGCCTGGAGAGGAGGGGAACAAAACTGATGTGAACAGTCACACTCTTCCATTGCACTGTAAAGTTGAACTGCCCTTTTTCTTTTGGAAGTCGTTGCAGTCTAAGATACCATATGCAAAATGTGTCAAAATTTCACATTTTGTTTTCAGGTCTTGTTTCGCACATCCCAGTTAACTACACAGAAACCATTTCCTCTACCATTCATACATGAAAGACTGTCAGCTCTTCAGGTTTTATAGACATGATTCCAAGCAGTTCATCTTCAAAATTCCTCAGGTAATAAGCAATGGCTCTCAGTCATCCGGTGATAAAACTGAGCTCAGCTCCCTTTTTGGTATGCTTGAATGACCAACAATAATCACAACTGATGTAAGTTACCAAAGCATACAAAGAAATTATGTCCTACTAATAAGGTACTGTATATACTAAAATATTTTCAATTAAGTTCGTTCATTCAAAAGAAGCAAGTCCCCCTTCTCTTGTCCACAGAAATGTACAGCTTCACATTCACCACCAAAGTGTTCATAAGGAAAATGAACTTCTGCTCTTCAACTGTCAGATAGAATTTTTAAAGACTGACTTTTCTTGCTTCTAGGGACCAGCAAGGTTAAAGTTAAAAAGCTCTGTCATGTTTTCATCTAAGAAACTTCCATAAAAAAAAATATTCTAATTTGAGGTACCCAGAGAATTTAATCACTGCCATGTTTCCTTTCAGAGGCTATTCTGCTTTCAGCTTTTATCTTATATCTGCAATGCATTTTGCAATGAAAGGTGCTACATGAAATTAAATTTCATTCTACTCTTCCAGGGTCAACACTAAAACAGAACACCTCTGATAACCTCAGATGTTTCATCAGTATTAATTTCCCAACGGATCGTCACTGACCTAGCGACCCAAAGTTTCCGTTTCCTGAGAACTCTTGGATCACTAACTGTTCATCCCTAATTTAATCATGACATCTCACTCAAATGGTTTTACTATGTTTGAAATGGCCAATAGTGATTAATGGCAATAGTGTCATCAGTTTCATGATGTCACTTTATGAAGTAAATCAAATCCAACCCCTTCTAGGTTTGTTAGGCCTCAGTCACTAAAAAAAATGTATGTTACTGTGTAATTTTAATCACACAAATATTTCTACTGATTTCAGTACAAATCACTCATATTATTGACATAACCACGTACAGGTGTTAAAAAAAAAAACACAAAACAAACCAAAACAGACATTACAGATACAGAGCTCAGTAACACCAATTACATAGCTGGACTGCATAGTCAACCAGCCAAAATTTGTAGATAGGAATGGGCAACTGTAATTTTTCCCTCTGCACATTCATATTATGCACTGAATGAGAGCTCTTTGACAAAAGGAACAAAAAAGGCCATTGCAATCATGCAATTAAAACCTGTATCATGCACACCCACAAGAATTCAATTCAGGTTACGTGAGCATTCTCCAGCAGTAAGCACTATCAGATGGCTTTAGCTATTTGATTAGCCTAAAATTTACATTACCTAATGATGAAAACAGACTTTTGTTAAGCAATTCTGCTGTCTCAAGGCACCTGAGCAACTTACATCATTACAATACAGTCCTTAGGCTGGTTGGAGAGAACAATGCATCCCTCCCCTTCTTCCTGAACACCACCTTGACTCTGCCCACCAGCCAAAATACTCAAATACTACACTTGGATCAGTTGCTAGAAACCATTACTAAACGAGATCCTGAAACAGTTTCAATAGCTACCAAACATCATGGGAATTAAAAAGTGCAGCCACCAGCAGGGCTGATCCCAACAGCACCCTGCTGAAAAACAAGCAACTAAGTGAATCCAGAAAAACCAGCCACTGCAGGAAGCTTAGTCTGTGGCTGTGCTTATCACAGACAGCAACATGATATAACATGTGGCTGGGAGCCAGAGTCTGTAAACACCGCTACTGGATGTAAAATCCAGAAATTTAACATTAGTATAATAGGCAAAAACATCTATTATAGGGAGAAACATATTCGGTAGATCTCATTTCTCAACCAGTTCTGATGAATACAGCTAAAAATAGCTGCTGATAAAAGGGACTGCAAGACGTGCTCATGTACAGTTATGCAAATAAGTCTAAACTGACCACTACATAAAAATAAATATCAAGGCTCTTCCTATGCTAATTCAGTGTATAAGTCAGGAGCAGAAGAATCACTGATTTTAAGAAAAGGAATTAAACTTTCATTAATATTTCTATACCTGAGGTAAAAAAATATGTACTTCATGCAACCACCCTGCAGGCTCCTGCAGCCGAATACCCACATTATTACACTGCAGCATTTTCATGTAAATAGACAAGGTGAATGACTTCTCCAGATAAGATGCTGTATGCACTATCATGTAAAAATTAAGGTATACTCCCAAGAAACATCAAAACAATTCCATCTGTCTTAAGTAGGGATGTACTAAAGAGTAAAACTAGTAATCACTGTACTTTATAAATGCAGTGTCTTCCTCATTACAACACAATAACAGATACTATACTGAAAATTTAACCTTCTCTAAACTCATTTGTTTCTTTTAAATTGCATGTTCTTGGACCCATCTGTGAAAATTAGGATGTTAATTATGATAGTACATTGCATAATTCCACAGCTAAATGCTGAAGTAGTTCTACAAAAATGCCATATGTTTGTCTTAGAAAAACTAAAAAGATTAATTAAGAGGCCAAGCCCAAGACTTTGGAAAGTAATACTCTGAACACAATTAGATCATTACACCGCGTACTATATAAATTGACGTTTTAATTAGTACATAAAACACTAGTCATGGCAAAAAAAATAATAATCCAAAATTCTAAATTGCATGTGCCAGACTTCTTTTTTACTGACATTACTTATAAAAAGGCACTATGCACAAGCCAGGCACAACAGAAGCCATTTAAAATTGCTACATGCTTTTGATAAAGGAACTAACTGTTAAGCATTTCAGTCCTGTCCTCCTCCTTATCTACATTATCCTCACCTATTTTAAAGTTAACCTATCACATCAATAAAGAAAAAGCTCTAATAAATTTTAACAAGGAAGCAGAGTAAAGAACCAGTTTGAAAAGCCAACGAACCAGTATAAGGTCCTTCAAGAGCCCTAGCAGCCACTTCTCCATCTCTGAATCTGGTTTAGCCCAGCCTTTCACTTTTAGCCTATTCCACTACAAAGCATCATCTCTTATAGCCTCCACGCTCCCGAAGAAAATAAAGGTGTATTTTGGCCTGATCCATAGACCACCAATAGTAGAACTTTTCTATCAAGTTTAATCCACCCTGGACTGTATCCAGAACATTAGTTACTTTACTCACCACATATTCAAACACAAGTGTCAGGGTCTCCTTGGTGTGAATGATGTCATGAAGCAGCACAATGTTAGCATGTTTCAATCCTTTCAAAAGAGAAGCTGAAAAGCAAAACATAATGTTATCTTAAAAAGGATCAGAATTCCATTGGTTGGCTTTTTGTTTTTTAGTGACCTGGATGATTTTTTTGACATCTGAGTTTCATAACCCAACAACCAACTTCAGTATCTTCTATGTTCACACATTCCGCACATTCAGTGTGTTTGAAGATCATGCCTTCCCATTCAGTACTGTTTTCTCCACCTTGTTCATCAAACTCAACCTCACTTTGAGGCAAAAACGAGCTATAGAGATGCTTTCCTTACGCAGCCTCCTCTAAGTGGATCAATCACTAACATCTGGTCAATCAGACACCAAGTTCACTTCTACACTCAAAGATAATCTTTTGTCTCAAACAAAGGTCAAGCATGTCTTTTCAAAACATCATCTTTCCTATCCAACACAACAGAGCTGCTTTCTAAACAAAGTGCAACAACTATCCTAAAACAGTGTTTTAAGCAATAATTCCCCTTTCTCTCAAAGACAACACAGGTTTGATGGAATCATTTGTATTAGCTCATGAGAATAAATACATGGTATTTTCTTCACCTTTTTTTTTTTTTAAAAGGCACTAGCTCGTGTTTTCAGATTACTGACAAATAAAAACTTAGTGAACTTCCAGGTGATCTCCTTTTCTAAATTTCTTTTACACCATAATACATTTTTAATGTTCACACTATATTTCATATTTAATGTTCCACAAGACATGGCATATTTTGGCAATATATGCTGACAAGCCATGAGTTGTTACTAATGTCATTCTGTCATTGGTGCCATGTCATCTCATGCATATGTCTGAGCAGGACTATCAGTCACCACAGCAAAGTAAATAATAGATACAAAGACATGCAAATGAGTGGCATATTTCTGTACTGAGTAATGTGGAACTTTCTTCTTCAGTCACCCTTCTTTTGTCAAAGAAAATAATGAAACACCAATCATCTGTCTCACTCCACTGCTGTGCAAAATGGAAGCTAGAGAGCTTCCACAGCACTATTACCCCCTTGCTGTCCTATTGAGAGTGCTCCATCAGGCTGAGGTATGGATATGTTTGGATATGTTGGATTTTTTTAAAGGACAACAATAAAAAATTGCTACCGGAAAACCAACAAATAATGACAACTGTTCTGAAAAGTACCGTCTGTCAGAAACAAGAACTTTTAACCTGGGGGAACCCCAAGAAGAGTTCACCTGCAGTAACTGAGCTTTTGCGAGCTCTTCTCTCAAACCTTGTCAAATAACCATACATGCAGAAAGACTAGGAACATGAAAACTGCCTCTTAGCAGAGCTGTGTCAAACTGTAGTAGTATTTATGACCTCTGTCAGCTTTTGCTGTTCACATTATCACCTGAGGCCTTGAATTCCTCTAGTTGCCCATTACTTTGTAGCTAAAATCTGTATATGGGTCATTAAAGCTTAAACAGTACATTGAAAGCAGCTTACCCTGAAGTCTCTGCAAATACTGTCTTTCATCTTCAATCCCCTCCCCCACTCTTATTTATCTTCTCTAATATCCAATTCTCCCTTTTTACAATCTCAGTATTCAACATCTGCCATAAACTATAAGAACTACAAAACATCACCTGCAGGGTGAGATTTCTGTCTTCTCCATTAGACCAAGTGAAATACAGTAAATGATATAGCATAGAGAACAAAATCATCTTAATTGTGCTAATCTTACACTGCAGAAATAAGAAGCAATTCCACTATCAATTTATACTGTGAGAAACCAAGCATAACAGGTGAAAGTAAGAGAATTACCCCACGTGCTCTTCTATTAGGACTCTTACTGGAAAGTGCCTGTCTTTTTGAAAACACTGCTTTGTTGCTTAAAAAAAAGTGGGGGGAAAGGAAATTAGGGAAAAAAAGAAGAAGTTGTCTGAAATAGGAAAGCTGTTCCTTCCTCCACAGAATACTTTAAAAACAAAATGAAATATGAACTGATGGTGCTCAGTGGTTTTTTTTTTCCAGAAACATCCCCTTTCAGAACAAACAACAAATATACCTCCTCTTTTGGGCAACTTTTTGCTCGAAGGGGACAGAACTTTGGATGAACTCCACTAATTCAAAGACAAAACCCAGAAACACATTCAAGAGAATGAAAAGGAGTCCAGGGAATCTATCAGCATCAGCTTGAGACAAGCCTGACTTCAGCTTTGAAGCTGCCAATGCAGCCGCTACTGGCGCTCAGTGAGAAGTGAGGTGCTGCTGTGCCTGGTGTTACCTCTAGAACAAAACAATTCTCCCAGAGAATGTCATCTCCATCCAGTGATTATCACCCACAGATTTCACAGAGAGTTGTTTTCTTTTGAGATAAAAAGACTAAAATATTGTCAAAAAAGCATTGCAGCAACTCACAAAAGTGAGACCAATATACTAGTGCTCCCTGTATCCTTAGCACATATCTTTAAAAACAAAATTATGTAATACTGCTTCAAAACTGCTGGCATTCTTTTTTTACCCTCAGTATTAAATGTAAGAAAAACAGATGGCAGCACTTTTAATTCATTTCCCCAAAGAGTTTTGAGGAGTCACAGCAGCAAATAAGGTTATAGTGCTTTTTTAAAAACACTTTGGACAAAATATCATATTTGTTTGAACAAGTAGGTGCTTCTGTCACCTGTGTTTGCACATTCCGTTACAGCAAATTCTAGCAGTAAAAAACAGGGCAGAGGAATTGGTGATATACTTCAATAATTAACAACATCCAAGATGATAATTTCTGTGACTTGTACATAAATTCATGACCTGAGCCACTAAAAGTACCAACACTCAGCACTTCCCTGTCAAGGGCTAATAACTATATTTGCATACCTAAAGGAAATGCATTGTATTTGTTTGAATAACCATCCCAGACTTCTCCTCCAAAAAGGGGATGCTCTCATCTATTATGAGCTCCTGGCAAGCTGCCTTATTGCTTGTGTTGGTCCAGGAGCTTTTTGCTGTTCCCAGATGAGCTGGGTTCTGAAGTACCCTCACTCCAGAAGCAAACCAAGCCAGATGGACTACAGCCAACTCTTACCCAAAACCTGAGTAGCATCAGTAAATCAGTGCTTTGCTCCATGCACAGTTTACAGCATCAGCTCAAGCCTGACACTCCATTAAAAAAGCCTTGTGACTTTAAGATCAGCCTTGATTTGGAGTGTTTTGAAAAAGGCTATTCCTGCATGGCCATAAAGTAAGATTTCACAGCTGTATGTCAAAATCAACAAAAGTAACTATTACTGTCAACTCCCAGGCCTCATGCAGGAAGAACTTCTCAGTAGCAGCACTAGCAGAGATGGTACTTTCAGACACGGCAAGCACACTAAGCTTGAACATCAGTTATGGTTCTCAGATCATCCTACCACAATCAATTAAGCTCCAGATAGAAGAATCACCCATGATATTCTAATTGTCTGACATTTCAGTGACCTGGAAGCCTTTCTCAGCAGTAGAAGTCAATCTCATACTGCTTATACTCATCGGAACGTACAACAGCTGCTGACACTCCTTTAGATTCCCTAGTATATGCAAAGGTTACGATATTCCCATAATTTTTCTAAAAAGTATAGCTATGAAAGTCTGCTTTGCTCAGTATGCAGTAGTTGAGGTGACCTCTGGGGCTACAACCTACCAGTGCTCACCATTTCCCATGCTACTCCCCACATACAGTGTTCACCCTTTCTCACTGTCACTCTAGCAGGACATCTCTTGTTGGGAGAGTTTTACCCTTGAAGACAGCACATCATAGCATTTGCACCTAATATTGTTAATGCAACTGTGCATCTTTGCTATCCTGTTTAATATCTGAGACACCAAAACATGCACATTCTGATCAGTAACATGTATTTGTGAAAGGAAATACTCTGTTTTGCTTCAGAGGCAAACACCGTATCTGTAAAGTTCTGCGCTTGTCACATTCTGCAGACACAATGGTGCTCTCTGACGGAGTGGCAACTTCCTCACATGAACAGTCAGCTTCAGTCTCTGAGCCCTCCTGGAAAGGCAGCTTTAGGGAGAAAACATTCATGGGGTTTTTCCCTCATCATGTCTTCTGAACAAACATACTCAAATGTGTTTTATTGCCTGCACAAACTACAGAAATTCTGCCTCCCTTCCCAGCAATTTGTGTTTCCATATATACATCTTTTATGGCAATTTTTAAAATTTGGCCTCAGAGCACAATGTCCTTTATGCTTCTCATCCACTTCCTACACAGCAGGACTTTGTGTGTGCAGAACGCTACTCACAGTTCTAGCACAGAGACCGGAATTCAGCATTCTGTTGGTTTTGCAGTAATAAATGTGCAGAAATTTCCTCTTCAGCAATGCAGTCCCCAAATCTACACTTTGCTATTTTTCAGTTCACCCATCTAAAATAATTTACTAGGACCAAATCACTTTGCTTTCCTACAAACCTAACATGACAAAATTCAACTCAGTGAAAACTATACATCCTAGGAAAGACTACACTGACCACAGACTTCCTATTTTCTCACCACAAGATATATTCTGCAGAATGATCATTATTTGTAATCCCAACTAGTTGATTTTAGTGCTGCATACCTATAAATGCACAGAATCTTTCAGCCTCCACCCTGATCTCAGTGGACACAATGCAATAAAGGAATATAGGTCACCGTTCAGCTTTGACAAATTTCTAGGAGGAAGTTTCTTAACAAATTTCAAGAGAATACATAAGCTGCAAGAACAACAGAAAAAGCATCAAATTGTTCCGATGTGCTATTGCGTAGGCTTAGCTGAATTACCTTCTTTACAGTCAATTCTAACCTCATGACAGTCTCTTCTAGATTTAACAAATGGTCCTTATTCTAGTTTTCATCAAGTAAAAAAAAATTTATAGTCTAGCATTAAGGAAGCACACAGTGCCTCACATCCTTGCAAGAAAGGATTTGCTACCCCTTCCAACTGTGGGCTGCTTTGCTGGAGGGACTACACGGACCACATTAGCTGCATCTACCTCCTCAGTCTGAAATTCAGGCTGACAGGAGTGGGTTGAACTCTTAACCAAGTACTTTTTTTCATTTGTGAAATTTCTACTTGCTGTTTCTACTTGAAAGTGTAGTATGTTATCAAAGAAGAAATACAGAAAAAAGCATGTGTAACAACACATAGGCATTTTCAGAGGTTCTTCTCACTACAGTTGTAGTCCCCTAAGCAAAATGCCAAGTCACAAACCTGCTGAAACCTTTTTGCCTATTGAACTGGAACAAAACATTGGAAGGACTGATCAAATAAGCTCCAAAAAGCGCTACAATATATTATTCTAACAGATATACAGAAGTCTGCTGTCATACGAAATGAATGTCTCTTTCATTATGTTCTGGATATGAATTCTGTATTGTTCCCAGTGCTCTTCAGACACAAGTACAGATGGAGGTTAAAAATGAGACAACATCCTACCAAAGCCAGACTCTCATGGAAAAAGACTGTTACGTGCTACTCCTATCTTGTAGCAGCCAGTCGTATCTTGCCTTCATTGTCCATTTCAGTATTCAAGAGGAGGAAACTGTGTAAACCAAAAATATGTCAGTATGTACAGAAAACAACTCTACAATGCGTGTAGCATGTGAAAGCAGAAGTCTACTACATTTTATGCACGCATAGCATGACTGGGACTAGTAGCACAATCCACTAATAAAACAGTCATTGGTTGTTACTAGTCTTTTGTTATCTTGCTGAATTCTCAGACAATTTTTTACATCGATATCTACCTTAGGATGACTTCTTTGCAAGTTTTCAGTCTAAACAATTCCTCCCGTGTCGCCAAAAAATCCACCGAGTAACTTTCCCCTTGAAAAAAAAACAACCCACCTCTAAATCCCATGTTTTGGAGTAGACACTCACAATCTGGAAATACAGAGACCTTTAAAATAGAAATACGTGTTTTGCCATCTCCATGAAAACCCTCTAAATTTGGTCAAGTTATAAGCAGTGTGAAAGGAAGGAGGAATACAGAAAAGGGGAGACAGCATGAGGGGCTGTGGTTCACGGTGGATGTTAGGACAGCTGGGTAAGGAGAAAGAAAAGCCAGAGGACAACTGAAGAGCCTTCACAGGCAGAAAAACACAGGAAGTGGAAAGTAAGAGCATATAGACAAGACAGAAAAGAGGCAGGACACAGAGCACGGGGCAGGCAAGCACTCACACTTAGGGAGAAGGAGACAGGAGCCTACAGACACTAGCACATATTCTTCACTGACACCCATATTAGAACCCAAGATTCCCACAGATTAACAACCCACTGCTTTCAGCAGGAATAAATGAAAATGCCTGGCAGTTTTCCTCATTCTTCTCCAATTTCAGTCTACAGACAGAAGCAACCTATGACAGCTACCAGCTAGCATTTCACCTCAGGCAGGATGTGTCCATATAAAAGCTTGCAAACATGATGAAACATTGGAGTGCAGATGCAACACCAGAAAATAGAATACAGATTTCCACCTGCTTTTTCAAATGCTTTGAAAATTACAAACGAAATTCCGAATTAAAAAACAAGAACGCCAAGTCAAGCACTCAAAGCAAAGATGGACTACATTCATAGGGGCTTCTGCGACACTAACTCAGTTTCTCCAAGATACACACATTCCTGAAGTCACTACAGTGAGATAAGCCAGGGTACAAGCCTTCAGCACACAGCTGCTTCATATCTATTTTGCATTTTTCTCATGCTTTGACAACCTACAAGTTCACAGCCTAATTTACCCTGCAGTGACCAACTTGTGCGCTTGTACCCATTAACTGTTCCCAGCTCTTTCACTTTTTTTCCACACGTGTAAGAAGTGGTTGCTTGAATTTTACTTTTATACAGGCCCAAGTTTGAACTTGATCCAGCTTTACTGCCCAGCTTCAGTGGAAGGACCTTTCTCATCCATCAGAGAAGCTGAAAAGTCCACCAGGATCAAGTCAGAGGAAAATCCAACCTGATCTTTTACCCTTACCTCTACCATTGGCTGAATATCACATTAAGTCACTCAAGCTGATATCATCACCATGTTCCTCATTTTCTGGACATTTCAACTTCTGATCTTCATTCGTGCTTATCAGAACCACTGAGTACACACAATTATTACAGTACCCCAAGCGACCCTGTACACTGCTATTACCCAGTGCTATGCAAGTATTTTTCAAGCCATTGAAAGTATTTTCAAGTACTTTTAAAAGGACTCTCAGCGAGTGGGGTGCTGAGAAGATGAACAAATAGTCAGAGCACAGCAACGAGTGTTCCAGAAAATCTCAAAACTATCTGTGTTTTAATAATGCACAGTGGGTGCATATACATAGAGCCACCCATCAAGAACACAGAATTAATTGTTCATCATCCAAGAGACAGAGATTACATAGCGGAAGCGAACACGGTGCTGTTGTATAGTTAAGGAATGAACAGTACACAGAGGGACGAAATTAAGTTTTCACAGGTAAACTTAATTCTGACAGCTTCTGAATGATTGACTTTTCAACTGCAATAAATATTCTCTGCTGTAAACAGTATACCTACAATATTAGTATTACACTGTCTAAACAAGGGACTAAATAACTGAACACCAGTACTGACACTCATGTCCTGCTGAAGTCAGTACAAGTTTTGTGACTCACTTTTCCCAATGCATCAATATGACAAGAAATCACTTAACTGTATCTACCCACACCGAGTAATTTTTTTGTACATAAAAGACAGAAAGGCATCCTAGGAAAGAATTTCATTGCATTAACATGAAATCCAGTTGCCTACCAGCATACTTTAACCACTACTTACAAATGAGGAATTCTACAGAAGAGCTGTTTTAAAAAAAAAAAATTACTTTTGCTGTTATTTCTCAGTGGGCCATTTCCTTCAGCAAAAACGCTGCACAAAAAGCAGACAGATTTATCAGCATGCACTTTAGGCAGCAGGGAAAAAAAAAAGGCTTGTGGCATATGTCTTGCTATTTTTCAAAGAGGGAGTGAGACAGGAGTCTTTAAAGGATCATGTCAATTTTCTTCTTCTGGGTGGGTGAGGCTCAACATGCCTCTTCACCCTTAGCTGGAAAATAACGCTGGAATGAACATGGCATTGCTTTGTGGAATGATTTAGAGGTTAGAGAAAGGCAGTCTCAGTAGAAAGCTAGTAAATATTTATTTTTACAAATATTTTAGTAAACAAAATAGATCACAGTGAAAATAAGGCATACTTATACTGTAAGTGAAAAGAAAACGACATGGAGCAAGTATGGGAAGAGAACAAGGATTTCATAATAAAGTGAATGAAATCCAGTCATAGCGTAACTTACACTAAAAATCAACTCAAAATAATGAACTACCAGAGCATTTAAAAAACATTAAAACATTTTTAAGAACAGGAAATAACCTTAATTCTGGCTAGATCTCTTTGATGCCTATTCTAAGGTTTGCACTAAATTTTTCTTTCCCATCCAAAAGCATGCTAAGCATGCAAACTACAAAATGGCAAGATTCCCTCAAGTAACTTGTAAACTAATTTCCAACATGAAGAAAAAAAGGGGGGGGATGAAGCAAGCTGGCAGACACTACAGCAGCAAAACCCAGCGATAATTCAAGTGAAGGTTCTATTTTTTTCCAAACTAAATCAGGTGAAAGAAGTTGTATCAGAAACTGCTAGCAATGTTGTACCACCAACAACAAAGCCCTTTAGTGCCAACACTGCTGGTCATTCACTTTGCAATCACATCACCTGAAAATATGGTTTGAGTTCTTTTCACCTGTAAAGGCCCTATCAGCTCATAAGGAACAGATATGCTGTCCTCCTGCCTTTTTGCCTTGTGGTCTCCAGGTATTATCTTGGTTTCCACCCTGTCATTTACTCTAGTAGTTCACAGCACCCATAACAATGTTAAATGAATTTAAGGAGCAAGCCATGAGGAAGAAACAAAAAGCCCTGATCCCCGGGATTTTTGCTTTATTGACCCTGGAAAGTAACTGAATCTAAATCAGGATGAGTTCAAACTTTACAAATTTACATTTAAGTGACAGTGAAGATCTGTATTATCATGTCATGGTCTAGAGCAGCATGTGCTTACTTAAACCTTGCGGACATTGTTCAACTTTGAAATTTGCATTTTAAAGGACAAAAATTTTCCTTTAAGCAAAAGATGGCAAGCCCTGTATGTGTCTTTAAAAAGCAGCTGGCCCTCAGAGAGAGCAGGAGAGGTGCTAGAACAGAAAAGATGGGCTGAAGGAATGTGTCAGCTTCACAGAGTTGACAGCCATAGCTGATAGTGACAGGGTGATGCAAAAGTTAAGTGATGCTTACAAGAGGCGTAGTTGAGGTAAGCTAGTCATTTCTGTCCTCCTACTTTTGCTAAAAACATCCCCATAATTTTCAAGTACAGATTCATATTTACCTGTATAGATGCATGACACCAAACTATGGATTTAAATCCATATTGGAAGGCATTCCAAGCAACAACATAACTAAAACACACCCAAGAAAATGTGAGAAAATACATTAAAGGGATCTGCCAGCATAACCCATTATCACCACAGGTGGTAAGAATTTATTTTTTTTTTTTAAAGGCCAGCTGAACAGCCAACAGCTTGTCTGTCTACTACATACAGATACAAAACATCACCTCCCAGCCCCCCAAAAATATACTCCGTTCTTCCATCCTGTTGTGTCATGCATCAATTATAATTACAGCAATTTACTGTTTGCTTTTCCAGATATGGAATCATAGTAATTAACAATGACAGCAGCAAAATTGATAGCACTGCCTCTTAAAGTACCAGTTCCTGTAAGATGTCACATTGCCTTGCCAAACTTTAAACAAATGTCCTCATCTTTTACAGTTTGTGTCCAGCAGTATTTGTTCCAGTCAAAACAGGTCAGTCTTTTCCAAAAGAGGACTAGAGAACAAATATGCTCTTTAATGTTGGTAACCTTTTCTTCAAACAGTTCTCAGATCTCATGCACTGAAAGGTGGCCTTCAAAAGTTACACTTAAGGTCAAGGACGTGATTTTTCTCGTTTCTGTGAAAATCTGTCCAATTTGTCAAAGTTTACATCTAGTCAGTGGAAAACTGTACTTTAAAGCCGCACTTTAGCAGCTAAAATCTCCTAGAGAATCCATCCTCCATGAGCACATTTAAACATTCAGATATTTGGCAGAAGCAGAAGAAGTTCAAGCCAAGAAGTCTGGGCTCCAACATCAGTTATAGATAGGACAGTGTCAGCAGCAAAACTCTTATGACAGTTTCCCTAAAATCACAATCCCAAACCTGTTCTTGGCTGAACACATCTCCAAATCCCTTGCTCCATTTCTGTTCCCCGCCTGCCCCCCGCCTTCAACCCTGCTAATGACAAAAAGGGTGGGAAATGCTAGCTCTGTCCAAGTAGACTCCCCATCTCCATCCCATAGGCTCCTGGCTGAGGCCAAAGTCACCAGTCCTTCCCATCTTTCTGTTACTGCTTTCTACACCTTGTGCTGCTTTGAATGGCCTCTGTAATTTGCATTCTTTCAGACCCACTGTTGTAGTTGTAATCCTCTTCCTGAGCTCCTCACACCATTATTAACTGCCATTTCTCCTGGTTCTCCCCTCTACCCCTGCCCAGGCATGGACAGTGGGGCAGTCTTCTTCTTCCAGGCTGCCAGAGCACAGCAGAAAGGGGAACAAGAAGGCTAGAGAGGAAACAGGAGGGAATAAGGGACAAAAATGCATGGATAATGCATGCAGAATTTTTAACTCTGTCAATATCAGACAAAACCCCACAACTAATTACGAAGGGGAAAGGCGGTGTTTGACACTTTTGCAATGAAAATTGCCACATAAAAAGCCAGTTTCACAAGGGGACTTGAATGCCATTCACAAGCTCAGGACAAGCCAACAAACCAAAAACCCAGAGCTTAAATCGTGTTTCATCATCCCACACAGTACACGAGTGCTGAGATACAGACAATTCTTTAGTGGGTCTCTTCAAATCTGTCTTATTATTATAGCTGAACACAAAAGTGACTTGGTAACCAAACACATGAGGCATGAAGGTTTTTGCTCCTGAGGAGAAATGGAACAGAAAACAAGCAGGGCACCTTAGCAAGCAGTACGAACTAGAAGAACTACAACATGCCTAGACCACTGTATTTCTCTATAGCTTCCACTTTCAATTAGAAAGACTAAAGCAAATAAAATACTAACAGGTTGTATGGCTGAATCAGTAAGCGTAGCAGCTACTCTGACTAACCAGCTCCTTTGTATCTGCAAAAATCAAGTGAGGACAGAAATCAAACTTCAGCTGTTAATTTGATTTGACCAAACACAGACTGGACTAGACCACTCAGTATATCTGTATGTTGCCAGGACAAGACCAGAACATCACAGAGCTATAGGATACAATCTCCTTACAAATATATCAGTATCACATGGTCAAAGATGAGACTATCACCTCACCAACTGAAGCCAAACCTGCTCAACACAGACACAAGACTCCTCAGGGCTGTGCAACTGCACAGTTTAAGTTCACTGGAAGCAACAACGTCATGCACATAAGACCAAGGTTCAGGAATACAACACCACCATCGCTGTTTTGAAGTAGTTTCTGAACCTCTGAAAGTCTTTGGAATGCATATTGCTCTAAATAAATAAGCCTTTTCCAAGCAACTCTTTAAGCAAGTTCATCTGCAACAGCATTTTGATATACTGCAAAAGGTCAAACACATTTTAGTTTCTACCACTAAAGTGAGAACATCTTAACATGCAGGAAACCACAGCTCAGGCTCTCAGGCTCTGTAAGTCCTTGGAGCTCTTTACTAGTGACATGCTGCTCATCATCCTCATCCCAAGTACATCAAAGAACAACTTCAACAAACCACCGAATTTTGTGGGCCGAGTTTTTCTGCCAAGGGAACACAGTCTGACCTGAAAAAGGCCACAGAAATTAGGACAGAAGCAAGTACCCATAGACACTAATGAATTGCTTTCCTCCATCAGCATGGCTAGTTAGTATCTATGCTACATCAGACACTTTGCAACAGTAAACTCCACCTCTGAAGGAACTTACTAAACAAGGAATACTAAATCCCTGTTTCAGCACATGCCAGAAAGCTTTGGCTAAAAATCAATAACTGATTACATCCAAAAGTCTAAGAGTACATTCCAGCTCAGATATGCATATTAAAATAGTGGCAGCCAAAGTGCTAACACTCACAAGGCTTTTAAATATCCTCCCTAAATTCTCACCTCAGTTCAATTATTTCAAATAGCACCAGCCCTATGAAAGCAGAACAGGAATGTTCCCAAACAGAAAAAGGAAAGATCAGTCCATGAAACAGGCACAGGAACACTACTAATTTACTTCTAATGAGGGCTCAGCATCCCAGTGATGACAGATCACAGACTTCAACAGGCCCATCAAAATGCCTCTCCCCCAGCTGGTTAGGATGCTTGCATATGACAACCTGATAACATCTGAAACAAACAGACAGGATCTCCACAGATAAACAAACCTGGTCTGAGGCAGTAAAACACACTCCTCTCCCAAAGTTTGCTGTGATCACAAGCAGCTACATGTAAAATATTAAGAACCATTTATCTGAGAAGAAACTACAGTTGGGTACCCATATTTTGAAGGTATCTTTAAGGTTAACTACATGAGCGCTGTACATCATAGGAACTGCAGTAGTGTCACTACCATGAAGGTGTGTATAATTATCTGCAGGTATTTTTCCAACATTTTACTGGGCTTTAACAAGTCACATTAATAAAATCTAGTGCTTTTGTACAGTTTGGCTTTCATTTCACTTAAGGAACTTTTACAAACTTGTTCACATTAATTCTCAGAGATGTAGATTAATAAATCTTTCAATGATTTTACAAGGTTAATGGCCTCTGTAATTAAAACAAATTAATGAGAAACTGAACTGCTTTAAATTTATGCACTTCACTCAACCATAAAAACAGCAAACTCTGCAAAGAACTTGAAAGTATGAACCAGAGGAAAATGCACCTTTTTTGCTGACAGCTCCAAAGCAATGTACAGAAAGGGACATACTCCTCTTAACGGTGTGCTTAGACTTTAGTATTTTGAAACCTAAAATACGAAGAATAGACATTAACACAATTTCTATTCTAGTTTCCAGACCTAGATGCATCTGAGAAATAGTTTTACTCCAGAGGTATAACTTAAAGTAAACACACACACACCCCAGAATAAAAGCTCATACTGTGATACTGAAAGCTCAAAAGCATAATTAATTTAAGCCTCACTTTCTTTTATTTTTTATTTAAACCTCAAGCTTTTAATTAGCATATTTTTAAATAAATAAAATTAATTAGAACTTAATAGCGCTGATAATGAAAGCTCCAAGTCCCTTACTAAAAAAAAATATTCAATCTATCTAAAAGTCAGTTAAGACTTGAAAATGTCGCAAAATTCATTTAAAAATTTCATACCATGCCTTGATAATTTTTTAAATTGAATTAGTTGACACACATTAGCAAATAAAAGGCTCGATCACATCATACTCTTTTTCAAGGTCAAATAATCTGAAGTTGCAATAATTACAACCCAAATCTCTTCATGGAACTAAAATTTCCGTCATCCAAACTTCACTAAAGAACTTGATTTAACAGCAATAATACATCAGAAGTTCATGCTAGAAAAAAGGAAAGGAATAAAATCCCCTGATAGTTAAGGGTTTTTTCAAGGTCCAGAGGTTTCCTACTGCCTCAGAGAGAAGTTGCTTCATGCTCTTGAACTCTGATCAGGAGTTATTCACGTGCAAAGAAGCAAATTCTTTGAATGTGACATTCTACCTTCTTGTTCACAGCCATAAAAATGAATGAAAAACATGAATGCATGGGCTGACGGCAAGATGGGAAGGTTACTAATGCAATTCATAAGACTCTTGGACTACTGGCAGAAATCTGACAGAAAAGGGTTAAGAAAGTCTTCAACCCATTATCCACCGATATATACTCTTATAGGTTATTTAGTTTGACCTCCTCAATAGAAGGAGCAATTTTCAAGCTCATAAATTTTTAATGAGCATATTTTTAGAAAGATGTCCATCTTCCCGCAACAACCCAGCTGTAAAAGTGTTCCCAACCCTCATCCATGTTTGCTAGAGTCGGAAGTCCATCTAATCCCTGCACTGGAAATTTAAGCAAAGCCTCCTTAATCAGGCTTTGAATGGAGAGTATACTTTGCTCCAAAACCTTTTCTTTTGCCTTTATATAGATTTGTACTTATTTGTGCAATCAAGGCTGATAGACAGCAGCATACAGACACACATCAATACCAATCACTTGAATTTCGTTTGTGAACCACAGCTACAATCCTTAGCTTCTCCACTGGCATGCAAAATAAAGTATTTTTGATTATGCAAATAGTCCTCTGCTTTGTGAATAGTGCCTCAAGTGATTCAAATGTTAATTCTGTTAGAAATCTTGATGCAAAGCCAGTATTTCAACCATGTCAGTCGTATAACCAAGACTTCCCGAGAAACACATAATTGCAAATTGAAAAATATCTTTTAGGACCACAAATACATTCAGATAAAGTAACCTGGAAAAGTGTGAAAGTTCTTTATAGCTTTTTGTCAATGGGCCTAGGACCTGCTGGGCTTTGCTCTGAGTTGGATGCCCCTTCAGGAACTGGCAGTTTCCTACTGGCCACAATGTAGTCACTGCTACGCTGAGAAAACCAGAAATTAAACAACAAAACCAAATTTTTATCTTGTCCAGAGTTTAATGTGCTAAACATTTGGGGGTTGTGTCTTCTCGTTTTCTTAATAAAACCCTCACACAATCCAGTGAATATCTGTATGAAAATGTTCTTGCAAGTATCAAACACATATTTTGAGCCCTCACAGCACACAAAAGAGCAAGTGTGTGCGCCAGATTTCAAAGAAATAGGGGAAAAGGGAAGTGAGCATGTTTGTGTGTGTGTGTGCTATCCTGCCATTTGAAGGTGAAATGTGTAAAAAGTAAAGGAGATTATATTTTTTTCCAGTTATAAAATTTTGGAAATATTTGGACCACATAAAAGTAGGTCAAGTTTGACCGCTTCCAGACTAGAACTTCAAAATATACTGACTTAACAGCTTTTCTTTTTACTTTGCAAGTACAGTTTTGATTATTGTTTTTCAGTCAGTTGTGTTGTTTGTTGTTTGTTCAGTCAGTATCACAGTAATTTGGGTTACTTTGTCCTCTCAAGTTTTAGGAGATATGAAGGAAGGGAGGATGTTTGCAGATGGAAGCCAGCCACGCTGGCACTGCTATGACCCTGTCTGCGAAGCTAGCATGGTGGTACACCAAGATTCCTACCACCCTCTTGACTTTCCTGGTTGCTTCTGCTCAGGGAAAACCAGGTGATAATTAAGCCTAAAAAACCCCCGAGTATATTCGTTATATAATTCCAACTCTCAGCTTAAGCTACCTATAGACAAAATAAAAGGCATTAGGAAGCTTCCAAAGCAGATCCAGAACAAAAAGTTAAATGCTTAAAATTAACTATTATTGACAGCGCAAGTTTTGTGCATCTTCTCAAGGCATAAGGATCCACAGCATCCTTATCTGCATTAACTCCTTCCTAACATCCCAAAGTAACATTCAAAGAAAACTGGTCAGTACCACTTATACATGGATTAAGGAAACTCTGAATCTAGCTTCACAAAACAAGGACAACAAGCTTTATCAGATCAGAATGGATACAAATCGCCAAAGCTTAGCACAGCTAATATAGCCTTATTTGCAAGGCTTCCTCCATTCATTTTGTTCTTCACTCCCTTTTCAATTAGCTCCAGCTAAATCTGCTGCCAGCTGAGAAGCTGTGGAAGTTTGTGACAAGGGGCCCAGAACTTAAACATTCAGAAATACACAGTTCCAGATTCTACAGCTGTATAGCCCCTAGTGATGGCTTTTAGACTCCAGTGTCATGGCTTGTATTTTAATAAATGGGTCAGAGGTGGAAGGCCATGATATCCTATTACCAGTCTCTGAACCATCCAGTTTCCCTTCATCACAGCAGAAAAATGGGATACATTATCAGCTTTTTTTTTTTTTTTATATTACTTATTCAGGAAGAACATTCCAAAGTAAAATAATGTGGATATTCATTTTCATTGCTTTCAAGAAGACAGTAAAGGTCAGTTTCTAATTCTGAAATGCTGCTCTCTTCATACTGATTATAAAGCCTGAAAGCAGTAACTCCACCCATGCTGCAAGAAGAGATGCCACTATGAAGCATGTATTTCAGTTCCACATAATTCCTGAATGATAAATCTCCCACCTCTCCCCACAAAAACTGAAAAATTGAACTAAAATATCTGCAACACAATCTTCAACCTATGGAAAAATACAAGAGAGGAAAAGGAGCAGTGCTGTCTCCTGAAGGAATGGCCTGATCCAGACAACTGTGCCTACAGCATCCAGCAGCAGGTAGACAAAAGGAAAAAGCAAGCTACGAAGAAACAGGTACAAGAACAAGGGAGGAAAAGAAAGAATGTATTTTTTCACCTCACATATTTAACTTCAATAGAAGATGTATTTGCTAACAATTTTTCCACTGTTTTGATTATAACTGATGTTTTTCTTCCTATGAGAAAGGTGTTAGTGAATGCCTCTTATTGACTATAATGACATATTTTATGTCAGTACAAAGATGCACGCTACAGAAAATATTTTCGAAGTATTTCAAAGTTTAGAAACAATTCATGCTTAAAATCTTCAGCAAAGTAGGGTGATCTAGACATAGCATTTTACTGTGTTGGACTTTTCACTTCCGTGAATACATGACGTATTTAAGGAAGAACTGAATCATTACCACAAAAGACGGGAATGAAAGGCAGCAAAGCAAAATACTGCTGTAGTCTTGTCCTTTCAGGCTGCCTGTCTTCTCAGCTAGCAAGCCTATTCCGAAGGCATGGCCCCATCATTTGCAAATAAGGATCATTCTCCCTTTGATACAGGAGTGATGCATACAGATATTAAATCAGAATAGTAACTTGTGCCTGGAAAGAGACTGGTGGTACCTAAATTTTAGGATATGTTTATAAAGAAGTTACAAGTCTGCAATTAACCAGTTGTGGGGTTTTTTCAAAGGGAAAAAAAAAAAAGTAGTTATTGTGCTGTGTACAAAAGCATTGAAAACAAAGGTACTGTTGCAGATCCAGCAGTAGCACGTGCACATCTTCACTGTAACACTCATGTCTGAAGAACCAGAACTATTTGATACCGTATTTCTAAATAAATTACACACATCAGGAGAATAAGGATATATCATTCATGAACTTTCTGTGTTGAAAACACACACAGCTTTTCTGGTGTTATGTTTAAGCATGATGACTAAAGTCAGCAACAAGAAGATGGTCATGTGTCTCAGACACAACTTTTGATGAAAATGAACATCTTTCATGGGAAGCATTTTATCTTTATCTAGATGTGGGTACACATCCAGCTCACATTAGATGCTCTCTGGGTTGATCAAAGCCAGTACGTCACTCTTCACAAAGGATTTGGTTGTTTGGGGAACAGTGTTAAACCAGCTTTCTACATCTGGTCTTAAAAGACATACAGGAGACATGCACTCACTATATATGTACACACCCACACACTCCTTCCCATACATGTAGTGATGTATCTCTTTCCAGGGGGCGAGATTTAACACCAGGAAACCAGACAACCTTCTCACGTCCTTATTTTGCATTTACCCAAAGTTGAAACCAGCTCCGCTGAGATACAACAGTCACCTACTAGTTTAACATGTGCAAAGACTACGGAGAAAGCTCAAGCTGACTGAAGCGGTTCAAACACAGAGTTGCCACCTGTCTCTGGTACTTTCAAAAACCAGGACACAGCAGTGGGAAAACACACACAAAATACTCAGAGGTCTTGACAAAGACACACGTCTTTGTGCAGATTTGAAGTTCCCACTTTAATCACAAGGCTAAATGGTACTGTTGCTTAGATTATTCCTTTCACAAAAGGGAGATTTAACAAAACACATTTTGAAGAATTGGGTAGGTTCAGTATACATTTCTTTGCCTCAAGACCAGATGATAACCAAAGTTTTATTTCACCAGGTGGCCATGGAAGGTATTGGCACTTCGAAAGGTGCCTTAGGATCTCCAAGCAATTCAAGCTGAGATGCCATCACTTCGCATCTCCATTCATATTGACAACCAGCTAGTATCACCAATTCAATCCACTCCAACTGGGATATGGTAACAGGGTAAAAACTAGTGCTACTTGGAGCAGGATTAGCTTAGTCCTACAATTATGGTGGTAGTATGTGCCATAAGAGGAGGTAAAAGTTGCATACAGCATAAAAACACTGATCCTCACCAACTTCCACTCAAACAAAAAAGCCATGAGGACTGCAAAAGGGTTCTGTATGACTTATAGTTGACTTATGAAGAAAGGATTGCCACCCTCCTTTTATCCTCCATATTCTGTAATTGCCATCTTTTTTATACCCTTCCCATCATACTATGAGGGACAGCGAGAACAGCAGACCAGACAAATCTGTAAGGCAACAGTTCTGACTCCTGCATCCAACAGGGAAGAGAAGAAATGTTTTTTTAGCAGAAAAAACTTGCTCAGAGCAAAAGACCCTCAGCAGGCCCAAAAGCCAAGTCAGAGCGCCCTGAAATTCAGGTCAGAGGAAACTGTAGGCAAATGCCTTACTGAAAAGGGTTCAATATTGCCCCTGAACTAACGGATTTGTAACCTTCTAGCACTGGAACTAGCACAAGATCCCTTATCCAACACCTTTGATGCAAATACTGAAGATGCACAGACAACTTCAGTGGAAATAGGGCAGAGTCTGAAAGGTCTACCATTAAGCTAACTGGTAACAAGGATGAGGAAAGGATTCCTGATGGCAAAATGATGATATTTTAAAAAAAGAAAAAAAAAAATTAAAAATACTCGAACTGTCACCCTATTCTTTTCTTGCTTGAACTGTGCCCAAAAATAAAAGCCAGAAGAAGGTCACAGCTTGCACATCAGAAGTACTGAATGAAGGTTCAATTGATACAGCTGTGTTCCACCTCAGCAGGCTACAGATAAAATTCTGGAGGAGGGATAGGAGGACAGAGGGGATGGAATATTCTGTGGAAGAGGTGTAGCTCTGTGAAGCTGGATAATTTGGAATTTTCATTTGCACTTCTCAGAAAAGCATGACACTTTTCCCACATGATGGGAGTTCATTATAGAATTTAAAATTTATATCATGATTCTCAAAGGGAAACACCATCATATATGTTGCATTTATGTAATCCCGGCTCTCGTGAAGGTTTTATAATTGTGAGAACCACTCATGTGTTAGGGGGCAAAAAGAAAACGATAGAAGGCAGGGGAGGGGAGCGGGTACGGAAAGGCTACACTTAAGCCTAAGAATAGCAAGGAACAAAGAAACAAGCAGGACAGACTTTACCAATCTCTACCATTTCTGAGCACCCTACATGAACAGAAGCCTTCATTTTGTCCACCAAACAGAAGTGAGGAAGTAGCACAGCACAATTTGGACACACTGAAAAGCAGGATACAATAACATCACAGTAACCATTTGCACTATATCTGAGATTGGACAACTATCAGCTCTCCTGTGTTCACCTGAGATGACCAGAAATTCAGTTCCCCTGTTTCATCCAGTCAGTCCAACTGCTTTCAGAGAAAGACAAATGAATAGTGTCAGAAAAAAAATAAATAGCAGCCAGTCAGGGCTGGGGAGAATAGCACAAGTAAAAGTAGAATAAAGACGAAAGCTCCTGCTGCTTCGGAGCTCCACATTGCCAAGGATCTAACATGCTTCTCTCAGATATACGCAAATGCATGTGCGGGAAAAAGTACAAGGGAAATATGGTTGACAATCTGAGCTAACAAAAAAATGCTCAGTCAAAAAACCTCCAGAACTTAAATGTATTTTTTCTATCATTAATGTTCAGTAAGAATGAATATGCACTTCTTTACAACATAACAGCGTGTTTACTAATAACAAACATCCAAAAGTCTTGGAGATGTTAAGAGCTGGCTTCATTTCATAAGAAAGTTCCCAGGAACATCCTTTCCAAATGTACTGTAATTTTTGAAGCCCAACCTATCCTAATTTGGAAATCTTGTATTCCCCTTTTATCTTGAGGAAGCATACAGTGTGGGTAAGGCTGCAGGATGCCCATAACAGAAAGACACCAGACAGAGAAATTAAAATTGCTGGAGTTTCTTTACTTTTGAATACTTCTTGACCTTAAATATCCAGCAACAAAGTGTCCCAGAGGTTCTTGGCTTGTGTGTTTTATTTTTGACAACACTGAAAAACAAAGCTGTTACGACCGCAAGCGGCATTGGCTTTGCAGGGACTTTACAGTTAATCGAGCTGTAGCTATTTAGCCTGCAGTAGGCACCAATTCTGCCAAATCCGTAGGCAATGAAAAAGTTCCCCAAGCTACATCCAAGCTACTGTCCTTTTCTTTTTGTACTTAAATGCTCCAAAGCAATGCGGCTTTTGGAGAGTGTGAACTTATCCTCAGACTCAAAAAACATAAAGACACAAAACCCCTATAGTAACTCATGTGACATGCATGCTCAGAATAGTTACATCTTCATAATCTTAAACGTAAACTCTTGAAGTTCCCTGAGGCTTGTTGAGCCAGATACATATGAAGCTTTTAGGCATTTCAGTTATAGAAATTTAAATTTCTTGACTGGACTTCGTGAAGGAAATATGAAAGTCCTCCAGACTCCTATCACTCAAAAGAAAGCAGCTGTCAAGCTTCCTTAATTACAAAAAAAACCACCACCAAAAAAATCACAAAACAAAACAAACAAACAAAAAAACACCAACCCCACCCACCCCCCCAACAAACAAAAATACCCTGCATAAAAGGAAGAATAGGTTTAAGTTTTGTAAGAGCATGATTTAACTTCCAAATACAGAATAATTTACTCTTTACTGGCAAACAAAGACAGAATCCCATTGCAGTTTTCATCTTCTACCAGTAGATAAACCAACAACTTAAATAAATAGGCAGATCTTGTTTCACTGTGCCCTTGACCTACAGCATACAACCTTCCAGACCTACTCTAATACAATGAATAGGAGGCTTATCACCATGAGTCATCCAACTAGTGCCATGAGGTCATTCGTTGACTCAAAGTTGTAGAGATCATTATGCTATTTATCAGTCAAAAATCACTGAGCTGGGAAGCATGTACAATAACTCAGGTAGTATTTCAATATGAGGTCACAAGAATTATATCTACTGAGTAAAAATACAATTTTCTGTAGCCCTCCCTTAGAGGGTACAAGTACAGACTCTGCTATTTCTGTTGGATAATACAGGAGCACAGCTGCTTTACATCACTTGCAGTATTGTTACTATGAAGCAGTATTTTCCATTGTGCACCCATTAGGAACACCATGCAATAAATTACGCATTCACTTAGGTAACGGCTCTCTCTTGGCAAACTGCTGATCTTCCCTGTACGTTTTTCTTAGCAGTTACTCCAATTTTCCACAGATAAAAGTTTTGTGAGGCTTTATCCCCTCCAGCCCAACAACTTCAGAAGGGGAGGCCTCAGAAAGCCTCCCAACCTCAGAAAGTCTGTCCAGGCTGAGGCATAAAGGTGAACTAGCATCTCTTTCTTAAAGACCATTCAAGGTTTTCATTTGTTGTTTCTCTTCTTCCTTCCTACCGCACAGTGACATATGGACAGAAAAGGCCTGAAACTTTGAAGACATTCTGTGGCCCAGAATTAAGCACCTCTCCTCCCTGCTCTACACTGGCACTCAAATGCATTAAGTTTTCTCCCGCAAGTCACATAAATTTATTCAGTATGCATGCTGAACCGCTCTTTAAAAATTTAAGTTAATGAAATTCATTAAGCAAATCCTGCATTCTTTGTAATTTTATAACACAAGAGAGTTGACTGTCTGCAAAGCATTTATGTGCTATTTTTGCATACTGCTATCCATTGGCAGCATTAAGGTAACAGCCTTTGACACTGGAGTATGTGGAAAACTATTGTCTGAGTAACTGTCAAACCGAAGATGTAGAGACAGTCTGTGACCTGAACACTTTTAAATGTGAAACACAAATCTGTACAAATACATATTAATTACAAGGTGTAAATACAAAAATTAATAAAAGATAAACTAAAAGTTGGCCAATCATGGCATTTAAATGGCAAAGTACAAAAACACCTACAAAACATGCCTGGTTTAGATGATGCTTTGAAACATCATCTAGGCCTATGGGAAATGAAACATTACCATATACTTAAACACCAGAATAGAGTTTTATTACTAATAGTAAATCAAATTGAGCAGAATAAAGGAACAGTGATATTTCCATGGATGGAAAATTAAAACCAAATACAAAACAGTTTTCATTATAAGGATCGGGAAGAAATAAGTTTACTGTCCAAGAAAGGAACAATGTAAGCAAGTTAACCTCACAAGCAAGGCAGCAATAAAACCAAGGTATGTTTGTCTGCACACATACCCAAACAGCAAAATCTTTGTCCTGCAGATATAAGCAATATTATTATTCAGAAATCAAACAAGGTAACTACAAAATTGTAAATCAAGCTGTTTCCAGAATTAGAATCTATCGCACAGTTCAGTGTTTAGCCTAGATGAATGTATGCTATTACAGGAAATTAGGGGAATGAAGTATCTGAGCTAAGTTAAGGTCACTGAACTTTTCTGCTGGCTGCAGTGGATATAATAACACTTCAAGTCTGATGCTGAAACATCTCTGAACAGCTGATAATGACAGTTACAGTAAAAGAATAAACCACAACCAAACTAACACAGAAAACAAAAAATGTGTTAATCTGTATTCTACTGAATTTAGTTTAAGTGAGAAAATAGTGTGTAAATGACTTTCAGGCTCCATACTGTCTCAGATATCACAGTTGCAGGCACATTTAGAATACAATAGTAACATGGTAGCCTGCACCTCTCACACATATATGATCAGAAAATCATGTAAGTTTAACCCACTCAGGTATATACATCCAATCAGTTGCACTTTTCCCTTTTTTCCTTT
>JAVJGI010000050.1:74919179-74984475 GCA_035590275.1 Ibycter americanus | reverse complement strand
ATAGAAAGTGTTATTCTGGAAACTGTTAGTGTTAATCCTTTGTGGACACTAGCAGTTGCCAGCAGTGGGTAACATAAATCGAATAAAGTGGGAAGACCCGCTGAGGGGTCCCCCTTATGCTGTTGGCATGTTTCCCTGAACAAGGCAGTCGAATTGCCCTCCGATTCAGCGGAGCTGTTCAGTGAAGGGTCCCTGTAATGGGACGCTGACAGACTGGTCGGGCACAAGGGTCTCAGCTTTCCTGGAGTGCTGACAGACAGATCAAACACCCAGGGTTGAGAAAATCTCCCCCGCAAACCCTTTCACGTAACAATTAGGACGAGCATTTCACTAGGATAAATTGAAATTATCTAAGTTTGTGGTAGGGAAATTAGGCAAAAATGTGTTGACTGGGCTCTCTGTTACGAATTCTACCCATTTTTGTAATACTTTGAGCACATGCAACTTAGTAAAAGGTGCCAAAAAAAGCAAAGGTACACTAAAAATCACATGGACAAGCAAGAAGCAGATCAAGATCACAGCAGTACAGAACCAGTGGAGATACTATTGGCTTACCTCTCAAAACACAGATGCATGCTGTGCAAGCAGCAGTCACAGATCACGTAGCTTTAACCAAGGTAATGTTTTTTAATTCTTTGCCTTGAAGGGCAATTGAACACAGTGGGAGGAGAGGATGGAAACCATGCCAACTCATAATATTGCCAAAAGCACAGGTTTTTCCCTTAAATGCAATATGCAGAGTTCCCAATGTGGGGATGTGAGGCCTCCACATTGCTTTGTAAGGGGTTCTGCTGGGCAGCAGCTCTTTTGTGCTGTCACCAGCTTTGTCTCCAGACTCTCATAACTTACATCAACATTTATGTGCCACAGATCAAGCCACATCCCGTTGCTGTACATTCAGGTAAATTTATAATCAAGCTCAAGAGGGAAGAAGGTCAATGGCAGCAGGAAGATATATGTGTCAATACACCAACAGACAGCACTTCAGCTCAACCACACAATGAAGTGATACATGAATTCAAAAGTCACCTATTGCTCTGCACCTATTGTATGGCAAATGTTCAAGGTGTTAGCCAAACACAGAGCCAATGGAACTTGCATAATTTTTTACAGTGTTATCAGTAAATTACTAGGCCTACTTCTCCCAAAATTTTACTTCAAAAAAAAAAGCAGAAATCACTTCAAAGTGATCTGAATTTCACGCAGTAAGCAGCCTCTTGGGATTTTATACAGCAAAGTAAGGTGAGAATCTAACCTGAATGGAAGTAGAAAATGAACATGCCAAGATGAGTTTCATGACGCATGGCTGATGTGCAACATGTGAAATGAAATAGATTTGCCTATCGATGCAACTGTCAGCCAGAAACAAATGGCTGCTTGGCTATTTCTCCAATAAACAAAAAAGCCCAGCCTACAAGAGTATTGCTTCACTTTCCTCAATAACACAGTCCTGTTCACTCTGCTGCTTCCTCACCCTAGAGAATCGTTTCTATCTGACTACAAAAAGAGAAATCCATCATCTAGTAAGAGGAATTAGGCCACTTTGTTTCACTTTCCTGGGATACTACCACAGATACTTAGATAAATAATAGGTTTGATAGGAAGGCAAGGGCTTGGTACCACATATACTGTTCCAAGTTGTAAAAAGCCAGGTTTGCCCTGAAAGCAAGCCACTGCATGCATTACTTTAAATATTAAGAAATGAATGGCTGATTTTGTGTCTTTGGAGGCAGGTGTGTCTTTCAGTCTTTCCAAATAGTAAGCTAAGATCATGAATTTTTTATTCCATCATTATGAACAGCAGGGGAAACAATTTTAAAAGCTGTAATATATCTCAGGAAATGCATTTAAAAAACCCAAACCCCACCACTTGCCACATGCAGCTGGTGACAACTATTAAGCACAATAATTCTGAGTACAAAGCGTCATTCAAAACAGCTCCATCTAATTTTAAATTCTCCATCTTCAGCTACAGTTAAGGACACATCTCAGAAACATTTTGGTGAAATGAGAAAGGCCAGCATTAAAGTTACTTGAGAATTAGGGATTCTCAAACATTTTGACCAAAATGCCCTTCTGCAAGTATTACCAGCTTTTCCACATACATGTCATGTCTGCATTCTGCAGTGTGCCATGAAGGCTTAATCCTTCAGCAGTCAAACTGGGCACATGCCAAAACAAACAGCCCTCTTTTGACCTGTTTTGCTCATTTTAATTCCCACTGAGCCTGTAGCCAGGAGAACACAGTGATGCATATCACAGCCTCACCCTATGTAGCTACAACAGGTGCTAGAAAAAAATTTCTCTATCTATTCCTTTATCATTTTAGATAAAGCTACAAACAGTCAGAGCCAATGTGCCAGAAAAGCAGCAGCAAAGTCAGGCTCTCATGGAATGGCTGGAGCCAGTGTTGGCCTACCCATTTGCCCCCGCCATCCATCTTCCCCAAGAGTATGTCATAGCAGTGATGCTCACTCTTCTTTGGGCATACCACCTAGGCCAGAGATTCCTCAATTTCTCATGGGAACATAAGAGGTAACAAGGTTACATTACCTCAACCAACACCTCCTTCTGAAATAGCAGTTAGACCCTGTAGTGTTTACCCTGTTCTTAGAGCACAATATCCCTATGTAGTGAATTAATTCAACTGTTACTCTAGTTCAAGAAACAGAAGTCTGGACTGGAGGTGCTGAATCTGGACGGTGCAGTGTAATATGGGAATTACAGAATTCTCAGTGGGGGAAAAAAGTAAGCCAATCAAAATTAAGCAGGTGAAGGAATATTACTATAACATTAGGAATATGCTCTGCACATGCATTCTTATCTACACTCCAGTTATACACACTTTCTTCAAAACACATTTTAAAGACCTTGCAAAAGATGTTGTGAGGCAGCAGAATAAAGTTATAATTGTTGTATTTCACACTATGTATCCAGAGCTTGCTATTTATAATGGAGAATGTAGAGAGCCCAATAATTTCAATTTATTATTCAACTACCATTAAAATCATTGAAGTATTTCTTACAGATCTGCAGTCATCTCTACTAAAACACACAAATATTTCTAAGAAATCCATGCTTCATAACACATTCACAAATCACCACTGAACAAAATAGCTTCAGGGAAGCTCTTTGCTTTGGTTTTAACTTTCAGTCTTTTCCACTGATTGGTGGGGCATCTAGCAACCCTGTTACCTTAATTCAATATTATTGAAAGCCAAGGCATATGGGATAACTATCACCAGACGTGCTGTGATTTTACTAAAGGGTGTTAGTAACAAGGCACAAGCTGAAATCTATACCATTTTCTCATATTACACAGACCTCAATAAAAAGCTTACATGTATATAATGTCTGGAACTTTCAGTGATGCGTAACCAAACCATTCACAATACAATGTAACTGCATTTTCTTGAAGAAAGCTGCCAGTGAAAGACTAATACATGCACTGGCATGGCAGAAGTGTAAATACTTCTACATTTAGAACATGTTTTTATTCTTACCAGCTGTCATTATGCTCGCCATTCTCAAACTTACTGAGAGATGAGGGCATCCCTCATTCTGATTTATTACAAATATTTAGTGAAAAAAAATAAATTTCAGTACCTGCCTAACTTAATGACCCTGGAAAATGTTAACACATACTTCCTTGTTTCAGTAGTTACTTTGTTCCATGACTGTCATGATATTCTCTCTGCTGAGAATGGCAGCATTGCCTCATCTATTGTTCACCAGACAAAGTTTTAAAATAAAGATATCGCACATACCCAATCCCTCTCTCAGAACTGCTTTTTTATTATTATTATTATTATTGAAAATTTGATTATGAAAACTTGATTAAATATATGAACACAAGACACACTGCTTGACAAAAGATAACTCTCAACCAAAGCACTAGCTCAAGAAGAATATTTTAAGTGTGTTTACTGAGTTACGTTATACAATATAGAAGAATTTAGGGCATTGGGGATAAAAAAGTTGCAATAAATAATGTTACAGTGGCTGAAAAAAATATTTGACATGTACACAGTAGATTATTTTGAGGTGGAGTAGTTGCAATGATTGTAAATAAACTCTTGTAAAAAAACTAAACTTACAGTAGTCCAAAATGCCATTCATTCCCTTCATGTGATTCTATTCAAGCTTTTTAATAACAACAAACAAAAAGACCAACAACTTATCGCATATATTCAGCATTGCTCTCAGAACATCAGAAAAAGCTACTTGACTGTATATTATGCTTTTACCCGTAAAAATTAACTTGGTATGGATATTGAGAAAGTACTACATTAAAGTACAAACAAAACACCAGATTAACAAGATGGAATCTCATCTTGTTCTGATGTGAATGTAGTATGTTACCTATGCAATATGGTTTCAGCCTCTTTCACTAGAACACATGGCTGTCAGTGGCACTTCGCATACATTCATAGGGATCTATGTACAAGCGCAGCAACATCAGTTAATACTCTCTACTTATCTTCATTTACAAACAAAATTAAATTAAGAAAACCATCACTTACTTGCTTTTCCCTTTGTATACTGTAGCATAGGACCCTTCCCCTAGTTTTTCCAGTTTTTCATATGAGTCTGCTTTTCCGAACTTTGGGCTTGTAGGCTAAACAAAACAAAACAAAAGACCTTTCAGCATGTATTGCACCCGCAACATTAACTGCTTTGATTCAGCCTTTAGAGACCACACATCACTATCAAAACTCATAGAATACACCTGCATGTTTTCAGAAGCCAACAATAAATAAATAAAAAAAAATTAATAGCAGAGCTAATGAAATAATACAACGGGCTACTCAAATAACATATCATTCAACACCCCAGATGGTGGTTGCAGATATCAGTCATACACTTACATCACTGGAACTATCAAAAGGATTTTGTGCTTAATCAAAGAGATGCTTCTGTTTCATTTTTCACATGTATCACTTCATACAGGGAAAAGATCATTAACAACTAAACCATCTATCTTTGTTAAGAGATCTAAACAACATTCTTAATCTGCCCTACAAAACCAGATTAAAAGAGCTGTTTAATATATATTTTTTTAAAAACTAAAGCCCCCCCCAAACACTGCTCCAAGTAGTCAATGTCCCAGTACATCAACCACTGTTCAGGTAGCAGTCAAAATACTACAGGAAAGCATCTTTATTAAGAGTATCTTGATGCTGAATTATGTTTACAGTCTTCAGATTGTGGATATAATCACACCATATATTGAATGGCATGTATATACAGCATAGTTGATTAAAACTCCTGTAGCCTTAATATCTGCAGCCTAAGTGAGGGGTCTAAAAGTGAACCAAGCTAAGCAACAATTCTTGCTCAAAGGGCCAGATAGCTCAGGTGACCGTTGTGACAGACAGGTACTTACCCTGATTTTACACAGTCCTAACTGAGAACACCACAACACTGCAAAAACAGAAATCCACCTGATATGAAAACTTTCCAATTCAGTTCTTGGAAAATGTTTGAGTTTTTTGAAGTGCACCCCATTTTCCCAAATTTTCCCATTTTCCAGTTGTCCGGAAGGAAAGGATTTTTTATTTTCCCCCCCCAAGACCCAAAAGATACTGCAAAAAACTGACCTGCAGCTGCCCTGAGCATTATCCACATATATTTTAGATGGCAGTGCTCAGATGTCCTGTACCTAAATCAACCAAAAGAGTATAGAGCAGAAACTTTGGAGGGTCAGCACCAATGCTCAAAATCACATACAGGGACTGATTTGTTAGTACTCTGGCTATAACACTACAAAGAAAAGCAGCCAAGGAAATCCAGCACTGAATACAACTGGGAGACTCTAAGACATGTGCAGCTGCACATGGTGTACACTCATATTTAGGATCTTACACCTGATTTACAAAAAGTACTCAAGTTTCAGGTTTTTTGAAAGGAAACAAACATTATAGTATAGGATACATCTACGTGTAAAGTTTTTAAAACCATGGTCAAAAGTTTTAAATCAACTGAGCCTAAAAATTACTTCTATTTAAACAGACAAGAGCATCCCAGGTCAGATGACTTGGTACCTCATACCCCTCTATTACATCCAATTAAACATTAGCCAGAAAACACAAAAAATCTCTTTATTCAACTATTCTACAGTAGTCCTAAGCCAAAATTCTGGCACTTTGGCATATATACACCTTTTTTGAGACGAAAATCCCAGCTTTCTATTGAATGGTATCTGGATATATACATGTAGGTTTGCAAAATTGAGCCCTTTCATCTCCCTCCAGTGCATATAACAACCTATTATTTTGCTATCCAATTCCTAAATATTAATAGATCAATGAAAATTTGTCGTACGAGACCTCTCAGATCTTTTTGCTGTTACTATTTGGAACCCATCATTACAGATAAGGCAGCAATATTCTTGGTTCCCAATTTGTGCTTAAAAATGCATTCTGCCTGGTTAGAAACAAATTTTTTTTTTTAATCACAGCTTTATTACAGATGTCAGTAATAGATGTGACTAAAATATTTATTCAAGTAGCCTTCTCATTTAAATATCCAATTATGGACTAATGCAACATTACACAACTATAGAAAAAAAGTGTTTAGATATTAAAAGTGCCTCCCATATAATGAAGAGGGATAGCAAAGTATTTCCCAAATTGCAGGCTGCAGTGAACACACTGTGAGCAGCTGGAGTGGAAATGCTGCCCTAGTTAACAGTGAATAGTTCACTGTTGGTTTCCTCATAGCAAGGCAGAAAAAGGACAGGGTTTATACATGGGTTTCACATCCATTCTTATTTTCACACTGAGATTTACTTTTATTTTATGCTGCTGAAAACCATAATATAAAGGTCACAACAACTTGTAATGCCTTCAGATCTTGATAGGAAACAGGAAGCTTTTAATCCATTACCACACAGTAAATCATCAACAGTAACTAATCCTGCAACCTCAAGCTCATTTCTCCATGTTCCAGCTGCAAGCAGCATGGATTTAAGGTCATGTCTTTTGACTCATTCTTCTCCTGGAAGCTGCTGCATCCTTACCACGAACAGGCAAAATGCTAAAAGCTTGCATTGGCAGGATCAGGAGGTGAGCTCACTCCTAATCATACAAGAGAGGTGCTGGTTTCAACTGTGTTGTCCTCAGGGGTAACCTGCAGGGTTACCTCAGGGGTAACTCTGCAGCAGCAAGGCTGACCCGCCACCCTTCCCAAGCAACCCAAATCACTTGTCCAGTGCCTGCTCACGCTGAGCAAGAGCAGACCAGAAACAACCAGAAAACAATCCGAAACTCATTAGCCACCATCTGCCCCATATGCGGTAAAACCACACGACTGAAATCCTCCTCTTTGGCAGGCTACAGCACCTCCGCAGTGGAGCTCAGCTGCATTCCCACTGGATCATTAGAGGGGATTGCCCACATTTTCACAGTATTAGATGTCCCTTTGTGAAAATGGACATCACTTTTCCTTGCACTTGTAATCTTAAAAGGCTTAAAATTTTTGAAGGTATCCGGTGTAGAAAAGCACTTCAGAGGATTTTACAAAAAAAAAATTTGAAATAAATTCTGAGGCAGCAGAAGAGTTTGCAAACTAATTTGCATGATACTTCTAAATGAAACACCAAGACAGATCTCACTCAGCACATGCAATTACTTCAGAAATTGAAGGAACAAGGTTACCATTTCCCCAACATTTTCTCAATTTTTTCTTTAAATGGAGTTGCAAACATTAATTCAAACTTACAATTACAAGCTGCTTCTAAGGGTAAGAAGTTCATACTCTTCTTACCTTTCTTTTTATTTCTGGATTATAAAGGAGGTGAAGACTGACTGAGATAATGCAAAAATATGAAACTTCCCAAAACTTGATTTAAGCTTAAAGGGGTCTAAATAAAGGGCTATGGAGGGGATCTAAATAATTTGAAGTTCCCTGTGACTGCTGACAATTATAACCATCTCAGCCTACTTTATAATTGCACTCCCCCTTTCACACAGTTGTTTTCTGAGCTTCATGGCCATGAATTTTGTTATGCAGATTTCTCCACATTTCTTGTCACAGAAAGATTATGGTGGCAATTTTTTTTTTTGTTTTTTTAGCAAATGCTAGTATTAAAATCAAATACAGAAAATTTAAGTACAATTTCTTCTTTTAAAGTATTTTATTCCTTCTGGTAAAACACAGGGGAAAACACATACACAGAGATTTGTGTTTGTTGAGTCACGAGTGTCCCATATTCTGCCTAGGAAGTGGTTGACTGAAATACACATAGCTAGTGAGACATATCCAGAGCACGTCAAATGTACAGTGCTTGCCATCAGCCACCGACATCTCACAATCAGCTGCCTTGCAAGAATTCCCCCTATGTTTTAGAGAGCTGGTGCAATCCTCCAATTTCAACCAGACAAGATTTCTCAACAGAAAAGAGTACTAATTTTAGCTGAATTTGAGCTAATTTTAGTTGAACACACATATTTTGATAAATATTTGTTCAAAGCTACTTTTTGAAGATCTAACATTGCAATACTTCCACCCACTATAAATTTTCCTTTCTTGTTACTTCTATGTATTGCTTTTAACCCTCTAAAACACCAACATAGAACCACGGAATAATAGAATCATTTAGGTTGGAAAAGACCTTTAAAATCAAGTCCAACCATTAACCTAGCACTGGCAAGTTCACCACTAAACCACTTCTCTAAGCGCCACATCTACACACCCTGCAAATACCTCCAGGGATGGTGACTCAACCACTTCCCTGGCCAGCCTGTTCCAATGCTTGACCACCCTTTCAGTGAAGAAATTTTTTCCTAATATCCAATCTAAACCTCCCCTGGTGCAACTTGAGGCCGTTTCCTCTTGTCCTGTCACTTGTTATCTGGGGAGAAGAGACCAACTCCCAGCTCACTACAACCTCCTTTCAGGTAGTTGCAGAGAGCACTAAGGTCCCCCCTGAGTCTCCTTTTCTCCAGGCTAAACAACCCCAGTTCCCTCAGTGGCTCCTCATAAGCCTTGTGCTCCAGACCCTTCACCAGCTTCGCTGCCCTTCTCTGGACACGCTCCAGCACCTCAAGGTCTTTCTTGCAGTGAGGGGCCCAAAACTGAACACAGCATTCAAGGTGCGGCCTCACCAGTGCCAAGTACAGGGGGACAGTCACTTCCCCAGCCCTGCTGGCCACACTGTTTCTGATACAAGCCAGGATGCTGTTGGCCTTCTTGGCCACCTGGGCACACTGCTGGCTCATGTTCAGATGGCTGTCAACCAAAATATGTCACAACATAAAGTGACTGTGCTAAAACAACAAGCTTTGCCATATCTGAAAACTGGTTATTTACTGAATGAGTAATTTTTTTGTTTAGTTAATTAAAGCCTTCAAATCTTTTCTTTAAATTCTTTATCATGATTTGTTGGATATAAGCCAAAGGGAGACCTCCTCCCTATGCCCACACAAACTTGTATATAGCAAACATCAGTGGGACTATTTCGGTGTAAAGAAGCCCACGGCTCAGTGCTACAGCTTTGTTTTGCTACAAAAAAAGAATTTCCGAAGCTAAGAAAAAAATAAAACACAGGTGCATACGTGACCAAGAATGAACTATTTAATGGGCAAAAAGTTAAACAGGCAGTAATCAACCTGTGAACAAGAAATTGATACCACTGGAAAATCCCTGAAAAGTGAATTTTCATGCTAGTGAGGAATCTTCCACAGCACTCAGACAGGAAAGATAGATTAATTACTAGGACAGAAGGGCGTAAAGATCCCCATGCCTCTGAAGAATTAAACATACTCCCAAGTCACTGTCAAAGTCAGCACAAATTGTTGTGGATCATGTTATCTCCAAGAGGACACTGGCAACTGGAGCGCAGAACGGTGCACGTCTTTCCCTCCAAGAAACCTAACGGGGGTTTTAGTTGTTTGCCTTTATGCTTTGCTTTCCTTGAAAAATAGTTGCCGTTAAGCTAGTTTTCTTATTATTAGCCTACATTTTTCCCAGTGCAAGATTAGTCTAAGAGCCCCACTGAGCACAGGAAGTGAGCATCTCTGGCAGCACAGGTTACAGTAACCGAGATTAGAATTTTTTTTCCCCTCTGGTTAAGGAAATACAGATCATAGTAACAAGGATAGAAAGAGTATGCCAAAATGCTGAATACAGAAATAGAAGAAGCTAGTATTTCAAACTGATGTGACAGTATTAAAAATAACAGAGAGAAAAACAAATGACAGGAAACTGTCTTTTCTGACCAGGTAACTTCAAATAGCCATTTCATTGATATAGACTGTAGAAGGAATAATAGGTTTAATTCAAGATCTTGCAGTATGAGTCTTTGCACTACATTGCCATGTGAATACCTCTCTTTCTCAGAAATTTTCAAAATCTATGTAGTAAAGAAAAATTTAATGGAAAATTACACTGAAAATCACCTGACTATTCTTATAGAAGCTGTGTGGGTTATGTTCTCATGCATTTTTCATAACTGCAAAACAGCTTGTGAATGTCACACTTAACCATCACACTCCTGAGCCTAAGTTTTAAATAAACCTTTTTTTTTTTTTTTTTAAATTCAAACTGCAGAATATTAAACTTCAATATAAAACTATCCTCAAGGGAAAAAATATTATGTTCACCGTACCACTGTAAATTACTGAAAATCAAAACTAAATATCTGGGGGTTTATATGCCTCAAAAGAAATAAATTCATTGCCAGAAAAACTTGAAGGTAAAAGGTAGGCCAAGAGGCTTAACTGAGATTAAGTTAGAAGAACAGAAGATTCTTATTTTTTTTAACCATTTATTTTTCTGTCTTCTTTGACACAATGGGGTAAAGCTTCTTTCACAAAACCATATGCAAGTTTCACACTGATTTCAGGGTGTATCAAAACTACAATAACAGGCCAATTTGATCACACTTTCTTTTTTTTTTTTAACCTTGCAAGTTGGACTGTTTCCTCAGGCAATATTCAAGGGATACAAAGATGTTCAAGAATTCAAACTGAGCCTTAATCTCAGCTCTTCCACTATCTGATCCCATCCTGTTGCTTGCATCTTTCTAACCCTTTAACACACAGCCATAAATTAAGAGCAACCTGAGCAGAAATAACCATCAAGCTCTCTCTGAAAGGGCTAGATGCAGTTTTTAAAGCTGTTTACTTGTTCTCCAGGCTATTAAAGCACAGAAGCTGGAGCAACTGCCACATTTTATCTGCCTCATCATCTAGAGTACATCCCCCAGGTTAACAATTATTAAAGGTTCTCTTGTGCCAGAAAAGAAAAATCCACTCTGTACACTGAACTCCAGAATTGTCTTACCTCAATAAAGAGTACTGACCAGGAAGGATGCAGTTACCCTAGTAATTAACAGGTTCCTAAAACTGCAGAAGGTTGCATACACCTGTAGAGGAAGACAGGTGAGAATGGCACACCAAGTGTTTAGGCAGACAGAAATGATAACCTACTTTTAGACAAAATTCTAACTTTAGTGTCTGCTTTAAAGTTAGATTTCTTATGCAGCTGATTTACAACGTCTTAATAGGATCAGTTCATGCTTTTTGCTTGTACTTTTTTGAAGGAAAGTTCATATAACAAGACTGAAAATTAGTAGAATTTATGGAAACAGAGGAGAGGCTGCTCTCCCAAAAAAAGTTGCAATCAATGCAGTAAAGCATTGCTTATTCAACTATTTTTATCTGAATGAATTTTTTACATTTATATGAGTTGGTAGAATATTAGTGGTTTGCTGCATTTAGTTTTTAAAAAGTAACTGAAAGGTAGTATATATACCTTAGCATGAAATTTTACTTCATTGCCATGGATTCTAAGCCATTCAAAGAGAATAAACTGATGCCTCAGTTTATTGAGTTTTTAGATCAATACTTAACTAAATCTTGACCTGATGGCTAGCTTACAAAACTTGCAATGTTCTATTTACATACTGTGCAAAAGTACTATTTTGGTGTATAAAATGTGTACACTGAATACAATAAAACTTCACCTTGTACTGGAGAAAAATAAATAAGGCCACGTGCCTAAAAAGCATGGATCTCAAATAAAAATTTCAAAGAATTAGAGTCAAACCATCTTACAAAGCCAGTGTTATTTTGGGAAGCGTGGCATGTGTTTGGTTTTGAGTTGTTCTTTTTTTATTTTGTCCAATTTATTTTGTAGCTTTACTGTTTCTTCAGTTAAGGAGAAAAGAAAAGCAAGTTTCTTCCCTTGGTAGGAAAAAAACAGCAAAAGATTTTTAGAAAGATAGATATAGACAGATAGGTAAGTGCACATAGCTATAGCTTCATTTATATAATATATATATATATGCATATATACACACACATATATTGTGTTGGGCTGGATCAGAGCAAAGGCTTGTCAAGCCAAGTTCCAACAGTGGCCAACAGGTGATGCACAGGTAGGTAAACACCTACTTCACTACCTCCAAGGTGAATGTTACCCATTTTTCCCATGTGATAAAAGGGTAAGCCTGTTCTGCTGGAAATTTCATTCCGTAATAACATCCAATTTCAATCAGTTTAAACAGTTCGGAAATCACACTCATAGATCTTTTCTTATGTTTAAAAGAAGGGGGGAAGAAAATGGAATGCAATGTGACTGTTTTACATAATAACTATGTAAATGTCAGGTGGAAAAACTCTAGGTGTAAAAATTGTTTATCTTATAAGAACAAAAAAACCCTGCTAACTTCTGTATGTATGCTACTGCACTAATTAACAACACAGGATTTCTACGGGGTTGCAACAAGGTGTGACATTAACTACAGAAAATTACTTCATGTTCAAGAGCAAATGATTTATTTCCCAGGTGACAGTCTATGGGCAGGAACATGGAGCTCCAGCTTCCTCAAATCTGCATGTGTGATCTGTCTCATCACAAGGTACAGAGCATTTTCAAGGTATGTAAAACACAAAATGGGTTACATGTCACTTGTGGCGCATTATTTGGTGATCTTCACTAAACATTGAAGCCAATATCTGCCAGAGAGCTCATAAAGCTTCTGAAACTCATCAAAACTGAAGCTAATGCCCCAGGGCATTACAAATAAGGTCTTTCAGGTCACATCTTGAAAAATGTTGTTTCTGAGACAAATCAAGGACTTTCACCTGAGCAGAAGCAGTGATATGGCACTGCAAGCCTCAGCCATGTATAGGCATCACTTGCCCCGCCTGATGGCTATAGAGGACTTTAAACAATGGAAGGGAAGAGGCTAAATGCCTATCTCTAACTCAGTTCCTCTACTAATCAAGCATACAAAGTGAAAATTGAAGGTAGCATACATGTATCAGAGTATCTTAAAGCTTACAGAAAGCAGAGCCAAAACTGAAACAAACACAACTACACAACTGCAGCCAGTACAACTCAGAGGGTACAGCATGCTCAAGAACATTAACAGAAACTGAAATGCCCATTCAGACTGGTATAATCTATACAGCAGCAGAAGTTCCAGAGAATCAAGTATTAATTCAATAAGGGAGAATATGTAGCAGCCCTCTGACATGGAAGAAAAAAAAGTAGTGATCAGAAAAGGAAGTAGCAAGGGCATCTGCTACACAACATCAAGACTAGAAGAAAAATGAAACCCCAAAATCCTTCATCAATTCAAGCGTAATTCAAAACCAGAAAATGACAAATTCCTGCAGCTAACCACACAGACATATGCTCAATGAAATGTGCATCAGAACATCTGCCTGAGGCTATGTATTCAGACTCTGGGGGAAGGGGAGCAGCTTGATCATATCTCTGCCTTGGTCGTCTGTGAACTTTGGTCTGCTGGGCAGGACCAGGCGTGACGTGCAATCAGCAGAGGGCTAACACCACCTTTTGCTGTGAAGTTGTGCTCTTCCCTCTTCATTGGCATGAATGTTGACATTATTCCACAAGTTATTCCTTGCCAGGTGCTCTTTGGATTGCTCCTTGTGAGGAAAAGTCAAAAATTACTAACAATGCCTCCAAGCAGAAGGAAGAACTGAGTTCACCAAACAGAGCTATACAAATCAGGAAGAATTATGGGAAGTTGAGAAATGAGAATTGTATTTCAGGAAATTCCTATGCACCTACTTTAACACGAGATGTCTGCAGCAAGTCTGTGTGAGTCAGCATAGGGGAAGATTACCAAAACCGTATGTCTAGCTAGGGCTCTAACCAGCAGCATACTAGTAGAAGAAGCATTAACATCATTTACATCAGAAAATACTGGGATCATATGAGATTGCACGAACACTGTGGAGTACCAGCCCTCTGGAAAAGAACAAGATGCCAATAACAGTTTCAAAAAAAGTCTGCTTCAAAATTCTGGAAGCAAAGCAAATAAAACCTTTCAGTTTTAATAGAAAATAAGTACATAAAGCATTAACAAGAATTAGTAATAGTTTTTAAGAGGAACATGGTAAGAACAGCAGAGGCGGAGAGTGAGTTAATACTGTAAAAAATCTTAAGGAAAGACTTTCCAAAAAAGTCATTTAAATTGATAGTTGTGGTGCCAACAATAATCAGGCATCACACACAAGTAAACATGGTGCAAACCGCTCCATTCCATACTTAATGATTGCAAAAGTTTTATGGTTAAGAACTCCATTCTATGGACTCATCTGAAACACACAGGAGACGTCTTTGGCAGCAGCTATATAATGCCAGGCAAGGATGAAAAACCAAACCTTTTTTTGCTACAGATGGTTACATTTTAAAATGTAACCTTTTCTAAAAAGGACAGTCCCCTGGAGACATGACATCTTACCCATTAAATTTACATGGGTTAAACAAAGCTCATCTACAGAAAATGAATCTCTGTCACTTCTTCTTGGAAGTCTGACAGGATTCAGTCGAACTTCTGTAGGGAGGACAGAAGATGTCCAGAAGACAGCAAAATGAAAAAAGAAAGAAAAGAAAAAAAGAAGAGGCAACCAACCTTTTAAATTATTTCACGCGAATAAAGATTTGAAGTGTTACATCCATTCTGCTTAGATCTGCAGTCTTCGACTCAAAGGTCACATTATTATGGATTTTTCTTGCCAAAGCATAACAGAAATAGCTTTTCAATAATTTTGAAGGTCTTTTGGGGGAAATCTGTTCTGGGCATTATTCATGAAAGATATGACATTTTATTTATCTAGTTTCTTTCAAAATACTTGAGAATAAAACAATGATGGGTTGCCAAATCCTTCTCAGCTGTTTCTCTCTCCTCTCTCTCTCTCACACACACACAGAGTTTCTGACATAGAAATAAATATTATTTTTACTACTTGATTTTAAAAAGATAATTTTAAAATGTAAACAAAATCTGTCAAATCTGACCTGTTTCTCTAAAAACTAAATCTAAAAATCAAAAAGGCACTTCACGTGGTTTCCTAAACTTACAGGAAGGAACTTCTCTTCACAAATAAGCAACCCTTTGAAAAATTTGCAACATAAACATTACAGCAGCTGTAATGCCATACCAGGATCAGGAGAGGAAAATGCCTAGAAATCCTGTAAGACATCCTAGTTAATATCTGAGAGAAATTTCAAAATATATTCTTCTTCAAATTCTATTTTCTTACTCCATTTTATACATAAACTACAAATATATATGTGGGAAACATCTTTAATAGAAATTTTTGTTTGGTTTCCATGTAATCAATTCTTTCTTAAGCAAGAAAACATTTGTCTGGTGTTAATAACTCCACCATTTGGTACAGGCGCAGGTGTGAGGACTGTGCACTTACAGAGCTGGGGCTGGAGTGCCGCCTTACTTTAGGCGATTCCTTCCCTGCAGATGAAGTTTTGAAGTTAATGCAAGCGTTGTTCTCCGAATGAACCCTCTTCACTTGGTTAGTTGGTTTCTCAAATGGATCAAAACTACTCTGCGTCCTCTGAACCCGGACTTTTTTATCCTCAGGAATTGTATCCAGAGGTTTGATCACTGAATCCATTCCCTGGCAGTTCCGTGTAGACATCTTTGTGACACATATCTGAAAGGAAAAACAGCATTCGTTGATTCTAACAGACTCAAAGTCTGTGTCAATCCATACATCAGCCAGCATCAAAAAAGGCACTGGACTTCATGAACATTCATTTTCTGTTTCTACACTAAGATTGCAAACAACACATTCATTTTACATAGAGGACACACACCACAGTCATAACAATAAAAAGCCTATCTTTGTACAGTGCACTAAAAGATCCTGGAAAAGAAAGAAAAAAAGAGGAACATACATAAAATTCACACATTTGTCTTCTTGTACAACGTGTTCTTAGCAACAATGATGCTTCATTTCTTTCTCCACTCCAGCCACCAATATCTGCAAGCAGTATTGATTTCCATTTGTCTAAAAGTGGATGAGACCAAACTAAAATAAATGACGGTAGTTTGTATGTGCACTTTGGTGCTGGCCTGCCAAAGATCCAATACCGATATATTATTGCATTTTTAAATAATGCTTATACAGTGTTATTATTATTATCACCATATGCCTCAGAAAATCAAATCAGTAAATCAATTCCCAGGCACTGAAATGTGAGACTGCAGCTTAATGGCACACGAAAGCACAGAAGTTCAATTCTTTGTTACGATGAAGTACGACTCTCCCAAGCCCCAAAGACTGCAACTTGCTGCTTGAGCTACCAAAATACGCTATTGCTAGTTCAAAAGAACTAAACGAGCATAACAGCAAGTTTAGATACTCCAGTCATGCACATTTATGTTTTTAATTTTAATACATTCCAACGTATAAGACATTTTTTAAAATCACACAGTTAGTAGAGGGTTGTATTTCAGGCCTCACCTTCTGTTTTCACCCATAAGAGACTTGACTTTTACTTGGGAAGAAAAGAAGTAATTTTAGATTTCAGGCTACAGAGGAAAGTTACGAAGTGTGATGTAAGCAGTCCCAAGAGGATCCTTAAATCATAAGGCAAATCAAAAGAATCTACAATGTACTTTTTCCATGATATTGTCAAGTATTTAGAGATAGACAGTGTTAATATATATATAAATATATAAATAAAAAGAAATATTTATCATTACCACTTAATAATTACTCTTCCCCCATAACTCAAAGTATCTACAATACAAACTTCTCCAATAAATTATTCTTTGCCATTTCCCCAGAGGAATTCTGTGCCTTGATATCCAACTTTCTTCAATTGTTTATAGAAATGCTGAGTAACTATACCTTATGTTTTTTATGGTTTTAATGTTTTGTGGTTTTGAAGATCCACTGTAACAGTAGATCAAAGATTTCTTTTGTACATTAAAAATTTAAAGTACATTTCCTGCACAGTGCCATCTGGCCAAACGATCATACAACAGGTCAACTCTAATGAAGGACATCACTTCACTAGCATTACAGACCAGGCTTTACAAGGGTTCACATTTCTTCTTATTAAAGTGGTTTCTCCAAGACTAAAACTTAATCAAGTTTTAAATGAGAAAAGGAACAGCCCCCCTTCATTCCAATGATAACTCCCTCTCAGGCCAAAATTAAGGCAATTATGTAATTTTGGTCTTTTACTTCAGAGAGAAAAGATAAAGAGTTGCTGCACAAAGAATTTTTCATTAGCCTTCTTGTAAAATTAATTGGCTCCTTTTCCCTAAAACAACTTATATGCACAGACATGCACCCACATACTTCCCACTGTCCTCTCCAGATCCGTGTTCTTGCAATGCTTGCTACCAACAAAGATGTTTAAACATAATGTAAACTGAAACCACTATTAAAATAGTAGTGCTTCCATTTTGCTTAATTGACATGGATGCAAATAAATCAGTAATTATTTCTCAGCCTATTAAATCCTACGATCTAGAAAATGGGCAGGAAATAGGGAGGAAAGGTTCAAAAGCTGTATTTGTCTTCCTTTCAAATTACCAAAGCCTGCCAGTTAAAATGTTTGGAATCCAGAATTATACACATACTATAGATAATAATGCCATGAGTGCTGCTTCTATTTCTTTTTCCAGTGGAAAATCTCCATGTCTAGCTTTAATGTGTTCCAAGTAAGCATTGCATTAATAAAAAAAAAAAAAGAAAAAAAAAGGCAAGACATCTGTTATTATTGATTGTCTCTACCGGAAGCAGTAATAGTTTGGAATTAGATATTGAAGGAGCACAGTATAACCTTCAGGTCACTTGAATGCAGCTGGTGTAGGATAAAAATCATCACAATCATCTTCTAAAAGCCAACTTCAAACCCAAAAATGACTAAAACCAAGACACACACCAACCAGCCCCCCGCTCAGAAGTCAAACACCTCAGTGGGTGCACATGCTCAGCATCAGCATCACCAACGGACAAGAGAGAAGACTGAAGAGAAGCACAAATGCAGGGGCCGCTCCCTGCACTCCTCTGCCTGCTCTGTAACCACAGCGCTTCTCCTGCCAGCGCTGGCAAGGGTTTCATTCATCACTTCTCTCTCACCAATATCAATAGTTCCCTAGCAAAAATAACACATTCTCTTCAAGTGACCACTGACCACAGCAAACTGTGAAGCCAACAGAGCTGAGCTTATGCTGTTGTTGAAGGGTACACATTTCCAATCCATCTACGCTAGCTACAAAACTCTGAAGAGAAATAATATTTAAGCAGTTGTTTTACACTGTCATAGATAGGCCAAGTTCAACTTAACACTGTGGAACTCTACTCCGTGAAATCTGAAAGGAGCACATCTAAAACATCAGTACTGAGCCCTGGCTATAACTTCAAACTTACACAGCTTAAGGTTGCAGTTAACTCATTGGTAATTTCAGGTTTCCCTCCGCCAGCAAGAGCTAAGCTATCACAATAACCCTGGGCAGCAGGCATACTGACCTGCCTGCCACTCCTGTGCTCCAGCTAATAGCAGAATTTATTTTACAGTGACTAATCATGCAAAAAAGCAACAGTGTACTGAGCAAGACCGGTGCATAAAGTATTTTGGAGATCTTCCTGTGCATACAAATAATCATAGATTTCACCAGCATGACCAGACCACTTTTAGGAACAGTACAGGTTTGAATTTTTCTGTTACACTAATTCAGCCTCTTAAGGATCATCTTTCCCTTGTACTGCATAACAAAAGCGATGCTTATAAATTTCAGCCTCTCAAATGATACATAAAAATACTTAGCATCAGAAGCTCTTAGACCTGTAAACCACTTTCTACCACCCGGTAGTTCCTTACCGGTAATCAGGAGAAGCCTAAACCGCCCCTCTTATTTCCAACTTTCTTTTTGTGTAAGAGAGCAAGGACCATTTTCCAGTTAAAGCATAGTATTTGTCACAAAGAACACAGGTTCATTTTCAGCCTCTTTTAGATGCTCCCATGCCGTCTTCCGTGCTAGTCAGCATTTCCTACTGAGTCCATTTTACCATCTGTAAGACAGGACATTTCTTTCTACCCCATTTCATCTGTTTTATCTACATAAGCGGTAGGTTATTCAGTGTAGGGACTATTCTTTCACTAACCTACACACTGAACAACCCTTGTGCGCTCCAATAAAGATGACAATACAGAAAGTAGTGGAAACTGTCTCTTGCTAGTGCAGCCTCAAAACTGGATGATTTTGCTACTTACCAAAATAAAAACCAGTTAAACAAGTGTAAGAGCTCATAACATATAGGAATTCAATCTATATGATTCATCACCCCCTTCTTGCCCTTGCTCTATAAATCTATGTAATGCTGTACTTGAAACAGTGGAGCCCAGACACTCATTGAGATGCTGTAAAGGCCACTGCAGTCCAAAACTTGGGCTACATAAGGATGTGATCAATAGCGCCTTAACTGTTACAAGTACTTACCTCAAATGTACGTAGAGACAATACAGGTGGTATCTTGGTTTGTCATACACAAGACTATAATTATGCTTTATAATATGCAACCAAGAGAAAGAGAAGGAAAGAACTTTTCAGTATGAATGTGATATCCATTCAGAGAAACTTCTGTCTAGCAAACAGCATGAACCATTATTTTACTTACTGTTTCTTTAACAAAAGTCATCATAAAAGTAAACATTAAGGTATGTCAACACTTGAAGTGACTCTTTCCCCTTCAGGAGTTACTGCCATGATTTTGTACTTCTCCCAGCACAAACTACATTCAAAGCATAACTTTCAGAAGTATAAACTAGTTCAGAAACTATTTGGCTTTTAAAAGTGGTGCAATGAAATTACAGTTACCACTTTCAGAAGAGGTATTTCTGCCGGCATATCTCATAACTATGGGGAGCAATGGGATCTTCAGATATGTTTTCTCTCTTCTTTATAGGAAAAAGGATTTTAAAATAGGCCAATAAACCTAGTATATTTAACAACTATAGGTTATTACAAGTGGAACAGACGATACACCAAAAAAAACTCTGTCACATAAGAACTGTTTGAGCAGGCATTACCATCCTTCCAAACCTTTCATCAGATAGTAAAGGCTCAAGGAAGTCACTGGCCGATTCAGCACCTCTGACTTTGGGCACATTAGGTGGTCCCAGACATGAAACGCTCTGCCACCTAAGCTCCCACCTGGCAGGAATCCCAACAGCAGTACCTCGGACAAGCATGCTGAAAAAAACATGTTGGCAAAAACGGCAACAGAGGTGCAGGGACAAGGGGCAGATTATAAAATAAAAATAAAACTAAAATAATTTTTTTTTTTTTTTTTAATATATATATTTCCTACACATACAAAAGGTAAAACAAAAAAATGGCAACGGTATGTGTGATATTCACACTAGAGAACTTTACATGTAGGACATGCATCCCCCAAGTCTCTGCTTTGGTTCTGAGATGAAAGTCCTGGAAAATCTAGGCTCCAACACCCAATCTCCCTTTGGGAGGAGTCTTGCTCTTCTCCATGAAGAACAGAAACTGGTCCTACAGAAACTCGTTCTTTGTGTTTGAAGTTACTGTTTGGAAAAGCACTTTCAAAGCAGCACTTGGGAACTGCCCAGGGACTTGGTGTCTTTGTGGGAAAGGATTTAATCTGAAAATCATAATGACTGTTCCTACCCAGTGAGGTAACAGCATCTGTAGTTGAGAGCTCCTGACCCCAGCCTTGCAGAAAAGATGCCTATTGGTCCAGGTGTGGTCCAACAGCAGCACCTCTCCATGAACATCCTGCCCATTACATTTCTCACATAAAGATCATTAATGTTAAGTCCACAATTTTATTTCCCCAAGTTGTTTCACGCTCTGCTGCCAAACAGTAGGCCAATACACCAAGTAGTCACCTGAGCAACCACTGGTATCTCATACATTCTCCACACCTTGATGACTTAAATAAACCCACTTTTAAAATTTGTCCACAATTACTTACTCAGTCTTAACTAAAAAGGTAAGACAAAAAGAGAGATGATGAGACAGAAGTCATTTTGCCACTTAAAACCTACAGCACAAGCAGCCACTTTGCAGTTGTTTGAAGAGCTCTTCTCTACTTTTGAAAGAAAGAGCAAAGGGAAGATTTATCTAGAAAATCTGAATTTTCATGTCAATTCCAATATTACTTGAACTATCATGGATTCTGGCAACATAAAGCAAAATAAAAAGCAGCTCCACAAAAGTTAATGCAGTTTGGCATTAAAAGTTATTTTAGTGTTTCTCTGTATATTTTCACGTATTTAAAGTTAAAAGAGCCATTACCACACACCCAGAATATTAAAGAAAGGGCACTTCAAAATTCTCAAAATTCCTCATCTTAAAACCACAGCAAAGCAAAATACAGTTTATACTTTGCAGTTTTCTTAGTTGCTGATCAGAATCAGAAGACAATGTATGACAGACAACAAAACAGTTTGAACAGTCTTTTTTCCCCTCTCATCCTACCCAGTCTCACAATCAATTTGAGAAGATCCCAAGGCTGCTCTAGGATAAACAGGCTTAGTCATCATTACATCAGTAAGGATCACTGGGCTACAGTTTCTTACAGCTCCCACCCAAACATTACAGCATTTATCACATCTCAGGACCTAACGTGTGCAAATAGCCACATTTTCCCATAAAGACTACAGCTGAAGTTGAGACTGAAATCACAAGTGTATTTTTGCTCCATGCGTAAAATCCATAATAAGTCCTATTAAATAAATAAAAATAATCATAGTCATCCATGAAACCATTTCTAAATAAAGATGTATATTTGAATCACCCTGTATCATTTCAAGCAATACTCCTTAATCTGCATTCGAGATTAACGTAAAAAAATAATAAATTGTTTATCAGATTTAGTTATTGTGATATAGATTCAATGCCAGACTTTTTTCACTTCATTGCCAGCAAAATTAAGAGGTCCCAAACATACAGGATTCTTAAAGGTTGCTGGATTCATCAATTTACTTTTTAAAGTAATACAGCATTTACAGAGTGAGACCGATCTGTTAAAAATATGTAAGTAATTTATAGCCCTTATGGTTCATGAATTTTACAACAGTCATGAATGTCCCCTGAATTAATCACCTGTTAAGGGTACTTAGTAAAAGATAGGCTCTCCCATATTAGTGGAATTTATTCATATGAACAAAGTTATCCTCAGTAACAAAAACCAATCAACTTTGGCAAGACAGACCAGACATTCTACCACACAGAGGAAAAGAGCTAAAGATGTTTGTACAGTATAAAGACATGCTACTCTGAAGCTCACCACATCTTTCAGGAAGATGCATCATATCTGGTTTTTTTAATTCCTACATTTAACATCCTACAAACGTGTATTTTGGTCATCCAATACCTATGGACTTATGTAAGATATCAAAAAATTGCCATCCATCTACTACTCTCTATCGGTCATTGTTACCGTGTACATTCTGGGAAAAAGTGGTTGGTTGTGTAAATACCAGAGTGAACATCCAAAATTCCTAATGAAAAATCAGAAGGAAACATCTGAATTCCCCCCATTTTTACCATTCCAAGAGAAGAGGAAAGGACCTGATGTAGGGAAACCCAAGATCTAGCACCCACCAAGCAAAAATAAATAAATTATACTGAGCAACCTGAGGGAAGGAAGTCACCTAACCTCTCCATAATTCCATTTTTCTGTTCATAATAATGAACCTGCCCCTATCACAAGCAGAAACTGGGAGGGCTAATTAATTTTGTAAAGCACTTGGGCATTTTTAAGTGAAATGTTATTAAGATATAGATTATAATTTGTAGAGCCAAAGCCCCCTGGAAGGTAGCACAACAATTTCATTATTACAGAGAATAAGACTTAGCACTTGCATTTAGCTGACAGATGTATAAAGAAAAAAATCAGAAATAGTCAAATGACTACTAACCCAACAGCTGAATTGCTGAGAGCATAAGGCTGGCATTAATTTTCACTGAAAAATCATATCTGGATATGAGCTTTCATTATCTTTTATAAGCATGTTATTTTCTGTCGTGCTTTGGTACCATGGCAATTGAGAACTACACAAGTCATCTGCAGATTCTGGCAGCACTGGAATTTGACATTTGCTACTTATAAAACACAATTTGGGAACGTTCTGGAGTACTATAAGCAGCTTTGTTCAAAATAGAAATGCAGTATCTGGAGAATCATTCTCTTTACAGAACAAAGCAGTAGGGTGGCTTTTTCTTGTTATAACCACGGGTCTTGTCAACTTCTTCTTGGCCCAGCTGGTAGCACTCTCCATCTTTCCTGAGAAGACAGGGTCAGCAAAAGACTGCTGCACCGACAAGCAGAAACATGAACAGGTTGAGAAGAGAGTTCAGTTGGTGAGAAAGCTACAATATGGGAAAAGATCAAGGAAGAACAAGTGATGAGATAAGGGAGCGAATAAAATTGTGAAAGGGGAACTAGAGCAGGTAATGCTGCACAACATCATCAGTGAGTTCATACTGAACTACCAACGCAACCAGGCCCAAATCTGAAAGAGGTCCTTCAACATTCACCCTTCCCTGTTGTCACCAGCACCAGCTCTCTGGTTTGAACATTTGATGGACACAGCTAAAAAGAGCAGCAAGAGAACTTGAGCAAGATAGAAAAATAAAGGGGGGAAAAACAAAGGGCAAGAAATGGAGTTAGAGTAACGGTCACACAAGGAAGGAAGATATGAGGAAAAAAATTATTGTAAAATAAGACATTTCTTTTCCTGTCCTGACAGCCTGTCATTTCTTTCTGGTAATTTCTGGGGGTAACAGGCTTAACTGTGTCCCAGAACTATAATTCATATTCTCGGGTAGTATTAGTTTAACTTTACTTGAATAAAGAAATCGCTAGCAATGCTAGCTATGAAGTAGCAAATGCAACTGAAAACAGATCTCAGAGACTGAAAATGGCACCTGGGGATATGGTATGCTCCTTGCTGTACCCAGCACAAACTTACTCATACATCTCCCACAGCCCATCTCAAAGGCACTCTCTAAAACTAGTAATTTTATTTCTGAAGTTGAAGCTGACGTTAAACCAACTGTCTTTGTCATATGGAAGAAGGCAAATATAAAAAGGTCACTGAAGTGCCAGATGGAAGAATTTTTGAAGTGGAAGCTCTGACATTAATTCCCTGTGTTTGTCTGAAACACTGAACTCAATGAGCAGGTTAAATGTGTGTAGCGAATTGCCAAGTGAGAAACAAGTCACTCTCACAGAAAGACCAACTGATTAACCTGAAGCAGGAATCCCAAGATCATACAAATCTAAAGAGAAGTTAAAACACCTGAATCAAGGGGAAAAAACAGTATTATGCTGGAAGGTATCATGGGCAGCGTTTACACAACTCTTTCCTCTCCTCCCCGCCACCCCACCAAACCTGCAATATAGCACATATTCTGCTAAATTAATACCTAAAAATTAGCATCATTACTGAATCAAAGCACAATCCTGGGAGTCAGGAATATTGCACATGATTGCATGTCCTTTGGACATGGCTAGGTGGAGCTGAGCACTTCTAAAATTACATTTTTTTTTTCCTGTTCATAGCACAGTTTAACTTCAGAAAAATGTGCTTTCAGTCCATGAAAGTTGACGTCCCTCTCCTTGCAGGGAAAAAAGGTCTGGTTTGGAAGAGAACATGGATTAGGCTTTATCTATATAAAAGCCTACATATGTCCTCAAAACAAAATCCTGTTCTGCAGTTGTTAGGAGGAGTCATCTAAGGACAGGGTCTCAGCTAAAGGTCATGCAGAAGTCCTGACAGCCTGTAACATACCTGAAAAGAGACAGAAACTCAACGGAGCTGATTTAAAGTCAGGTTTTGCTCTGTTTCTGTACTTATGCCCCAAAATAAAACAACCGTGTTAGTATTAAAGCCTAGCAAATAAATTCTTCCTTTCACTTGCGCAATGCTCAGGTTTGCCACAAAGTGGTATGCAACATGGCATTCAAGTTTTTCCTGCAATTACAAGCAGACTACTGCTTCCATTAATCTGGTTCAAGACTTGCTGCATCCAAAAGCAGGAGAGTTGTTCCTCCAACAAACCAAGCAGCAGGACACAGGAGCAGATCAGCAGAGGTGTCAGTGTGGGAGAGGTGGCTGCCGGCACCAGGCACGAGCCAATGACTCCTTGGTAACCAGCAGAGCAGTGGAGAAAGTGTCTGAACATAAACACTCTCCCATGAAATTGTGACAGGTGGTTTCTATACCCTTTTACTTAGTTACCCGTTTGTATCTGTTGTCTATCCTCCTCTGTAACCATATGAACAGCATTTAAAAATAAAGATTAAAAAAATATTTTCAATCCCTTTCCCATATCAGCCTCCTGCTCCAACAGATGGCTACATGTGCAAGTTTATATAGTTTTCTCTCCGTAAGTACATTATTAGTAGCTTTGTATGGTCATTATATTAAGTCTTTCTGAGTTTACAAGTTTATATTTTTATTCCATCCTCCAACAACTCCCCAATCATTAAGTTTTCAAAGGCATATCAATAAACGCAGTAAGTCTTCCCACTGCCACATTCAAGTGTGAGAAATCTTGAGAGACTTGACAGCAAAATGCCTATTCTTGCTAAATTTTGAGGATGTCAGAAAGGTTTTTAAGGAAATAAATGGTAAACAACTCCATGCCTTGAAAATAGGTTCTACCTGGTTCCTTTAGGTTCCTTTGCCTATTCCTAGCAAGTCTCTTGATTCTTTCACAGTTATCATCAAGTACTTCTGATACAAATTAAAACAAAAATTGTTCTACTCCAAGCAGGGCCTGCAACAAAAAATACTGCTATTGGTCAGATCTGGTCATGCAACTGATAGTGTAAGACTTGGGCCCCACAACTCAACTAAGAAATCAACTAAATTCTTTAATCTGGTGAGCCTGAAGTCAAATGAAAGAAATGAGATATGATGAGATAAAACTTTAATTTATAATTACAGTGAACCAGAGAGTTTTTGAGACTGAAAAGTCAGACAAAGATAGCTTAAGAACTGAAGATCAACCTTCACATATATGCTAAAGCGCACTTTTCTTAGAACAGAGGAAGGGGACAGGTTATAAAATCATCTTTGCAAAATATATGCATTTGCAGATGGAAAGGTTTTACAACCATTCTGTCAGGTGTGATGACAAACCTTCATTGCACTGAAGCAGCATACTCTACTGTCCTTTACAAATCAATGGGAGTCTCACATTATCTTCAGCAGATGCTTAAAAAATGCTTTGCAAGAAATAATTCAAGACTAGAAAGGTAAATTGGTTTGGCTCCTCTTTATTCAGATCAATTCCTTCATCAAAATAAAAACATAAATATTTACTTCATTGCTTTCCTTCTTTTCTGCAGTTTTTCTTCTTTCCTTTCCTTCCTTCTCTTCCTTCCAAAGTTCCTTTTTTACTACCTTTAGCAAAAGCTAAAGGATGAACTAGGTAATGAGAGTTCTTTATTTCATTCTGCTAATGCATTTCAAAGTTTCATTCTAGTACCAAGAAAGAAATCTCTCCTGCTCTTAGGTGCTTCATCCCTGAGGTCAACAACCTCACAGCTTGAGAAATGCAGCTTCCAAGACAGATCAATGTCACAAAGAAAGACAAGCTCTCTGAGCAATTCTAGATCTGCTCCCTTAAGTATTACTTTCCAAACCACCGAATTTGACAAGATATCCTCTATCAAATCGGCATAGTATAAAGGTATAGACAGAAAAAGAGCTTCAACTTTCTCACTATTCTCTTGTGCAAGTATTCTTCAGAGATTTGAATAACCTATATTCCAACCCAGTCTCCCAGTAATCTTAATAACAGCCATCCATGACCTTCCTGCCATTGTTTTCTTTCATGGAAGTTTGAGTTCAGATGAGGATGACAGGTCCAGCTTCACAAACAACTGAATTGAGACTCCTCATCTGTGTTTCGATCTCATATACACCTGACTTCTTTTTTTTAACTTGTTCTTTTCTAGTATTATTATTTTTTCCTCAGATAAAGGACCTGGTTGCAGAATTCTATAAAACTTGAAAGAAAAGTCTTAAAGCAATTTTCTAGCAGCTACTGCAGGTTTGTCAGACTTGCAGTACCACAGTAATTTTCAAAGCAAAAAGATGTAAGGAAGCATAATGAAACCTGCTTCTCAATATATAATGTGCTACACTGGGGGAAAAAGAATGGCAGAACCTCTGCAAACACAGTACGTTCCACAACTCAGAATTCTGTCAGGGGACATCATGAAAATTATAACATCTAAAGTTATTCAGAATATGAAGAACACTCCAATATCTTTTCTTGCAAAGACGCATAAAACTTAAAAATGGAGAGGTTTCAAACTGCTAGTGAGAAGAACTCATCATAAGGACGACTGTAATTTTATAAGAAGAATTCTCTGAACAGCATAGAGATAATGCTCAATTTTCAAAAAAACAGGTATTTCAACAGAGAAGTGAAAATCACTGCTGCTGCTTTGATGTGTTCAAGCAAAAGCATGTGCTGCAGTAGACTTACAACTGTGCTCAAATAAATTCTAAAGAAAAAGCTGTAACAGTACAAAACAACCAAGCCTTCTGCAGTTGGTGGCAATTTGCACCTCCAAAGCTGTGAGCTGATCTTGAATCATTTTCAACAAACAACAAATCCTGGTAATCAAATTGGTCAAAAATCACATCTAATGTTAAAGCTAGAACATCAGTGAGAAGTCCTGCATCCCTATAGCACATGAAGTTTATCATTAAAATATTTCACAAAACTGAGATTGCAGATATTTTGCAAGGCTTTTCCTGCACGGCTGCATATCAGCAGTATAAGCACATTTTATAATTATATAATTTTAAGTATCTGGACTACTTTGCCAAATACAGGGAATTCCTTGCCAACTTGAAAGTTATGGGTGGTGGTTCCACTGCTTTCCCAGGCAGCAGCAAGACCAACCACCCCCATCATTAAATTGTAGAACTTTCCAAGACAACTCTTCTGCACGACGTTAAAATAACATTTTATAGCCGATATTTATCAACAAAACCCATTTGTTCATTAAAAAACGCACTACTCACAGGCAAGTCTGGGCAAGCATATTTTACACGCACTCCCTACAGGTTTAAATACAATTTCTTTGCACTTACACAAAGATTTAATAAACTAGGAGAGGACATATTCAAACATACTAAGCCTGCAGATTGAAAAGCATCAGAAATGAATTAAATGAAGCTGAGCTTTCACAATACATAAACAGGCATTATGCTTTCTTCTAGTGGTTTTACTTCCTCACTGCTCACTTGGCAACACTTGGTATTTTCCTCTTCAGGTAAGTTGTATACAATTTAATATTAAATTATAAACATCCTACACAGCAGAACTGAAGTACAACTAACATGAATTCTATACAATTTCCAGCATAGAACAACACAGACTGGGTCAAAAACTTGCTGATATGTTTGCTACTAGCTTAGATTACTTCACATTTATATAATGTCTAGCTGAAGTTTACCATAAATCTTTTTTCAATCAAAAGCTGCAACAGATCTCCTAGTCAGCAGGATGAGATAGCAAGTTCTATGGCAGCATTAACTTATCCAGATTCAAACAATAAGCTCTAAAAAAAATTTCAAAACAAACCAAAAATCTCCACCCACACTTTTCACACCGTTTCTGACTAGGCACACCATCACAGAGTAAGACAATTAACAGATAAAACTGCCTGCTTCTGTGTCCTCTGTGGGCCAGTCCAGAACTGATCAGGAACTCCAGAGAAAGCCCATCCACCCAGGAATATGATAAGCAAAAGAGCAAGATCACAATACTGCTTCAGTTCACCAGCAAGAGAGGGAAAAGCCCGAAAGTTACTTTTGCAGAAGCAAAATGATCTGTTTATGCTGTTGATTCAAAAATCTTATAATACAAAAATCACCCCTGAATTCAACATCCAGCATAGTGTTAAATTACTATTTCACTACCTCTTTTTGTTAAATTGCTAAATCCAGAATTCTATGTAGGAATGTATTAGAGAGGAGAACGAAAGGCATCAGTGAAAAATATGCCACATGTGAAAAAGATGCACGTAATCAGTAATTCTGACAAATACACTTATCTCAAAAGCAAAAAGTAGTCACAGATAGGTATTTAATGAACTATAAGAAAAGCCAGGAGTCACCATGTACATGGGAGAAACACTTCATGACTGATCAAGCTTCTGCTGGGAGAATTTGTCCCAACATTAATGTCGCAACAGCAGGATTAGAAAAAGTAAAGTCCTTCAGAGTCTGTTCCTTAACTAACCAACTTGCCATTTACATACCTTCCTGCCGTGGTACCAAAAGCAAAACCTAATCAAAGATGTTGGAAGCCAGCATGGGCCTACCTAAGGGAACTCAAGCTCAGAAAACATAGTGTCTAACCTGTTCTCCTCAAATTAAGAACACCAGGTACATTTTTCTTTAGTTCAGAAACAGGCTTTGGAGCACTGGTATTACACAGCCTCTCTGCTGTTTCAATTAATACTTGCTAGGATACTCTCCTTCATTTCAACACTGTAAGCTGTAATTATCATTGTATCGGTACCTGAAACATTTAGGAAAATTTTAACACTAGTATTATCAAACCCCATTTACAAACCGTGTCTAGCACTGCCTGACAGCTGAACATTTTTGCCTTGCCAGGACTTCAAAGGCAAATAACCCCACCAAAGCTGTCTGGATCTTCTTGGCAGCTCCCGGGACCTTTAAGGGGCACATCTGCTCTTCGCATTTACACAGAAATCACCAAGCAAGGCAGCCCGCAGCCTCACCTGACCCGGGCCGAACATTCACACAAGCTCTCGCCCCAGGAAAATCCCACTGCCCGTGCAGGTCAGGCCTGGGCTGCGCACGGAAACCTGCATGGGGCAAAAAGCTCAGTGGCAGCTGGCACTGTCCAAGGATTTCCCTTAAAGGACAAAATAACCTCTTACCTGCGGCAGCCAGAGCCCAGCAGGGCTGTGTGACTCACCGGGACCATGCCCACGCCAGCCACCCCTTGGGACAGACTAGGCACACCGGCCCGGCACCGGCCCTGCTCTCCATCCCCTCTGGGGGGTCCCTGGCAGAAACACCTGCCCGCCCGAGACCCAGCACGGAGGACAGCTTTTAAAATAGCCCACCCAAGCTTACAGTGTGAGGGGGAAAAATGTTAAAAAGGTGGGGGTGTGCTTGGTTTTATGGATTTTTTTTGTTTGTTTTTGTTTAAGATTTACGCAGCAAAATAGCTAAAAAGAGACAGACAGGTGACCGTTTTTGCTATAGGACTTCAAAGGCTGGCTAACCTCTTTGCATTGAGATGTGATGCTGATGATTTTCAGCCTGCTCAACTCCAGCTTTTTGAAGTTCTGCCTATCTGCAGTCAGGGACACGAAGGAGACCATGGCCACCTTTCACTCCTCAGGTAAGCTCTTATCTCCTACTGCGACAGACCACAGCCTCACTACAAAACTGATCCACACAGAGAAGATCGTGATCTTTATAGAGCACTCAGCACTAACCACCTATTAATTTCTTATATGCTCTTTTCTTATGCTTCCCGTCTGCATTCTTAACTTTTAGCCACATTTTCCACACTGTATGTTATTCCCCACCCCCCCACCCCCAGTTAATTTGCGATCTGTGTTTAACTAAATACTACCATAGAGAATATCATTTATCAATTAAAGATGTCCAAACCATTATTGATTTCTTAAGCTCAGAAAACTAAAATGGGAGAACTCCAGAGACAGTAGTAACACAGCAAACAGAGCTGATGGATTTACATCTGGAGAGAAAAAACACTTGGAGGAAGAAAGCTGGCAGAAGCAACAGTTTGTACATATATACACAGATGAAAAAACGTCACTAAGAAAAAACTGTAATTTAAAATTCACTTTAAAAGAATCCCACGTGCCTAAGAGTTTCTGGACTTTCATTCTTTCTACAACATGAGTCCAAACACAAATGGTTGGATTACTTCTGTGCATTAAACAATGGCAAATGCACTGAAGATTTGCAGTTTATTAGGTATGACAGTATAAGCAAAGGAAAACTTCCATAAAAAATGCTTGCGGCTGAAATAATCATTGTAATAGAAACATTCAAGGTTATTCTTGACTAAACAAAAAGCATCTCTACTTTCTGAGACAAAACTATGCAAATTAAGCTTGCATACAGTGTGAAACAGCCCACTTCACATAATTTCCATTGCAGTACATAGTGTCACACATTTTGAAAAATTATTTTTATATAAGGAACTCCAGCTAAATAATAATGAAACCTACAGAAAATAACTGAGATAGGACTGAATCTTCCCCCTTTAATCATATTCAGTGACAAAGAAGAAAAATCCATTAATTGGCAAGTACAGAAAAAGCAAACGTGAATCCCTGTCAAACTAGTTATTTGATCTCACATTGATATACAACTGATCTCTTCTTAGACTATAAATCACATACTACATAAAGTATAAACATGCTCCTCTAGAAATAAGCCCCTCTGCTTCTATCCTTAAGTAGTAATAGCAAAAAACATATTTCATCACTCTGCCATTACTACCACAGTTGGTTTGCTTTAAATGCTAGAACATATCATATGGTGAAATATTTTTTTTGTTCAGCTCCACTGGATTTCTGGTGAGATTAATCTATGGCTTGATCTACAACTAAAACACACTAGCTGTCAGTTAAGTCATCAAAAATAATTCAAATTATTCTATACAATTGCCACATTTTAATCTTTCTGTCTTGTACTAATGATAACTGCTGCTTTTTTCCTCCTTTCTTTCCCTGAACACGCTGCTGCTCTAAGCTTTCATATGTTGAAATATTCCACTAAGATCCAAACCTCTGCCAACACACTCCTACATAAGCATTCAAGAATGCCTACTTAAAATGACTACCTCACTTTTTGTTTTATTAAATAAAGACAGCATGCTAGAGAAATAAAATAATAACAGAGGTTAATAAAGCAAAAAGATATTCTGACATCCATGATACAGCATGTATTTATAAAGGATCGTTTTCATTTTATCTTCTGCCACCAAGCAAATCTGTAACTGATAAAGACATTTATTCAGATGTAGCAAGATGCACAGACTTGTTAGCAGAGATGAAAAAGTGGCTGATCACGTCCTTCACTCACTCGTCCCAGAGGGCGTTCAGCCAAGCATATATTGGAAAAAACTGCCCATACTATCCTCTTAATACAATACTAAATTAGGCAGCCAGAGAGAGAAATACAAAGCTGTATCAAGAAAAGCATCACTTCGGCATTCCCCTACCTTTTCCCTGATATTTACAAACTGCAGGCAGTGCTGCTGGGGAGTCTCACCAGGGTGGCTGCCGAGAGGTCTCATGTGGCATTCCCAGCCTCCCACCACCTCCCTCTGCTTGGATTTTAAGCATTCCCGAGAAAACCCACCCTGACATGCACAGAATGAATCCTGCTCAAGTTGAAAGCATGTGATAATGGGGCTTCAGGTTGAAACGGGAAACCCCAGCACCCAATTAATCCCAGAGATTTATACAAGCCCCATCTTACCGTTTTGCTGTTGCCCAGATCAGGTTAGATTCACCTGCAACTCTTTGGCATCTCTCTAGCAATGTTAGTGTTTGCAGTCTGGCCGGGCTCATTCAGCAACTGAATTCACAACATCTTTCTGCACTAGCAAGCTGAAATGGTACGGCTGTACTACAGCTAAGAAAGGGGGAAATCTAAAGCAGAAAACAAAGAAATCCCTCATCACAGGGCAATCCCCGTGGAGTAAAATATCAAAGGTACAGATGAGCACTGAGGGTACAATATTTCTCTGTCTAAATTTCATCAGCAATACCATGCTCTTTCTAAAAAGATTTTTTTTAAAAAAAAAAAATATATGATGGACTTGCCTGTGGAGTTCCCAGAAAGGCAGAGTATCCAGGCTCTGCAGCAGCATTGCAGCCAAAGTAACCATGCATATGCTATCTAGGCAATTTACAGCAGTCTTTTTGAAAAGATATTGATTTACAATGTAGCACTTCCTCAACCCAATACAGAACTGCAACCAAAATAGCTAATGGTGATTTCATAGGAATTAAGGAAAAAACCTCAACATTCAATCAGAAGGATGCAACTAATCATTCCCAATTCAATTTCGTCCCAGACTTGAAGGAAATCAGCAAGTTGAGTGACAAATTATATCAAAGCAATAATCTATTGGGCATCTAGAAATAAGCACTACGAATGTCACTGTCCACTTTTACAGAAACAATAAATATGAAAAAGCATTTTAAATGTATCCAAAATATGAATTCTGAAGTTAATTTTAGCATTGTAAGGATGAAATGTAGTATTTAATTTATGAACATACAAAATATGCAAAAACTGTGAGCAACAGACACCTACTCCGTGCTGGGAAGCCACTGCTGAGCCCAACCAAGCTTGGGCGCAGTACAAGGGAAAAGAGGGCAGCAGGAGCAAACCCTCAGGGAGGGCTTCTCCAAAAGGGAGGCAGCGAATCTTCTCCATCTCCTACTCCTACAGCAGCCCCTGCTGGCCTGTGCTTCAGATGGCTCCCAGCTCCCCAGAAACCTCCTGAGGTTGGGGGAGTGCTAGACAGACTATGCTAGGACAGAGAATGGTAATGCATACATAAATGAAACGTTCAGGAGAGAAAGAACACAGCTCAACTGAGGTAACGCCACCCAGAAATATTTTTCATTCTCATGTAACGAGGAGGTGCAATGAACTAGTGGGCGAAACACAGCCCCAGCAGCTCCACTGACCCACGTGACAAGACCATCAGAAACCAGCTCCCCTGTCAGAGTCCTACTTTGAAGAAAGCACTGCATGCTTACACTCCACACATTTGCTTGAGTCCCACCACAGCCACCAAGACTTAAACACATGCTTAAATAATTATTGACTCAAGGCTCACAGCTGACTCTAGCTAGCATCAGTGGCTTCAGTGACAATAAAATTTGAATGGCATGAGTAAACTTCACAAGATGCTTCCAAAATTAAGTAGCACTTGTTATTTCCCAACATTAGCCACAGGGGAATATTCTAGAAGATTACTCAGTTTCTTAGCTTGGTTTTGAAGTAGATAGAAGGTTTCACATCTCCAGAAAAAAAGACTTCCACTCTCTAGCCTAAAATTTTCTTCCCAGGTGTCTCAAGCACAGAGGTCCAAAGAAAACATGAAAAAAAGCTTCCAGTTGAAATGATGAGAAAATACATTCAAAACATTTACATTTCTTGTCCTTATTCTGTCAACATCAAATCTGTCTGAAGGTGAGGGAGAACAGGACAGAAGGATCCTTAGGGGGAAAAAAAACCACAACCAAACACCAAAAAAAACACTAGTGAGTAAACATGCAGAGACCAATACGTGCCAAATGGCAGGCACCATGTTAAGGGAAAAATGGTGGACAGCCACGGGGAAAGGAACACAGGAGGCAAACTACAGAAACAGGTAACTGCATTCCAGAAAGAAGCAAGGTGTTTGGCCAAGGCAAAGAGACAGCAAGCCAAACAGCCTACAAAGTAACAGGATCTTACTCAAAGAAGCCAAAGCCTCCCATATTTTTAAGTCAATTCTTTTTACTGCATTAAAAATCTGCATTTATTGCATTAAAGCCTGTCTTGTTGCCTTTGACATCTCTCAACAAATTCAATTACAGTTGGGCTTTGGCTTTCCTAACTGCATCTCTGCATGCTCAGAAGATTCCTCCCTGGTTACTTGTCCCCACGTCCACCTTCTGTATACTTCCTTTTTATGTTTGAGTCTTGTTAGTAAGTTCTTGTTCATCCATGCAGCCTTCCCAGCACTGTTGCTTGACCCCTACTATTCTTTTCCCCCTCCTTCCCCTGTGCTAGCACCATCCCTTCCTTTACTCCCAACCCCACCTGCAGACCCCGGTTGAACACAACTTGGCTGGAACACAACTACGGGCTCTGCTGCTGCCCATGGTACCGCAGACAGAATTGGGAACCCCAGCTGGAAGGCAAAGGCCACCTAGAATTACAACTGGAACTGATGGACCACACAAAGACCCTGCACCATGGGACTGGTCTGTTTTCCAATGGGTTGGGAAAGTAACTGACCTTAGTAAAAGTTTCAATACAATAATAATAATAATAAAAAAAGTCAAATACCTACAGGGTTAGGTTTTAAAACTCTGCATGGAAACCAGCTGCAAATACAAGTTTCACGTTATCAGTACTGTAAGTCATGCCACCACTTTCATCCCAGGGCAGACTCCAAAATGCTCCATGGCACTTGAGAACAGTTTCTTACATAGAAGGCGGCACCTTTGGAGCTTTTCAGTCATCTGCAAATTGCTGTATTTAGAGAGATTAGACAATGTCGCAGCTCTGATGGTCAATTAACTAAACACACAAACCATCATTTATTAATACGGAATAGTAAAAAGAATGCCAGTAGTTACCTTGTGTTCTGTGTGGTCATACTACATATTGTGCCCATGGGACTTGTAACTAATGTCCTATTTCCACTAGTTACATTAAATCATCCAAGACAGAGGAGGGGAGAGAGGAAGCAAGGGAGAAAGGCAGCTGTTCCTTCCTCTCCAAGAAGTAAACCACATGCAGTAATTTGTACAAGTATACACCTGTATGAGCCCATTTTCTCCTCATAGAAGAAACTGCATGACTACAGAGAGTAAATGCTTCTCAATATATACCTTTCCATTTTAACAACTGCAGATTGAATGTACAAAGAAAAAGTAAACACACTTTACAGTTTTGAAAATTTACTTGTGAAAGTCATTTGGCCATCTAGCCAGCCACTTCATAAGCCACTGATAATATTCCATAAAAACTGATTTAATGATATGCTTAACAAGTTGTATTCAGAAACAGAGAGCTGGATGGAACACCTGTCCATGTCCAGTTCAGTTCCTCGCTATCACAGATGGTCACAAAATATGACCCCTTCCCTGAACTGGTAAGTTTGTGTTTAGTTTGAAGTTAAAATACATAGAGTACACAAGACATGACCTTAATAAAAACACCCAGCAGTGGCAAAAATGTGTTGAATGCAAAGAAAATAATTTTTATGTTAAGATGGCAAGTGAAGCGGTGGATAATATTGCACAATGGAATGCATGACAAGTTATTCCAAGTACAACATGTTGTTAAACCGCAATACTAGTATTTGAACTATACCATCTGCATTATCTGGTATGGTGGGACTTCACTTAAAAAGTCACTACCTGAAATAAAATGGAATGTAACATAGCGCCAATTATTTTTGCAACTTTTAGGGCCAAAAAAGAGATTTTACATTTTTAGGGATTGATTCCAAATATACTTTGCATTACAAAGAATGTTTAAAGTGCACGTTCAAAGGGAAAAACAACAACATGGAGAACACTGTGTAACAATCTTATACATCTGAAAAATATTTCAAATCAGTACAGATACATTTTCAACTCAGAGAAAGCAGTCTTTGCATATAAGAATTTAATCCAATGACTTCGGACAATTATACTCTTTCTGTGCAATAGGAAAATGTAACTCCAACATTCCTAGCAAAGCCACATTTCCTGTGAACACTAATAAAGTTACACCGAGATTGTTTTATTTATTATTGATACTTCTGTGTTCCTTGCTATGCTGACAAAGATCTCATATAAATACAATAAACCAGACTACTAAAACACTTTGTTGCAATGTATCTATAATAAGAACTTGAATTTGGTCTTTTAGGTTGATTTAGGATTTCCTCTTAGGGAACCTGAATACTATTTTCCAAGCCTCGCCTTTTTCTTCCTTTTTTTTTTAAGCTCTTAGTTAAATGTTTTGTGTAAGTACTGTTCTAAAGAATTCTCTTAGCCTCTAATTACTAGGCAAAAGTACTTAAAGAGAAGATATGCAAAGGCCCAAGACAGTCAGATCTGCAGCATGATCAGCAGTTAATACACACAGATACCACATGCAAAGCTTAGTCAAGGTATGGAATTTCATAATTACTCTACTTTCAAGAAAGCAGATCTGTAGACTTTTCCACTGGGGGTGGGCATCTAGTTAGATGCAAAATGGGACTCCAGTATACCTTATCCTGCAATAGTAAAGCATGCCTTGCTATATAACAATAAAGTCTTCTCCCAACCACTTCTCACTCGCACTTGCAAAAACAAACCCAACTATTACACACAGACAGAATTCTATCTCAGCTAGTACTGTATTCATGCCTTTATAACACATTAAAACTATGCTGTAAAAAAATAAAAGCCTATCTGGAAAGAGTATGAAGCCTATAGCAAGCATCAGGTAAAACAATCTGTATCTTGTTTGCCTAGATTTCTCATCCCCTACTGGAAGACAGTAAGTGACAGCAGAGCCATTCATCTTTAGCATCATACAGTTATGTGTGCTGTCAACAGCAGCAACATTTCACTCAGGAAATGGTGGTACCTTCATAATACATGAAAAAAATTCTAGACAAAAAATGCACCATAATTCCCAAGAATTATGAGGTACCTGTATATACACATAACCTCATGTTCCGGTGCAAAGTCTTAATGTTACTAATACATTGCTTACAAAGCACCACAACTTAGACTACTCAGGAAAAAAAAAAAGACATTTAAATCAACAACTCAGTCAATCGTTTTTCAGAAACACCACAAAGAAGCTGCATAAAATTCAAATGTATGCACTCTATCTGGAAAACAATAACAATCAGTAAGATGGATTAGTGGAGTAGCTTTAATTTCACTAACCTATCTGCTATGACATACAGCTCCTTAAACCACATAGCTGACAATTCTCGTATTTGCACCACACCAAAAAAACCCAACTAGCTAATCAGGACAGGGTAGTAATACTTCTATGACACAAATTTTAATGACGAATACCAGAGACACAGTTTACAAAGTTTTTCTTTAGGGAGAGTTATAAAGAATTAACAATAGCTTTTTAATATCTACCAGTATAAACCCCAGGGAAGAATCCCTGAAAATGTTTCATTTGAGTTACATATATTGCTACAGCTCATCTCATACAGGGACAAAGCTCAATGATACCGCATTTCAAAGTCATCCATAGCATTATAGCTAGAAGAAGAAACTATTCTATAAATGTATTAAAACTTAACACAAAAAGATGAGTTCACCTTCATCTCTTTCTCAAGTTTAAATATGTCATGCACTGAAATTCTTGTCTTATTTGAAAGCACTGGATTTTAGCCTCCCTTCATTTTCACTTTGAGGTACTCACATGAAAGGCTTTGTTGGGTTTTTTGGTTCTATTATTTCACCTGATGTCTTTCTACATTGCAACAAAAAAAAATTCTCGGGTTTTCTAACTAAAAAAAAAAGATTTATGCACAAAATGTAGCCTATTGTTGGTAAAAAAATAATAAAGCCAACTCGACCTCCACATTCCTATGATGTGGATAAGAAACTGTAATAAGTTGCATGTTTACAGTACCCACTTCGAAAAATCATTCCTATTCTACTCTTCTTCACTAAGTGTTGTTCCTTTGAGCCACAATTTCAGTCCTTAAGGCTTTTGCTATTTACTGAGTTTGTCACACAATGCAAATGGTGAATTTGAATTAGGAGGACAGTAAAGCAACCATGTTCAGATGGGAATAACTGCTGACAACTCTTGCACTGGAACTGAACCATCAACATACAAGTGAAAGACTTCAGCTCACCGGCACTGTTCAGCTGCCTCCATCCCTCCCTTACATGCTTTATTAACAAGGATAATCATAATTTCTGGTGAAAAATTCACTGAAAATGACAGCAAAAGATCATGTGACCTATGAATTCAAGTTCCACAGGCCAAGACCCTGCTGTCCTCTGTGGAAAGGGTGGAAGCTATATGGCAATAGGCATGCTACCACTTTATAGCTTTAAACTAATTGTCACAGTCCACTCAGTGGACTCGTGATGGTTCGTTTACTATGATCTCGAAGCGCAAAAAAATCAAGGCGACCATGCCAAGGGGTTATGCTTTGATCAAACAGCACAACTTTATTGTTTGCCCGTAAAGCGGCATGCGATAGATAGAGTGACAGGAAGGAAAGAAAAGGTATAGTAAAGAAAAGAGGATTATAGCTACCACTGCGGGTCCAAGGTGTCCCTATGGTCCCAGGTCCAGCCAGTGTCCCGCCAGTCCTTCCGATCGTCGTGATCCTTGGTGGGGAAGATCTTCGAAGTTGGGTTGCTAAGGAGCCATCTTTTATGCCAAGCAACACACCTTGCTCCTCCTCTGGCCCACGGATTGTTGCCAGTCTCCGCCTTCTCAAGCAAGTTGTACCACGCATGCCCAAAGAGGAGCGCCTGAGGTGTGGTTTGCCTTAGAGGCGGGTAGCTTCAGACCAGGAGGTGTAGTTTTGTATTATAATGATACTATAATGAAGAAAGTTCACCTGAAGTTCAAGTTTTCTGGTTCGTTGTGACAACAGTGGTTGTGATCCATCTTCTGGACAGCGGTTATGCAGCCTTATCGTAGTTGTTCCTTTCAGTCCCAGGCAGCAGGGAGCGGCATAGTACTCCTCGTACCATGCAGTTCTCCTTCTCAGGGCATCCGTGTCTTGGTGTCCATGAGGACCACATTCCATCTCCAGGTCTCTGTTGGCAATGTTGAGACAATATCGTTCTCTTTGGACCGACTCTTACACTAATCTGGACTACGAAGTGATGAAACTTTGAAGGCATCTGAAAAGTGAAGTAAGTCCAACTACCTTAGGCATCATACAGATTAATCAGAACCCTGGAGAGCTTTCTCTGTGGTCTCTATAGTACATATAGAAACTACTTTTACAGGATGTCAGACAGCTTGAGGTGTTCTTGGATTGACTTGAAGTTTAAAATTTAATTCTACTTTAAAATTTAATTTATCCCATATTTTCTCAATGAAAGACAATGATTAGTGTTCAGGTGAATATAACTGCTCCATTAAATAAGGACAATACTTTTGGCATTGTAGGAGGTTTATGGAGTATCTGCAGAAGAGCAAGGACTGTGCTTTTAAAAAAGCTAACGAAGTAATGACCTAGAAACCAAGTGAAAAGTCAGAGATCTGCTTTCACTGGCATTTACAATAAGGGGGGACTGAAGGAATGTCACAATTATTCTTGTCTTCGTTCTCTCACATGGGACCTTGAAGTACCCTAAATCAGTGAACTCAAGAGGTTCACATGACTCTGCATTTACAGGAGGTTTACCTGCATACACCTCCAGTGGAATCCTGGCAGAACAACTGCCCTAAGTTCTGACCTTCCTGACATTTGGTATCCAAATACCAAACCTTAAGTTGGGGAGGGAATCTCACAAGACATCTTCTCCAGGCAGATGCTATAAGGAACCATCTGATGTGTTCTGTTTTCAGAGATAACTGCAACTGTGAATGAAAGAACCTCACAACAATGAAATTTAATCCTCAATATGGTGTTTTGTGGCATGAGATAACCTCAGCAATTATTCCAGGCTCCTCACAAGCTTATTTCCTTTTAACAGGTCAACAACCTATTCATATTTTTATACTTCACAATGTTTGTCTGAGTTGTGACAAGTGGCAGAAGAGCCACTAGCCCAGGAGCCATGGCACGCTCTGTGGAAAGTACCACTGGCAGGTATCTAAGGTTCTGCTCTTTGTCAGAGGAAGTTACTGAGAAATATGAGACACTATAAAAGCATGTTTATTACAGCAATCTATAGAAAATGAAGTCACAGACTCATCACGTGGAAGAACAAATAACTGATTCATTACCATCTCAGATGCCTTAATGGATTCAACATATATGATATTAATCAGTCTCTGTGGCTGTCATATTGTTATTGCGGGGACTGTAACAACAAATGTGTTTATGTCAGGGAAATAGTTATGCTGAATTAATATGGATTACATGTTGATACAGTAAGGTGTACAAATCAACCTCCCTTCTTTTGGTTCTGCTGAATGGAGGTTCAGTTCTCAGCTTTCCCTCTAGAGATGCTACAATCTTTCAGTTATCTGAACAGGTCATCACTGTAGAATAGGTATAAAGCCTTACTGTAAAAAAAGACATTTTAGAATATTAACATAATTGAAAGCTATCAGAGGAACATACATAGGGATAATCTTACAAGGTCAGAATAAAAGTTTATCTAGCCTGTTTCTCAAAGCAACCAAGTTTGTTAGAGGATAAGGACAGAAAAATGTGATCCTTCCTCCTCTATATCCTTCTAACCACCAGCAGCGTACTTTGTAATTCGAAGATGAAATCCAGACCTATCCTTCACAGCTTCATGAAGAAACTTCACTTTTAAATTCATTTATACCTTTGGCCTCCAGGTGGTAGAGAGTTACACAACACTGTGCAGTTACAAACCATTCCTTCTCTTGCAACCAAAACCAAAAAATCTCTGATTCTTTCTCACTAAGTAGGAACTACAAAGCAGCTAAAGAAATTTTGCACAATTACTCCCTCTTCACCAGCAGAAATTCAGCTTGTGATCTCACAGGTTACTATTTCATCCTCCCTCAGTCCTCTGTTTTACACTCTAATGGGTCTTTATTACCTTCAACTCAATGGAAGCTATACTGCACCTCTAACTGATGATTCTTATCTTCTCCGTCTGTGGCATCTTCTGTGTCATTTTTTTGTGATTTATTTGTGATTAATTTACACAAACAGGATTTCTACAATAATGTGATGGCAGCTTCGGTTTTGCTCTCCTTTCTTTTCCTATTGTTTTCTGAAGGTTTACTTATTTTTTAGACTACTGCTGAACACTAAGTCACTATATCCAAGCTATTACCCAATGACCCTATAATTCTTATCCAAAATAATGTAATTTGTTTAGACTCACCATTACACAGGCATAGCTGCAGTTAAGTTCTTCATATGCATCTGTTCGTACATATCAGCATGAAATGCCATTATTTTATCATCCAAATAGTCTATACTGCAAAATCCTTGGACAACTTTTGGCAGCTCAAGTAAAAAAAAGCTTTTTAAAATGTGCCATTTTTTCACCTCTATTCCATGCCTTTGTCTTCTGCCTGGAGGGTTGGTTGCCATTCCCCCCTAAGTCTCAAAAATGGATATTTTACCTATTCTGTATGGCATACACAACAGATGTGACAAATGTATAAGCATTAAGCAAATCACAACAACTGGAAAATCTGATGATAGCAAAACACTAGGTTAAGTGGTAGCGTGGTACAAGATTACAGAAGCTGCTGACACAAAAAAAAATAGAAACACTCAAATAATACCTGATTTAGGAACATTGTTAGTTCTCATGATCAAATATAAGAAGCAGCTGTGAGAATCATCTCCCCCTCCTTCCAGCTGTATTTGTCTAGAAGGCTGCACTACCTAATGGACAAGAGTTTCACTAGTCACCCGTACCTTTGTTCTTTACTAATTGAACTGGTACAGAATGATGTATATCAAAAAGGCATGCCAAAGCTCAACCTGATGCAATGCTGAGTCAAGTGCTCAGAGGAAAAAAGTGCCAGAACTGCAGGTGTTGAACTAATATTTACCTGTTCTTAGGTTAAGTACAAAGTGTTGGTTTTGACCTATAAAGCCCTTTACTGTTTGGGTCACTAATCCCTTGCAGACTGCTTTTCTTGTCCCACTTTATCTCAGTAATTCAGACAAGAGGGTTGCATTCACCTGGGCATTCTCACTGAAGGGCACTTCGGTCCAGAAGTTGATAAAGCTTTAATGCATGTTGAGCAGCTTATCTATTTTCCCAGGACGTCTTAGGCAAGAAATAGAAAGCATCTCAGGAGGAGTGAGCTGCTGAAGACGGAAAACTTTAGTAAGGACAAGGGAAAAAAGCCTCTTGCTCATACTATAAAAACTACCTCTACAAAATACAGTTAGTGGTAGCACAGTTAGTGGGCCTATCAGGAAAATTCAAGAAGCCTTAAAGGTTTTAATAATTAAAAAAGGAGCAAAATGCTAATTTCAGAGCAGGAAAAGAATTTGCATTACCTTGTTTCAGATATTCAGTAATTTCTGAATTTTGGTAAGAAATTTTAAAGGAAAGCTGTTGTTTCAGTCCAACAAATGCAAATGAAGCTTCTCGCGGTTAAATGACATGGAAAAAATACATAGATTAATCTATCTAGCTTATATCTATCTTTCTTGTATCAAGTTGAAGACTGCCTACCACATGAGGAAAGAGAAGAAGTTAAGGCCTCTGACAAAACAGGTGAATGATTCCATAGAACTGACAGGTTGAAGGTTGAGAACGGGTATCTTCTTCCATTTAAATCACCGCTACAGGATTTACAGCACAATGTTTCAAGCCAGAAAGTCTAGAAAATACTGAACATTTACAGTTTTGCTTGAGAGCTCTCTGCAGTATCAGGGGTAGGGAGGTGGTGGGGTGTTCGCTTCCAAACACCAAGAAAAAAACCCACTTGTACAAGTTAATCATCATACATCAAAACCACCATGCATTGCTTTAATACATCACTATTTTTGGTGTTTTCCAGAAGATATCTGAAGTCTGCACATATCAAACTATTTTGCAGGAGAAGAATGATGCAGCCATGAATCTCTCCTGAAGCATGGTTGCCTTGGTGCTCAGACACTTATTTCCTTCTTCAGAACTCTCACAAGACTAAACCTACTTGCAAAATCTTCTGTAGGAAAACACCAGAACTGGCACTATATTTAACTTCTGACTGATTTAGCAGAAGATTACTATGAAGAGAATTCTTGCTGTACCACTAAACAAAGCCAAAACCCCTTAAATCAGTCATCATCATAATCTAAGAGGTCCCATGACTATCTACATGCAGTTAAAATTATAATAATGCATTGTTTCAGGTTTTTTCTTAACAGAAATCCTACATTCTTTTCTAGAAAAGAACAATAAACTTTCACAAAATGAGGCAGCGTGAGCTATGTGGTTCATGGACAAAATTATGCAGCAGTGAACGCAATTTCTTCACAATCTGGATGTTGAGAAACTTCTCTATGAAGTAGAATCACTGATACTTGATTGTTCTGCTGTTCTTCCAATTAGTAAGATGTCAACTTAATTAAAACTTAAAAATAAAATTAGTATTACCCTAGCAACCTAGTCATTAAATAGAACTTCACTCTACTACACTCTATAGATAGAGAAGTGAGATGAGCGTGCATGGCCAAGCTGGCCACCTATTCAAGTGAAAGAGGGAGGGAATCCCACCCTTCCTCGCCTTCTGTTTCAGCATGGGGGGTTTTGAAGCAGAGCAGTTGAGAGGTAAGAGGAGAACCAATTAAGAAAACTCTAGTGATACTATTAAAAAGAAAAAGCCAAGAAGGAAACTTGTGGCAAGACATGTACATGTCATTTTAGTTACATGCTCTCAGCCATAATGTATCTTTTCTTTCTGTAAAATGTAGTTTTAGTTTGCAATCTGAAAAATGTAATGGCTGTAACTTTATATAATTGTTCCTCTCATGCGCTCTAGTGTCTGATATTCAAATAAACCATTCCATCTTCAGCCAGGTTGTGCCTGCCTCACAGAATGCCAATGAGTAACAATATGTCTCCCATGTAACATTAGCAATCTTTACTCAGTTTTTAAGGTGTCATTCAAAGAAAAAGCCAACTCAGCCTACAAACAGATGTACATGACCAGTGACAGGACACAAGGAAATCATATGAAGCTTCACTTAATGAAGCTTAGGGAAGGTCAGACTGGACATTAGGAAAAGATTCTTCACTGAGAGGGTGGTCGGTCACTGGAACAGGTTCCCCAGGGAAGTGGCCAGGGCACGGCACCAAGCCTGTCAGAGTTCAAGGAGCGCCTGGACAAAGCTCTTGGTCATATGGTTTATTCTTAGGTAGTCCTGCAAGGAGCAGGGAGTTGGACTCAATGATCCTTACAGGTCCATTCTAACTTGAGATATTCTATGATTCTATGTATAGATCCCCATTTTACTGGATAAAACTTTCTGTTTACAAAACCTGTTACAGGATCAGCAGCACAACAAAAGTTTTACCATAAAAACCAATACTGCATTTAACTAAGAATGGTAAGGGGAAAAAGAGGTCTAGAACAGGAGAAGCATCAAAATGTGTAAGTTATGTTTCCCCTAGAGCATTTCAAGGACAAACTGCAACTTAAAGCTTTACTGAGGAAAGGTTTGAAGGCCTCAGAAATGTAAATGCTGCAGAACAACTCTTTTGAGGTGTAATTCCCAACAGAACTGAATGTCTGTGAGAGAACGAATATGCATAAGGTACTCCAGCGCAACATTATGGCTGCTCTCTGACAAAATTTTGACAAAAACAACTAACAAAAATCCTGCAATGCTTTTAGGGCTTATAATAGTGAAGGCTCATATGTCTAATACGGTATCCATCTGTCCTCAGAAAAGGTTTATAAAAGGCAATAAAAGTTCACACAAGCAGCATTCCATCTAAGATTCCACTGAAGCCACAGTGATACAAAAAAATACACTTAAGATGACTCTAAAAATGTCTTATGGCTGCCTTTGAATTTCAGATGTGAAGCACAGGTTTGACACTTCCAAACAAACAGTTTCTGTTTGAAATGTTACAATAAAAATACACACCTCATACTCTACACTTACATCTGAGATGTTTATTTTCCTGGGGAGTCTCATTAACCTCAGCGCAACCAGTATGTTGAGAGATAAACACACACAAAGGCTGGTTGTTCTTTAACTGCCCATGACAGCACAAACCACCAATTACAATACATGCACAGATGGCTAATTGGTTTTATCACAGTTTTCACAGCTCTGGGAAGGGGGACACCACCTTTCCCAATTTCTCTGAAGGCCAGTACCAGAAGCACAGAAACAATTCATGTGTCGAGGTCCCTTGGGTCCTGTTGCTCTACTTGGTCAAATGAAAAAAGGAAAAAAAAGTTTTATAGTAGTTTACAGGACACGCTCAACATCCCCAATGCAATTTTTATTTATGCTAAGAAGACTGTCACACAAAATCTCAAATTCTAAACATTTCAGAACAAGAACAAAGGTTATGAGACTCGCAGTTAAGCTGTGGACTGGCAACACTGAAACCCCAGTATAAAAAATGAGTAAATAAGTGCAAGAAACAGTCTTTGCAGCTAAAGCTAAATTTTAACAGGGCATTTTGGTTCAAATCCATTGTATGTAACATTGCTCCTTCCTCTAAAATACCTGATGATACACATCTCTCTCATAATCTCTCTTACACAGATTAATCTGTAGCTGTATTGTTAACAGGAAGACTAGATCACAGACTTCTGTAATTAAGTTTAAACAGCGACAACAGTAATAGCTTCCATCCCAAAATGGGTCAGCTATGTGTAGGGCAAGCGTACCAGTGCGTTTCACACCTATTTGCTGAAACAGAACAGGGGCACTGAGAACTCCACAGAAAAAAGATCTGAACTTCCAAAAGGACCCTGCGCTCCCAATATTAGAGATCATCTTTCCCCACGCTCCTAAACTCTTGCCCATTCTCCCTAAAACTGCTTTGATAACTGCCTCTGCTCCTAGCCCTCCACACCCACTCTATGCCCTTACCCTCCAAGCATACCCATACCCACCGATGTGCTTTTCCAGTTTTCTCCAAATTCCTTGTTAGGCTCCTTTTTCTGCATATATTAGAAGCACTGAATATACTCAGGGGAAAAATAGCATCCTTGCTCTCACATTCTCCAGGCACCTCAGATTATCACCTGAAACCTGAGGAGATATATCGCAGCAGCAGTCTGACTCAGTCTCTTTTCAGATGGAAGTCCCTTCTCACTCTTCAACATATGTACAGGTAGGGTAGCACAGATCCTATACGGAGTTGCAGTGTACTTCTACAATATCAAATCCTAGAAAGTTTTAGCTATGCTTCAACAAGTCTCTAAAATGGATTCATTAAGAGTATTTTCAGGGTGCCAAGTTTGGGAAAACTTGGATAAAATGACAAAAGCAGAAGAAAAATCCTTTCTGGAATGAAGACTGCCCCTTGACAAACTGTTTGAGATAATAAAGATGTGTAATTTCTAAAATTACTGATCGTTCCTACACCTCCTTAACCTTCCAGAAAATGGGCATCTGCAAAGAGATGCAGCAAACAGCCTGGCTTTGCAGATCGCAAGTGCTACCAAGTAAGGAGAAGAATGGCTCTTCTGCCCTGCCATGGAGTCATGGTGTCTCTGGGCTGCACTTGCACTCCTTTACCAATGTGGACAGAAAGCAAGCCTAATAATTTGGATTTTTATTTAGCATAAAGAATAAAGAATGCAATAAAGAATGCCCTCCATCTCATCCCTCAAAGTTCACACTCACTTCTAGGCTGGTGTGTTTCTGCTTCAAACAAGCACTGAAACTAAAATGACTCGCACAATGGGTTTTTTTGATAGGCCTCCTTACTGACCGTGTATTTAAAAAAAGCAGCTGGCAACTGGCAGTCAAGCAATTCAAATCTATCTTTGAAAAGTGTAGCTTAATAATGTTGGCTCACTGAGAACTGCTTAATATGATGATTACCAGCAAAGGCTGCCAGTAGTATTTACAGAGATCTGAAATAAATTCTTGTCCCATACCTGAACTGTTAGACTATCATTTTCTTATCCTTATTCTTCCCTGCCAGTAGCAGGTGTCTATCACAGAACAAATGAAACAGCCTTTGCAGTCACATCATTCCAAGGATTATGCAAGGTCTGAGCACTGCCACTTCCCAAGCCATTTCAATGCAAATGAACAAGTTACAGAGGCTCTTTCACAAGACTGGGAGTACAAGAGGTTACTAGGTGAGAGCATGTACCAGTCTTTGTGCAACTCTGGGAAAGACAATACAGGTTTCAAAGTTGGTGCATTGTCTGATACGATCTCAAATTTCATGGGGCTTGGGTTTGGGATTTGCTTGCACTAAGTTAATACTTCAGCCTCTATTCTTACTCTGCCAACTGTATTCCCCTAAAGCTCAACTTTTGAGAAGGCAGGGGCAAGATATTATCGAATATTAAACTGCATAATACGGCTCCATTGCATAAACTGTAGCAAACAACATACATCAAATGCATCCCTGGGGTCACTTCCCAGAAATATTCATTTACATTTTTTAATTGCTGCTTTTCATTTCAAATCCAGGTAATACAAACAACATTAAGCCTGCCCTTATCAAACAGCTGTTCTTTAACCAAAAGCTCAAGTCAAAGTAATAAAAATGAATACCAATTAAAGGCATGAACCCATTTCCATATGATGCACTGTGAAGCCTGCATATTAGTACTAGAACAAAAAAACTAGCAGCAGGGTTTTAAACATACATGCAAGAAACAAAAGCCACAAAACAAAAAACCCACTTCATTATGTAAGCATAAAGTTAAAAGCGCACAAACCTGGATCTTCCTTTAGCAAAGGCCAGTGCATGAATGAAGAAGGTACATGTAACAGAATCATTAATACATACACACAGTGTAAAAAAAAAAAACAAACCCACCTCAAAACTCCAAAAACAACAACAAAAGAAAAAAACCAAAACCACACATGAAAATTTGAATCTGAAGTACTACAAGCATTCCCTGAATCACACATCACATGTAACTGGTATACTTTAATACATGTAAAATCCTTTCTGAACATGAAGGCCCTTACACTTAGAGCACTATTTCTGATGCTCTTTCTCAAGAAGGTGCCAAACTTCAGTCTTAGCAGGTTCATTTCATTGTTTCTGACCAAAAAGGCTAAAAACCCCATACCAATCTGAAAACATACTAGACAGGCCAAAACTTAAACATTTGTGTTATGAGGACAAAGGAAAGCAATACTGAATAACTTTCGTCAGACTTCATCTCTATATTTCCAAGGCCATCCTCCCATCCTATACTGCAGCGTCTGAATATCTTCAATATCCACTGAGAAAGATGACAATTTCCTTCTCTCTCAGATGGAAAATTAAGGCTCAGATGTTTAATAATTTGCCAAAAGCATCACAACACTTTCTCCACCAGAAGAAAATAAATGATATTAGAACGCAGCTTGGTTCTGAGGTTAGAAGTACTACAAAATCCAATGTATTCATTTAGTCCTGGCCTTTTATACAAATTTTATTCTGCTATTAGATTGACAAACTCCAATGACAGCATTTCCTTCAATGTCGCTTTAATGTCTTACACTCCACAGAACCACCTTAGAGTTTTAAAGTTTGCATTAAACTATTACCTTGGCTTAACATTAGCATCAACAATCAGTATTAAAGACATGAAATAAAATTAGGTTCAAGGCACTATGCACAATACCATAAACATGTCATCTTTACTCCCTCTGTTCACATCTCCCTTCCAAAAAACATTGCCTTCACTCACTGTAATCAATTAAGATACACCTGTATCATAACATTCCCTTTAAAAAAGACATTATCTTTCTTAGTAAGTACTGAACTGCCACAGACTGCAAAGCAGCAGTGACTGCAGAACACTTGCAATACTTTAAAAGCTCTAGAATTCATTCATGCCACAACTACAGCAGACACTTCAGAGAAAACGTGCTGTAATTCACTCAGCTTAACGTGAAAAGTAATCACATTATGGAAACGCTTGGTCGTTGCACTGTAGGTAGGGCAGGGTCAGCATTGTTTCATCTCCATCACTGCTTGATTCCTTGTAGGCATTTTTAAAATACGCTTTCTGTAAAGAGGATTTTTTTCCTTTGTATTTGTTTTCAACCAGAAAATTTCATAGTTATGATTCTGAACAAAAATAAAGAAGGCACCTCCTCAAATTTAACTTGATCTGTGAGCTTTATGAGATCACTACCCACATACATGCAGAACTGTACACACCTACAAACAGACACACTTATGTCTGTAAACCACCATGCACCCAGCCAACTCAGGTGTACGTTACTCTGGTTCCACACAGCCTTACACTCCATGTCACCTGAGCTCGCTGACCTAATCACAGATTGCTCAAAAATATTTAGCACATTTTGCACTGACAGTATGTTACCTAGACACTTCTGAAGCTGTGTTAGGGTTGGCAGTGCTAAAGTATGGCCTACCATGCTTAAACATTACAAACCTACACCAAAGAATCATTCAAATTTAAATCATTCAACCTTAATTCCTAGCCTCTATTATATTTCATATTAAACATATTTTGCTGTCAGAGGAACTAACACTGCCCTTTTTCCCTAGATTTTCACCAGAACATTAATATCGCTTGGATTTAAGTCACTGAAAATTTAGCTTAGATTTGATAAGCAGCAACTGCAAATAAAAGGCCCCAAACAACGCACTGACAAATATGAATATATGTAATATCTTCATGGTTACTGATGACAGTCAGAAAACACCAGAAACATATTGCATTTAGCTCCCAAGAAGTAGCATTAGTGGATCTGCATTAATACAGGCAATAGATTTGCAAAGGGTAATGAGGTTTCAGAAGACAAATAGGAAAGTCATTGCACAGGACTCCAGGCTTTGTTTCACCTCCCTCACAACTGTAAAAGTCATGACTTTACTTGTCAGTACATTTTATATAACCTACACAGTAGGCTCTGTTCTTAAGGGTTTCTTTGGGTTGGTTTTGTGGGGTTTTTTAATTGCTTTGATTCATGGAGGTTTTCTTGGTTTTACACAGAAACATAGATCAGATATGGTTGTATAAGCGAAAAATGTCATAATGGGAAAACATTTTGCAGTAAGTACATGACTTTGTTGAGAAACAGCAGTATTGAATGTAAAAATGTTTTCTTTACTGTGTGCTAGAAAAAGAAAATTACCCCCTGAATGAAAATCCAGCGACCTGTTCTCAGACACATTAGCTGTTGGCTCCTTAGATGAGCTGCAGGTCTTCAACTACACTTTTATTTACAGCACATCGTTAAGATTTAAGATTTAACCCCACGATCTCTATGTCTGAATCTTTTATAGGCCACTAATGACAGGATTTTTTGCCCTCAAGAATAAAAGCCACTGACAGATCTAGAAGTTTGTCCTACTTACTATTTCCATTGAAAAAAAACTTTAGTAATCCATTTTAACCCAAGTTGACAAACTTATTTCAGAAATTGTTTTAAGTTTGTATGAAATTACTTTCCTTAAATGGTTACATATTATCAGTTGATAATCATCAAAAGATCTGTTTTCAACTAACTAGAATTGTTATATTAAATTTGCAATTTCTTCCAAGCAAGAAATACACAACAATGAGCTTCAGAAATTATATAGATATTCAAACTTTCAATTTACATTTTAGTATTAAGAAACATGTAAGTGTGGTCTAGTAAATAGAAAATAAAAATTATTTCCATACAGTTTGTCTTAAGCAACATTTCAAGGGAACTGGAACTAAAATACATTAATACTATGATTTAAAATTTTTTGCTAAATAAAACCATTTTAAGTGGTAGACAAGAAAAAACACACAAAAAAGTTTTATCTTTTAACAAGTACATTATTGTCTGCAGTTACTATAGATCAGGAAGGTTTCTCATTGCTTTTTTTTTTGTGATTGGAGAACTGGTATGTGTCATCGCTTCAGGCTCATCTTTGCAGATACACTGAAGATGCGAAGAAAGCATCTTGATTTTCAGCTTCCAACTAGCTTCCAGACCCTGAATAAACTAGTTATTGAATTAAGAAAACATTTATTGAAAACTTTATTTCTGCAGAAATAACTACTACTGTCAAAAGCTGATTCAGCATTTGAGAGGTTAGCAGTTTGACTTGAAACTTCAGCAGAAAGGTATTTCTTCCCTCCTGCCCAGTTAAACTTTGCAAATTTTTTTCCAGTTAAAACTATTTTAAACCATAATGCTTTAAAGGTTGTCATAAAATTATAAAAAAGTAAAATTTACCTTTTTTTTTGCCCACCTTTCTTTAAAATGCTTTTCCACCACCCTTGTCCATTTGCATAATGCTTAAGTTACTTTAGTTGTTTAAGAACATACACAAAATACTTTTCGATGGCATGTTTCTATGACATTCCCACCTCCTTCCACCAAATAGAGAGAGAGAATCTGCTTCCGCTCCATTGATTTCACTGCAATCCTAAATAAGCTACATTCTTCATGAGTCTATTTGTCATATCAGAGCTCATGGTTAAAACATTAGCTCCATTTTTCATAATCAGTTAATAACAGAGGTATAGAAATACTTCCTCTAATCATTTCAGCTAGACAAGTGTTTATATTCCTATCTGACTCCGAAGCCCCTCTGTCACTGCTCAGCGCTGCCAACTGCTCTCCGGCAGCACTCCAGCTGCTTCCCCGTCGCACAGCTGGCGCAGTTGAAACCCTCTGCTTACATTCTACCCACTCAAATGGCTGGCATCCCAGTGGATTAAGCTGTTTCTGCGCGCAGAGCAGATACCAATTTTACAAAGACCTGACACACTCGCACCTTCCAAATCACTGATTCAAGTAGCTAATCCAGTCTCCTGCTTAGAAATATCATCAAGACCCGCCATTTGAGACAGCATGCCACAGGAAAACCATAGCAAATTGGGACTACTTATTTACTTAAATGGACTAATGTGTGACAAGAGTGGTCTGCATTACTCTGTAACACACGGTGTCAAACACACAGGCAGAGGGAGGGCAGTAAAACTAGCAAAATAAAGCAGGATAGATTAAAAAGAGTTGAAGCAATTTTAGCAGATGTTGACTGAGGGAAAGCTCAAGGGACACAACCAGACAAGGTGAAAATGCCAAAAATAAAATAAAAAAATAATTTTACAAAAAAAAAAGGCAGGCAATGTTTTTGGCAAGGAGAACAGATAGGTGGATGCAATCAGGTTCTGGAGACCTCTGAAGCTAAGCCTTTGGGGTTTAAACTAAAGCAAGGATAAAAAGGCTTTATCCTAAAACAAAACCAACACCTATTTCCTTGTTTCATTTGGAGAAAGATGCTGCGGTATTGTATCAGAGAAATCAAAGCTCAGCACCATATGTATGAACCCTCTTTATCTTAAGACTTAAGACTAAAAAATGGCCTAACTCACGTACAGGTGACATTAACAGCCATTACATAAAAGCCAGCCTGGGTTTAAGGCATCAGACTGGTAGAAAAAACTGTCAGCTGGTACATAAAACTACCTTGTAAGGAAATTTCATCTTTAGGTTAGAAACTGTGGACAGCTGGTTTTCCATGATTTTTCTGGGAAAGAGAAGGAAAAAACCCAGGAACACTGAACTTCTTTCTTTCACATATATATTTAAGGGTCATTCTTCAATGAATGATTTGGTATACTATGTCCTGTAGCTTTTGAGAATTTAAGTGGATGCAGCAGGCATGTAGGCTTTGCTGTGGATGCTGTAAAGGTTTTAATCCCAGAAACTGCATGAAAACAATCCAGAAAGTGACTATAGCCACAAAATACAAGCAGCAAAGGAACTTCTCATATAAAAGGCTTGAAGATTTTCTACATTCATACATCAAAATTAACACATTAAATCATTCCCTGGTAGCTAAGAATAAGCTGAGTACGACACACTGTAAGCTCTCAAACAAAAGGCATTCCAAACACTTTAATAGTTTCCATCACATAACAGAGAACTGAAGAAGAAAAATATGCTTTTTAATGATATAAAGCCTTTAAAGAAATTAGCCTTTTACTAAATAAATTTTAGCAAAATACTGCCCACACGGCAAAATATTTGACTGATTAGGATTAATTCAATTTTAAAGTTTTTTTACACAATAGCAAAAAAGATACTTTTCTTCAAAATATCTCCAATTTTCTCCACAGACCTTTCTTGAAATAGCTTTTGTAGGATGTATTATTATGAAACAACTTTCATTTTTGCCTCAAACACAGTGTAGGCAGTATTTTAAGAAGTCTGTCCAATAAAAAGCTTAGCTAATGACCTTATTCCCAATTGCAATTTTATAACACATCATTTATCTCAGCGCAAATCAGTATCACTGAATATCCTATAGTAATTTACTTATGCTCTAAGTAAGCACAGAAAATAAGTTATTAATCCAACATATTATTAGCTGAATATCTGTATATAAGGCCCTACTACACATTTACACCGCACAACCCACCACCACAGGTGTCAGTGTTTATATCTGCATTGCACAATAATCACACCATTTCTTTGGTTGCAATACAGTACTAGTTGGTAGGCATAAGGATGCAGTATGCACGCACACCACAAAATAGGGCTACATAAAAATAAGGATACAATATGTAACAGCCTGCACACACAAGTATGATTTATGGTTAGATGTCTGCTTCTTAGAATAGTGAAAATACTATTGTTGAAGTTCCACCACATAATGTTACGAGCTAATAAATCTGGAATAGCACAGTGTATTTCCAGCCACTTATAACGAACAAGATATTCTAGATTTCATATTTTTCTTTTTTTCCACACATACACAACTGTTAGTGGTACATATCAGAAGCACGAAACAGTGGTTCTGAGCACCAAGCACCCAAGGGTGGGTTGGGGTGATCAGGCTTGTATGGAGGCAGCCCACATTTCCTTAAGCCACGCTGCTTCTCGTACCACCACCATGAGGCTCACCTGCGTGCAGCTGATCATCAGATGGATCAATCACCAGATCAGACCAGCCCTGGGCAAATGGTGACAGCCACACCCTTTCCAGGCAAAGCGAAGATGTAAATGATTTGTGTAATGACAAATCCATGTCTTGCATACTCCTTACCTAAAACGCCAACAGTTCAGTTTCTGTACAATACTCAAAGAGCCCTCTCTGTGATACCTGAAGGCCATTGCTTGTATTAGTCAAAACACAGATTAAGATCTTCACAGTATTTGCTCAAGCATTCCAGGATCCTGCCCAGAGTCTACTAAAAGCAAAAGGGTCAGTGAAGCAAGTGTTCAGCCAAATGAGAAACACTCTGAGTCAAGAAAACAGCTGGGCAGACGTAGATGGTATCTAGGTTGCTCTTTCAGACGAACAAGATCTTAACAGGTCTGATTCATGCCTCACAATAAGCTCTGTCAGAACACCAGCTACTGGTGCTCAAGATCCAGGTGATGTTAGAGAGAGATCACAGTGATGAAAAAATCCAGCACACACAATTATTTTCAAACGTATATACACCTTTGATATTGGGTATTTACGTAAAAGCATCTCTCCACCAAAAATAAAGCTACCACCACTTTTCCCAGAATCTTCCCTCCAAGGACAACAGGGAGTGCTGTGAAACATCAGACACCACCATTTTCCTTGCCACTGTGATCTTGCATTAGCACTTGGCATCCTCATCTAAACCAGTCACAGCAACCACAGCGCTTCTGACAAACTCTGGCTGTAGAAAAAAGGCTGAGGGGTGCTGCACAACAATTTCTGAAGTTTCCAAGTAATGAAGTGGTTAAGGTGCATGAGCAGACCATCAACCATATTACAAACTTGGAAACGCCTTCAGTGTACTTAAAATCACCCATAATAACTGTAAACTTCATTTTCTATAGGGAACAGAGTATCGGGGGGAAATTAAATTCTAGAACAAACAGTGAAAGGACACTTTCTCTTTCAAGTATTTTCAGACAGCCTGAAGTAAGAATTCAGGCTTGCAAAGTAGACAATTAAATACTGAGATCTGCCTGAAGCAGACTTCCTGTGACAACAATCCCTTAGGAATGGAATTGTGAAATCTCCTGATGAACAGAGAAAGGCAAATGTACCCATCTTTCAAAAAAGACCAAAAGGACAAACAGGGAACTACAGACTAGTCATCCTCACTTAGGTGCTTGGGAAAACTGTGGAGCAAATTTGCAGGCATATGAAAGTGGTGGTGACTGGGAACAGTCTGCATGGATTAAGTGGGAGTAAATCTTGCCTGACCAAGCGGATTGCCTTCTCTCATACAACAACTGGATTTCTGGACAACACAAGAGTGATGAACATCACTGATTTGAACAAGGCTTTTGACAGTCTCCCACAGCATTCCTGTACTCACGTTAAGGTGTTACACTCTGGATGGGTGGACAAGTAGTTGGGCTAACAAAAAAGTTTAGTTAACTGTGCTAGAGGGTAGTGGCTAATGGGTTGTACTCTACTTGGAGGCTGGTAACAAATAAAGTACTGCAGGGGTCCACCAGGGGACATGTCCTGCTTAATATCCCTATCAACCACCTGGAAGAGACCATGGAGTCCACTCTTACCAGGTTTGCAGTTGATGGCGTGGGGATGTTGGTGTATTAGGGCTGCCATCCAGAAAGACCAGGACAGGCTGAAAAAATGGCCTGATGGAAACTTCATGCAGCTCAACAAGAACATACAAAAAGTCCAGCATCTGGGAATAAAGTCCCCTCCCTGCAACACAGCACACTGGGGATGACTGCACGGGGGCAGCTCTGCAGACACAGCCCAGGGGAAGGTGGCAGAGAGCAGCTGCACAAAGAGCCCCCATGACCCCAGCAGCAGGAGGGGCCAACAGCTGGAATAGAAGCACAGGAACTGCGTCCTGGGAAGTGATCAGACCCCTCCGTTCAGCACTTGTTAGGCCACATCTGGATTACTGAGGCCACTTTGGGGCCCTTCAGTACCAGACAGGCACTGACAAAGCGAGGAGTTCAACAGAAGGCACCCAAGATGGTTGGAGGCTAGACAATTTGTCCTGTGAAGAGGGGCTGAAGGTCCAAGGTTTCCCCAGCCTGGGGAAGGGACATTTTCAGGGGAATCTAGTAGCAGCTCCCCATTATCTAAGGGGGTTATGAGAAGACAGACAAGCTCTTTATGATAGCATATGATGGGAGGAAAAGAAACAAGCTTAAATTGAAAGAGGAGATTCAGACAGGACATAAGGAGAAACTTTTTCACCCTGTTGACGGTCAACGAGTGGAACAGGTTATCCAGAGAGGTTGTGCAGTCTCCATCCTTGGAGGTTTTCATGACTGGATAAATCTCTGAGTAGCCTGAGCAGACAGTTGGACATGAGACTTCCTCAGGTCCCTTCTGACCTGAATTATCCTACAAGTCCATAGGATTCTTTCTACTGCTAAAAGGACCATCTCTGCAGCAAAGTGCTTCCAGGTAACTCGCTGACTGAGAAGCTGAAAGGACACAGTACTGAGTAAGACAATAATACTAACTGGACTACTCATACTTGAAGGATTTCTAAAGGAGATTTGGAGTCTAGCAGGAAAATAAAACAACCCACATTATTTCCATTACTTCTTACTCACTTGAATCAATATATTTGTTTTGCTTAGAAAAATCATAAAGCAACTCAAGTAATCCCTGTTTAGTTAAACTGTGAGTACAACTTATTCTTGAATTTGTGAAAGGTTTTGGTACCTACAAATGAAAGCATTTGTGAGTCCGGTATCTTTCCTACATAATGAACAGAAACTGGCCAGTTCCCAAACAGCCTCACTGCAGAGGCCAGTCAGGGTAAACAAATGCAGAGGAAAGGGAAGGTCCCTTCCCACACATGGATGTACTGATTCAGAGATGCTCAACATTCAGCTTTTCAAAAGAAGGAATGTAACGTTTGGCTGTTCGGGCTGGAAAAATATCTTCTAAAAGAATACCTTTAATTTTGGGAGGAAACTTCCCAGACTATTCATCCCACCATGATGAAACTCCTGTTATACCACTGGCAGGCTCATGAGAAAGTTTTCATTTTATAGTACACAAATTAGCCAGCTACTACACTTCTTAGAAGAGAAAGAAACCTATAACTTTTGGCCTACGCTCTTCATGTTAGGCAATCTTCATTCACAGAATAGGGTGATGTATTATTAGAGTTTTCCCAACGGAGAAATCAAGGTGCTGTTGTATCAGCTTTTTATGCAGCAATTCGGCAGCTGAGCATTTGCATTAATTGAGTATGATACGGGTGACGATTCTCTTCTGGAATCATTGGATGTGCTCCGTTTCTCCTCCAGATGGTCTTCTCCGAAGTCCACAAAATTGGCTGGGAAGCGGACGCCCTAAACTGACAGCTATCCTGACAGTAATCATGATTTCCTGACATTTTCAGAATATATAACAAAATACTGGGGTCCAGTTGTTTTCATTGGGCTTTTTGGCATTTTGTTTTGGTTTGGGTATTTTAAATATTTATTTATTAGTTACATCACCAGAATTAGGCTAGTGAAATTACCACTGATTTGACAAAAAAAGAGAAAAAGATAAACAGGGGAATCATGTCCCATGTCTCTGTCTAGGCCCACAATGTACAGATGCCTTGCCTTTTGCGGAGCGAGGAATGAAATTTCACACTACCTAAACACGCTGAGCATCGCTCTATTCCAGACGGAAGGAATCAAAACCCAGCACTGCAGCAGCAGGCAGACATCCATCCACTGGAGTAAACCACCCATTCTGACATGGGAGGTCAACAATCTGTTAAGAGTTAACATTAACCCCGAAATTATCATCAAGAAATCAGAACAGAACCAAAGATAAGATTCCAAAAATTTCAAAAGCTCATCTGCATTTAGCCACCTTTCCCTCTCTGTGAAGTCTGAATATCCTACCAATTTATTATTGGCTTTTTTTCCCTTCACCTATAAAACGCAGGAAACAACAGTTGACTTAAAAGCGATACCTGGTCCCACTGAGGGTTATGTTTTCACCCCTGGTCAAAATCTAGAATTAGCTTTATAAACACTGTGTAATTGACCTGTGAGGTTCAATAGCTCAGAACATATTGAACAAAGAGCTTAGCAATACTCAGGAAGGGATTGAACCTAATGATTAATAGCCTCTGTAACTAGACTAAAAATTGCAAGAACCTCAATCTTCATGCTCCAGGGCACAGACTTATAACCAGCTGAGATCAGGAATAAATTTCTGCCTACTACATTACTGTGAAGCTACGTGTACTGGGAATAGTTTACGGCTTTGGAGACTTGCAGGACTTCAGTTTCTTCCACTGGTTGGAAAATAATCTACATTGGTCATCAAACATCTTAGAAAGCCGAACATTCCCAGGGAAGCACTGCCTAAATTGAAAACATTTCTGACAACTGTTCATCTTAACCAGTTTTTAAACTTTTTAAAAATTTGAATGTTCTACAATATCATTAGAAAACTGACTCTAGAATGTCACTACTCTTCCTTGGTGATTGGGGAAAGAAGCCATATCACAGATGACCTCAGAACACCCCTCAACCCCCAAACACACACACACACACACACACACACACACAAAGTAAGGTTGGAGCTGAGACAGACCTGGCAGCCCAGGAAAGAGATGTATAGGGTATCTAAGATCTAATCCCCATTAACTTGAGGTTGACACAGCGATGGTACTTCCAAAATCAATAATTTGGGAAAACATTGCTCTTCATTCAGATTGTCTAAACCAGTAGGAATTCTCTCTAGTTGCAGCATTTACATTGGCTTTACAATTCTTTCCATCTTTAACTTCAAACATTTAAATATTTTTTACTACTTTGAACAGTTATCCTTCCATATCCATCTCACTACAGTCAAACTTGCCATAGGTCTTTGCAGTCCCAGTAATATTTCATCCTTTACTACTGGTCTCTGAAAATCTTGCTTATTAAAATCTTTCCAGCACTAAAGGATACTGCATCAGAACGACCAATTCTAGCCATTTTACTACTAACATAAATAACTGGGGTATGGGTTTCTTGATTTTATGGTTTGAATGAAGATCATGTTCTCAAACAAGAGATTTGTTCTCAAACAAATATATTTTCCTGTTGTGTAAAGATATAGATGCAAAATACACAATATATATGAAAATTATGAGGTAAAAACTAGAACTAAATGAATCACAGAAGACAAGTGGGCAGAAAGAGCTTCCTTTGTCATTACCATCTGAAAAAATGAAGTACCACCATACAACAAACAAGTTATTCTTACGGCAAGAAGGAAGAAACAACAAAAGCAGAGTAAGAATGGTGGGTTTTTTTCATGCATTCAAGAGACCAGAGCAAGCTATCCATCACCCTCAGTTGGGAAATCTGAACAGGAACCTTCCTGAGGTAAGCCAAGACTATATTAAAGTTACGAGACATTTTAATACTCCATTACAAAGGAGAAGCCACAAAGCCTGAAGCCTAGGATATAGCATCTAAAAATGTAAAGAGAGAATAAAGCAGAATTGTTGAATTCCTATACATATTCAGAGCAGGTGAGACAGAACACGGAAAACATGACAGAAATCAAACTGGCATCTGTTACTGTGCGGCAGAGCACTAGAAGTAAAGGAGGACATGAGAAGGAGAGTTACCAGCAGCTGCAGGACAAATATTAACAATTTGATTTTCAGTTACAGTAATAAGGAGTCATTCAGTCTCCTAAGATGCCTGGTACACTCTCCTTTATACAGGTGAGTATAATAAGGTATCCTCATCTAAGCGTGGTGAAAAACAAAAGTCTTAAGAGGGAAACTGGAACTATTGTGACAAAAAACAAGTGCTGCAGCAAGAGCCTCACGAGGTTTAAGTACACTTAATTGGGAGACAGATTGATACACAGGGCTCTGCAATCTTATTGTGCAGCAGAAGCCACAAAACCAGCTGAATGCATCTTGTTCGCTCTCTACTTCTATGAAAATTTCAGTCAAAACTCATAGTATCTATTCCCTTAATGGTGCTGTGGGAATAGTTAAACCTCTAGGGAAAAATAGAAATATTAAGAAAAAAAAAAAAACCCTGATTCAGAAAGGTCTAGTTCAATTTGGATGCAAATGTGGAAGCAGGATATTCATAAAGCAGCAGTGACAGAACCTAGACCGAAGAAACACTGTAAAATGAAAAAAATGTTTTTTCCTCGTCGTTTGCTATATTTTAACATTTTTAGGAGAACAGGATAAAAGAAATACTCTAAGTTCTTTTTTTGCTGTAACTGAAAAAGATGACTTAATGAGTTTTCATTATTTATTCATTTATCTTTATGAGGGAATTTCTCTCAAGAGATCAAGACAACCTTCTCAAAGCTGCTCTAGTATAATACAGGATGAATAAATTAACAAATCCACTTCAACAGTTTTCAAAGCAGATCCACGTTCTGCCCACATATATTCGTTTTCAATTCTCAGTAACATCAGCAGGCACTGCCCACATACGCCAATCACTAGCCTCTACAAACCTGAAAATTGAACGAAAGCCAGCTCATGGAGAACAAGAACACGCACATCAAGTGCGAGCATATACGCCTCACAGCACAGAAGCTGCAGTCCCAGACATTGGTACAAAAGGCAAAAGTATTACCCTCCCTACAGAAGAGAAGGCAAAATAAATCAGTATAATGTCGGGAATTCTGGAAGGTCAAAATCACTACTTGAAGCTAGGTGATCTATAGGAGGAATATGGAGTTAACAGGATTATGTTTGTTTTCAACACAAAATTAGAACAAGGCTGTCTTTTCCAGCAGCCAGAAAAAAGGCATGAAAGCACAGCGGGTCCCAGTCCCATTCTGGCCCAGGATAATTACTAAGAAGAAGGTGGAATGTTTTAGCTGGAATTTCTTCTGAACAGCACAACTGCCCACAAGATTTTTGGTTTTACTATGGTCCTGATGCTCCAGTATCATAACTTGTTTTTAAAAAAAACACAGATTAAAAACTACTTTCTCAAATGAAAACACTGTTCAACATTACAACTAGTGGCCAGAGCTTTGCTGATCATATACAAATAATGTTAATTTCATATACGGTGTAAAGTCATATACACATAGAAATGCTGTACAGCATCCATGTAATTAAACTACATTTAGTGCTGAGTATTTGCCTGCAAATTCATTTATAAACGGAAAGAAGGTACCCCCAAGAAACAGGCAAGATCGCCTGTATATTTTCACCTTACATCAGACTTACAAATGTCCAGAAGAAGAAAAAGCAATTTTTCATGCCATGAATCAGTGATTTCTTGAATAACTTCTCTGTATTTCTTGAACCACACAAGACTAACACTAGGATATTTTTTTGGAAGCTAGTTACCAGCTGAGGGGAAAGCAAGCCTGAGAAAGCAGACAAAATGTTCTGTAGTTCATTAGCTGCCATGAAGTGCATCTCTGGTCCTTACCATTTTGTACTATTACAGGCTATGACAGCAACATATTATTATGCTCACACACACACAGAGGATAAAGTTAAACTACGTGTTTAATTCTCAATGACATTTATGCACAGAAGCCTTGTTGCTTCAAATATCCGTAAGCATGTTCTATAGCTTCACTTCAGCTCAGGATTGAATTTGAAATGCAAAGCAAAGCAAGTCGGTAAAACTACAGAGATGGGATTAGGATTAATTCAGAATTTTTCTTTCAAAAAGTTTCCAGTCTGACCCAACCCGATTGCACAAGTCATTACAGCTTTTATTTCTCCATTTTGGAGTGCAACAATTACTAAAATACCATTAAATTTACAGAAAAATAACGATAAATTCCTATTTTAGAGCAGTGGAGCCGGTTGTTCTGTGCATGCAGTTACCTCTCCCAGCTCCTACCGCCATTACTACTACCAATTTTCTCTTTTCCTAAGACAGAGAGCTTTTATTTGCACTCTTTCGTCCACCTCAGAGATGCAGTTTTACTGAATGGCACCTGAACTAACAGACAGTTGGGACTTCACACTTGCAGTCCCTTGCCAACCACTCATTAGTATTTTCTTTGCTCATTTTCAAGTGGAAATGACTGTTACAATTACTAGCACCCAGAGAGATGTTATAGTCACTTTGGTTAACTACAGAATGATACTATTAACACCTACTTCCCAGCAGAAAAATGTCACTTGCACTGCAACAGTCCTTCCTTCAAAAGGAGCCCTCTATCTCCATAGTGCAGTTAATGCGGTTTTGGCTGTAGAGCCTCTCCAGTCAGGACAGGCCAGCAGTAGACATCAGAGCAGGTCTAACAAGCAAAAGCTGCAGCAGTAATACTGCCCCAGTGCAAAGCAAAGCTCTCTGAGAAGCATCCATTTGGTGCATGGGCTGGGCCATCACTTTCCAGTGAAAATTCCACCCCACGGACAAGCTCTCTCCTAAATGAATTGCAAATTATATACCCATGGAGTGCCAGCTGGTATCGTTTCTCTGTAGTTTTCCTTTGGTTTCCCTCTCTCTCTCTCCCCAATTAATACAACAATATTCATGACCCGTCGTGTCTTACTGCTTAATTATGTACTTTGCGGAACAAAGCTTTAAAAATGAGACTATCAAGCTGGAGGGGGGAAGGGGGAAGAGCAGGACAACCAGATGTGCAAAGAGACAGGGGGAAACAAAGGGCATTTTGAAAGGGGAGTGAGAGAATTAGGATTTGTGTGGGGATGAAAGGGTGGGGAGACAGGAATAAAACAAGATATGCATAAGAAATATTGGTTCAGTCAGTTTAATATATATAAAATTATGTGCGATATTAAATAATGCATCCTGCAGTTACCTAATATGATTTAATAAATACTTGGAGCCGTTTATTACAAGATCTCAAACTGCTCCCATTTCATGAAGCAATAGACACGCACTTACTGCTGGCAGAGAAAGACTGCTGCATTGTTTTACAAAACCAGAAAAAAACCAAGGCAACTGAAAATATATTGGCAAATCTTGTGTCAGAAGGTATGTTTTACTTGCGTTAATTAATTTAGACTAGAAGATATTAAGAAGAACTGCTGCACCAATATTTAATTCAGTCACAGTAAGCAAGACAGTTTTTCAAACGTTCATTTTATCTAAACTTTCTTTCTTTATCCAGTGTACTACCAAAATTTTTCGCATACACAGCCAAGGCAGGATACTTAGTGAATGAAACAGTACCTAGTTTAACTCCTCTTACAGCCTGATTGTCGCACACATTGTTGTGCTGTTCACACAGCAGAGACTCCCAGTGCACAGTTCTGGAACCAGTTTTGGATGGGACACAACTATTGGAAACTAAGAGTTTTTCCAAAAGCATTTAGGCTCACTGTAGTCCTAAAATATCCTTGCAAAAATAATTATTGGCAGTACCAAGTATATTATGTTTTGCCACCTCAAAATATTTTGTACCAAAAATATAAAAACTTGAGAGAAGGAGAAATATTTTTTCCACTAGAGTAGAAGATCACAAGAGCCCCTCACATCCCCACTACTCCCAATTTTACAGCATCACCCTCATATCCAGAGTGACTACTAAGGGAAATGAAGCTTTTCTAGTTTTCAAGTTCTTACAAAACATTTAGAATCCAGCTGTTGCTTCCTTCCAGCACCAAGTTATGCTGGGGGCAAGGGGAGGTTTATTGATCATGAAAATTTACTGTCTTTGTCATTTGCTAATGGCAGCGTAACAGACAGGAATACGACACCTTTATACCTCCCAATATGTCATGGAGAAGAAAAATTTTTTTAGGGTCCCAGTTTCCTTTACAATTTTGAAAATCCTTTATCCAGCTGCAGTAACTTCATGTTTTAAGGGTGATCCAGTACGTAAGCTAACCACGTACATAGATGATCACGACACAGCTGGTTCTCAAAGTTACTGTGTAGGCAGCAATTCTCCCTACTTCTATATGGGAATGGAGAATGATACATTCCACATCCACCGGAATTACATTTTTAAACATATTTTTTAGGAAATCGCTTGCTCAGTACTGATCTACCTCTTCCAGCTTCACGCAACATATACAATAGTCTTCAAATATTACATGCTGACCTTTATTCTCCCATACCGAATGCAGAATCAGGTCTATTTTCATTCATCCTCCTAGAATCATAGAAGTGTAGAATCATTTAGGTTGGAAAAAGTCTTAAGATTATCAAATCCAACTGTTAACCGAGCATTGCCAAATCCACCAATAAACCATGTCCCTAAATGCCACATTTACACATCTTTTAAACACCTCCAGGGATGGTGACTCAACCACTTCCCTGGCCAGCCTGTTCCAATGCTTGACCACTCTTTCCATGAAGAAGTTTTTCTTAATATCCAGTCTAAGCCTCCCCTGATGCAACTTGAGGCCGTTTCCTCTTGTCCTGTCACTTGTTACTTGGGAGGAGAGACCAACCCTCACCTTGCTACAATCTCCTTTCAGGTAGCTGCAGAGAGCAATAAGGTCCCCCCCGAGCCTCCTTTTCCCCAGGCTAAACAACCTCAGTTCCCTCAGCCACTCCTCATAAGCCTTGTGCTCCAGACCCTTCACCAGCTTCGTTGCCCTTCTCTGGACACGCTCC
>JAVJGI010000050.1:74900602-74918215 GCA_035590275.1 Ibycter americanus | reverse complement strand
TACAAAATAGTCTTTTTGCCTACAAATTACTGCCATGACAACATTTTAAATACAAAGGGGATATAAGCAGGAAGAAAGAGCTGCCCCAGAGACTACAACTATGTTATAAAGCAGAAACGAAAGCATTCATTTTCAACAAGAAATTTCTATGGCTAATTCTTTTATTTTTAAAGGCAGTTCCCACAGTATAATATACCCCACTGCATATCAAACTTTCAAACACCAAAAAGACCATACTTAACTAATTATATCAATGTATATCGGACACAACTAAGAATTTTCCAACTTTCTCAGTCACAGTGTAAGATTTAATTCACATTAACTAACACCAAGTCAGTCAAATACATGCATGACATCTATTGTCAGGGCTGTATTATGACAGTAAGAAAAATAATTTTACAATGATGAAATGTCACTCATACACAATCTGTCTTACCACCTGTATATAGTAATGCATCAAATGAGAAATCAGACTCCTGGCAATAGCTCGTATACATCAAATACCATCCCAGTTCACTCAAATAGCATTTACTGACAACAGACAACTTAGTATCTGTTTTCCACACTAAAGCTTTTAAAAATACTAATTCATTAAATTGTGGACTTCATATACTTTTAAAACTCATTCATCCTTCCCAAAAGAGTAACTGCCAGAAAAGAAACCTCCCTTGCATAGTTATCTTTAATGGGACTTATATACTAAAAAAACTGCTTCAGTAAACTAGAAAGCAAATCAAACATTCTTGCACAGACAAAGAAAAATTATCAGTTACTGAAATTGGATGCATCAGATCAGCTCAAAACCTGACTTCTACAGCTAGAAATCTTTAACTGGTTGGGCTAAAAAATTTCCTCAAAGAACGTGTGACACATGACCACCATTAGACATACTGCTGATGTTTAGCTTTCACACTGCAGTCTAACTGACTTCAGCCTCACCTATCTGTACAGAAAAGAAAAAAAACCCCAGACATATGCAGACTGAAGGGGGTTTGGTTTTACCTGCTTGTGTTATTAAATTTGTGCTTGTAGTTAATACATTTCATGCTCTCTAAAACCATTACCCAGATGCGGAACCAGATGTATTCAAGTAGTTTGACAGCTGAGACATCCAAGCCAGTCCTAAACTCTGTAGCCTAGGAGACTTCCTGCAAGACTGAGAAACCCACTTTCAAGAATTTGGAAACGAGAGAAACTGTGGTTTGGTTCCTTCCCTCAGACAGCAGCAACACAAGCTCTCCCCCCAAGGCTTCACCTGCTTCATGCTTTGGAGTGAGCTTTGCCCTGGGGTGGTGGTCTGTGGTGGTGTAGTTATTTGCAAGTCTGATTTCAAAAGAAGTATTAGAGGGCGTAAAATTATACAAAATTAAGCTTAGAAAAAAAGGAGTGTGAACTTACACAAACAGGAACCTGTTCAGTGCATAAACAATAATTTTCACAAATTGCCCTTATGTCAAAAACTTTCCAGAACTCTTTGTTTCTTCACCTGTTATTCCTTTCCTGCTGATGAGGTAGTTTACTTTCAAACATAAAGCAAATTAAAGCATCCTCATTTTCATACCAACTTCCACTCCTTTTATTTGCATTCTCACATACCCTTTACCCCTATTTAAAATTAAAAAAAAAAAAAACAAAACCAACCACAAACAAAAACCCCACACAAAACCAACAACAACAAAGTGTTTCATTATGAAAAACAAAATACAATTATTTTTATGTATCAGGTAATGCTTATTAAAAATAAGCAGAATAATTTCTTCTATACAGATTTGCATGTTTTATCCTTAGAGGCTGTGTAGCCTGCTCCCCAGTATTAATGCATTAATTTGTACAGAACACAGGCAGATACACATTTCTACAAATGGGACTTGAACCATGAGAACCTGATTTCTACACTAATGTAGGCTAATTTTTTTTTTTTTTTTAATTTTCTGTGCCAGTGGTGATAATTTAAGTATTCACAGGTATCGTATGTCTATACCATAATAAGCTTTACTACCTGTAGAGAGATATATATATTTATTCATTCTCACCTAGATGTTGTATCTCAATAGTCAAAATGTATAACACACTTAAGAATAAAAACAAAGATGTACCTACTATACATGCTAGGCACAAATTTGGCAGAAATAAGTCTGGGATAAGTAAAAATGAGAAACATTTATATTTTACCTTTTGATGGGAAGTCATATCCTCAAATTTAACAGTAGCATAAGAAAAATAACCCACTGAACCACCATGTCCAAGAATAATCAGTATCTCTTTAATATCGTGTAGCTACAGTACCTGAGACTAATCTTAAATAATAAAGTTAAAAGATACACATGAAATATTAATCAGCTGTAAATATATTTTGAACTTCCACACCATTAAAGGACAGATTTTGCAGTAAGAAATACCGTATGTTGAGCTACTGTGGTGCAGAGCCGCTCTAAGGTAATCAAATTATTTTGTCAAAAAATATAAATAATTTATGAGTTTGCTTAAAAATGCTTAAGTGTTGAAACAGGCAGGTAACATTAGTTTCTTTTGATCCTCCTCCCCAATCATCTCATAAAAGCAGCTGGAATAAAATTTTATCAATTCATTCAAACTAACGCTATATTAGAAGTGGTTTAGTAAGTATAAAAGCACCAAAAAGTTCAAATACTGCCAAATCACCATAGTTTTGGGGAATTCTCTGAACAGATTACACATGGCACCAAAATAAACTCTAGGCGTATACATAAAAAACAATTTTTTTTGTAATTTCTATGAAGACTTAAAGAATGCAACCAGCTTCTTCAGCCTCCTGCCCCTGCTGCAGAGGTACTCACCTACCACAGCCCCAGCAGGCCCCTCCGCTCCGACCAGCAGGCAAGAAGCACTCAGTCATCCTAAGGACTAATTTTTATCCTAAGTGCCAGTACAAACAAACCAACCAAATAAATCAAACTAAATATATAGTAGACAAGCACAGAGGGATATAAACTGCAGAAATGGAAGACACTTCTAACACTGCTGCACCATTACCCCAGGTTATACGCAGTAACCAGCAAAAGTACCAGCATCTGTAATCATAGTTTTGTGTTTCCCAGTGCCACTTTTTGCTTTTGGTATTAGAATGAGAAGAGGGACCTCAGCCAAACTTTTTTTAATCATCTGGATCTTAATGAAGTTTATGTCCTTACTTGCTATTAAATTACATAGATTAGTAACACATGAGTAAAATAAATACAATCCTTCACATGATTAAATTTTAAATTACCACATCTGAGAAGGAAAGCACAAACAACATGCGCTTGGCATGTATGGAGCATATGTTGCCCAGGTTTGAAGGCAGGACTTCCATTTGAAAGCCTTCACCCCTGCAGCCAAGGAAGTAATTTATTTAGCTGGCTGCTATTAGAGACTTCTCAGTGGGAGAAAGTACCTTCTAATATTATATGAATACTGTGACAGTGAAATGCAAGAAGAAAGAATTATCTGGACTTACAATTAGTCAAATGCTTCTGACACTGTGGCTACAGCTGACACTGCATAGATGCACATAAACTAAGGATGCAAAGGCATGCACGTGCATGGACTGTATCCCATCACATTTCCACAGTGACATTTAGATTCTGCTGAACAGTTATCTTAGAGGGTCTTATGTCTTGCAGCTCTAACAACAGGCTTATCAAATACCTACGAATATGACTCATCTGTGCAGTTATTAGAAAAGGGATGCTTCACTTAATCTCATTTGGAGTATATCCCGTTCCTCTCAACTCTGCTTACATCAGACACTAGTTTGCAGCTGCATACATTTGTAATGTGTTCCTATCGTGCTTAATTCGCACCCCAATCCTACTGCTAACACCATTTTAGTAGTTAATCAATCAACTCTAAATGTTCCCAAGTTCGAAACCAGCAGCTGCTATGGCTTGACACAGATCCAGCAATGAGCTGTTTGTTTAGTATCACGTACTGGATTCACCTCCAGTCCTAAAGATGCTCACGGTGCTATGCGGCAAAGGTCTCAGCACCGTATTTCTGCACCAATTAGCTTATCAGCTGAAGACAGCTCAGGGAGCATGGGATTGGAAATCTAGCATCAACATAAACTACTTTTCCTAGCAACAACCGGTAAAGACAATAAGCGGCTTTGCCAAAACACAGCATGCATCTCCACGCTGCTTGTATGCACCATGCTCCCAATTGGAACAAGAGGCAGATCATTTGATTAGCTTGATCTGGGGGAGGAGAGGGGGGGGACATGACATTGCACACAACCCCACAGCCTACAACCCACATCACACACTTGGGCAGCCTTCAGAACAACTCACATATATTGTGAATGTGACACATCAACTATTGTTTTATTAGGAAAGATACCTGTTTCGATTCTAATTCCCTTAATAATACAGTCTCAATATTTTTCTTTAGTCTTCAAAAGAAGGCACCAATGTGATATATCATTTGTTTGCCAGACTCAAAACAGAGTCACAACACCTTTTTCACAGCAACTTCTTTTCATAAAGCAATACCAGCTCCATTTTGCTCAATCCTTGCAAGCAATTCAGAGGCAATTGCTTTGGACAGCAGAACAGCAACCTCTGGCATCACTCCCACCAGCTGCCTCCATTCACATGTAAACCACAAAAGGTTGGAGGATATTTTTCCTCACAGATTTCTCCATGAATGATATGACATGATTCAGAAAGGAAAAACCCAGAGAGACATGCTATTAAAAGCCTCTCTACACATTCCCAGCTAGTACCTCGGCTTCCAAGTTCTTCCCCATGTTCTCCACCATTCCCCGCTGATTCTCTTACTCTGCCAACACTGCCAGGTTAGATACCGCCTTTTTTTTGTTTTGTTTTATTTTTTAATTCCTCTTACTCAGCTTTCTGCCTTCTGTGCTGGAAAGGCAGCTTTTTCCTATTTGTTTTCCAACATGCTGAGTACAGCTATAGGAGAATCTGCTTAATGCCTCAAAGTATTGCTCACTGATGGGAGAAATAAATGATAGTATCTCACTACTCCTCCTTCCCATGTGTTATTCCTTAGTAACACAAAACAGAGTCTTTGCATCAAAAAATAAAGCATTCATACACCTTAGAAGGATCTTGGTAATGCTACAAATGTGAAGAAATTGACAGTAGATATCCCCACTCGGATTTTCTCTGGCATCCTTCTGCCACGTAGAGTTTATTTGTACAGTTTGCAGAACTACTTCAGCAAATGTTTTTACTTTCTGAGCATAAAGATTTCAGTTCAGATGGCTGACGTTCCCCAGAAAAACAGCTGGGGGAAGAAAGAAAAAGAAACATCTTGGGACTCCAACTTCCGCTCAGCAAGGCTCTGTGCCACCCCTACTACACTCAAAAATATGCAACCACTATATTCTGTGTACTTCCCAGTGACAGAAAAGTGCTCCGATCTGCCTCCCCAGTTTAAAGAAAGATGGGTATTTGTGCTTAAAGGGGAGGAAACAGTGAGAGTCAGCAGACTATCCATCCATTTCAATGGCATGTCCTCCACAAAACCTTACCAAGCTTTGGTTTCATCTTGTATTTTTAAAGTATGACAACAAAAAAACACCAGGGAGACATTAGCACATGAAAAGTGTTGGACAAGAAAATTCATGCTTTTTGATGAATGATGAGAGCTTGAAAACAGTGATCAACCTTAAAACACAACCAGAAAAAAAAGGGTAACATTCACAAAAACAAAGCAGCAGCGTTTATCTGCAAGACTGCTACCTAAAACCTATGAGAAAAGAAACAGTACAATATTTCCAGAAGAATTTTAAATATCACTTTAAACATCTCAGTTTTGTAACTATTTAGTTCGTTTCCTTCCCATTTCTTGCTTTCTGCATACAAAAGCTACTGGTGGGAGTAAAATAAAAAAATACATCCTCTGCACAAAGCACTTTAAGCTAGAAAGAGTTCAGAAACCTAAATTCACTACCTTCCCTCACCAGATCTACCAGAGACAAGCTCTCAGGACCACAACTAGTAGAAAATGAGACTGGTGAAGTGACATTGTCATTCTCTTTTGCCTGAATCTTAACCCCAAAAACTAATTAAAGCACTTTCTATTGACAAAATGATTGCTAAGAAAACAGACAGCACTGATGATCAAATTCCCTATGCCATTTATAGCCTACCTTCATATAATAACTTACATACAATAAGTTAGTTAACGCCTTCCTTACATCACAATTTGAAAACTGATGACCTTTCCCAGCTCTTTGTCTATAAAGACCTCTTTCTATAATACTGGACACTGAAACTGCTAATATATGTGCCCTTCTCAACTTCTGTTTTGCTCTTGAAAGGGAAGTCAGCCTTTCCCATTTTATTAGAAAGCTCCACGTTGGTTCAGGTTTAATTTCTGAGAGTCAAGATGTTTTTCTTTGCCTCAGTATCCTTATGCACCTTGACATTAACTCATTCAGATGCCTACTCACACCTGTACTACCTATACATCACTGAAAAAATATACCAACAAACCTACAGAAACAGCCTTGCTACAGTGGCTTACATGCAGCTTTAACACACAGATTTCCCAATTTTCATGCATGTTTTAAAATTTGTTCAAATTTCCTTCTGGGCAAAGGTCCTTCAAATACAGTCAACATTTCCTTCTCATTAATTAACAGGAGCTATTTTTTACTTCACTATTATGTGAATATTAAATGTTGAAAGGCATATGAAATGAGATGCTACATAAATATGCAAGAATTCCTGCTCTTCTTCCTAGCACACCGAACAGAAATTTGCCTCTTGTCAACTGCAGCTCCCAAAGTTAAAACAATTCAAGGAGTCCCTTCATCCTAGCAGCTTAAGTGCTGATGTTGCTATGCCACATTCAGAGCTTCATGTCAAAAACCCTATTCCTAGATCAAATGACATTTCTGAAGTACTGAATTACTTTTAAGATTATTTTTTATGTGCACTCACAGAATCATTCCTAACTTCCTCTCCTTTTCCCACTTTTTACCTTGGGGGTAATAAAATTCTAGTTCACTTCATCTGAAAGACTCATTTTCAAGAAACAAATGATATTTCAGTAGACTAGATCAAATCTAGGTTCCGTTTAAATTACTTCATCTCCTTGTATTTCAGTTCATTGTCTGAAGTGGAGGCAGTCCATCTCTCTAAATGACTCTTCAAGTTTCTGTTTGCCAATTTGACCGTTACTAACCTCTCTAACCAGCTTGTAAGGATCCTGATCCTTCAACAGGTATCTGAAGACATCTGTGTCCTTCGCCATTCTCTCCCCAACACTTACACTGATAAAAGATGGGGTGTACTCACTTCCAGTCACCCTTCTTTCTCCTATGCCTCTGACAGATGTTTCTACACAATATACTTCCTTTTCCCCTTTACCACAGTCCCCACATCAATGGCTGTATGCAAGGCTCCATGTTCTCTAATTATTCTCTCTTGAATGCAAGTCATTCAGCACATTAGAATCTACTGGGAAAACAGGCAGATATGAGAGCACAGACACGAGATAGCATTATGCCAGAAGGCATGAATGGGTCATCTGTTCTCTTTTGATCTGTAAACAAGTACAGAGGTCCTGGACAATGTGGCTTTGCTAGACAAATGACAGGGAACTAGGATGCTGTTGCCCAATGTTTTCAATGTCCTGAGACCTTTTCTCCAGAGCTCCAAACAGCCCTCTCCCAGCAAGGAAATTCCACGAAGTTACCACATAGCACCCATGCCAACAAAGGTACACAATGATAACATCCAACAAGTTTCCAAGTCACAGCATGAAACTCACTATGGAAGTGTGATCAGGATATAAAAATTCATACACACAACATCTGTCATGACATTAGTAAAGTTATACCCTTTTCCTTTTAAATTTAATATAAAATATATTAAGAAACAGTAGTGATTAGCAGAAGTTTTCAGGCGCCACCAGACAGTTAACACCATTTGATATCATTATTCACTTGACATCAACAGCAGAAAACACTGCCTTCACAAAACCCAGCTGTTCTGGGAAACATAGTGCCCTTAGAGCTGTCAGAGCAGGAGCTCCAGCCTCCAGAGTCCTCCACACTCAAGGTTAATGCCCTTGCAAAGCATTTAAGCAGTGCTGTTTGCAGCAATGTGACCTGGAAAACAAAGTAAGGTGCGCTGCCTCTGGCTGGCTGGAGTTCATTTTCTTCATAGCAGCCCATGTGGCCCTGTTCTTTGCATTTGTGACTAAACCAGCGTTGGTAACACAGCAATATTTCAGGCGCTTGCACAGCCTCAAGACCTTCTCTGCTTCTCACACTGCTCCCACGATGAGGGCTGAGGGTGGGCGAGAGGCTGGGAGGGGACACAGCCGGGACAGCTGACTTCAGCTGACCAAAGGGATATTCTGGGACACATAATGTCATGCTCAGCAATAAAAACTGGGGGTTTGATCTTTCCAAGGTAGCGGTGGCTCAGAGGCTGGCCAGGCAGTGCTCTACCTGTGGGAGGTGGTGAGTGACTGTCTTTGCATCACTTGGGGTTTTTTTAATCCCCTTCACTTATTAAACTGTCTTTATCTCAACCCACAAGTTTTTCTCACTTTTGCTCTTCCAATTCTCTCCCCCATCATACTGCAAGGAGGAGGGAGGGAGCGGCTGGAGGGTGCTCAGCTGCTGGCTGGGGTAAACCCACCACATAAGGCCTCCTCTAAAAAGTTCTAATGTAAATACATGTGCAATGTGAAGTTTTTATGCTGCTGAAAATATATGGCTGTTACAGACCACAGTTCATATTCTCTCTCATAATTTGTTGAAATCAAATCGCAGAAGTACTATAGTCTCAAAATCCAAATATGAAAATAAAGTGTTTAACACGTAACCACAAGGTTCTGTGGACATACTTAAGAATAAAAAGAGATTCTGTATTGTAAAGTACTTTCAGGATCCCCATCTTCCAGGGTTCAGATCCCTTGCTTACTGAGAAACATACCTCTGCAAATGAAAGCTGTTGTGCAGAGCACCTTTAGGAAGTGCTGCAAGTACTTTAAATAAATTTTAGTAATTAAACAACCAGAGACAAAACAGAGCAAGTCTACTACTTCTTCACAATAATACTGTAACTACAGTTCTGTTCCAGTGTTATGTAAATATAGGCAACTACTGTAAATTACAACGTTTTTGTGGAAAGAGGCTGCATGCCATCAGAAACGAACATCCTTTTCTCCCTGCCCCCCCCACCTTTTTGGGAGAGGAAGAAAACCAGAAAGTGTTTATAAAGTGAATCTTCACCTGTGTTTTGGGCTTCTGTACTTCTTTAAATTCAGAGCAGAACTACAACACCCACCCACCCACCCCCGGCCTCCCTTGTTTTCTAACTATTTTCTACAGGATTTTTTCTTAAGTATTCAATTGGGAGACTAAAAGTGACCCACTTAAGTCCTTTCCAACCTAAATTATTTTATTATTTCCTTTCAGATGAAATTTTTGTATGCCACTTTCCTACACAGAGCTATTTTACTGCATACTTATTAACTCATGCAAATGCTGAAATTAACAGCAGGGCTGCCAGACCCCTAACAATAGCAGTGCAAACAGCACCAACACTACAAAAACTCTTAACACTACAGAATGAAAATAAAAACTAATATGCCCATTTGGAAAAAAAAAATATCTGCTGATTTGAGACAAGCAGTACTCTGAAGCATAAGAACCAATATAAAGAGAAGAGGAAATGAAAATGATTCCACAAAATTAGACATACATAGTACAAAACTTAAACTGAAATAAACAATAGCCTGCGGTAGATTACTATGAGAGCTACAAGCAAGATAACTGAACTCTCGTACACAATCTCCAAAACAGATTTGGAAATACAGATAATAAGCATAAAACTAAGAAAGAGGCCAAAACTTATACATAATCTTTATTAAATGTAAAGCATTAATAAGTCTCAAATCAAGAAATAGAAAAATACAGAAAATTACGCTGGACAAAAGTTCTCCACTTTTTCGCAGAAGCATAATGGTTTCAGGAAAGTTGCCATTAAGAAAGGATTTTTCAGAACCAAAATCAGAGCCAGACCTGCCTCCTCACCTCTGTAAGACAAAGTATTATCTGGTGATCACAAAACTCCGCTGGGCTGTAAGATACGCATGCTGAAACACTATCAGCTTTTCTACAGTGGGCTGGATCTTCTTTAAGAAAAGGATAGAGGAGGTTTTTGATCCTGTTACAGACAAAAAAAGCATCTGAAATCTCAGTACTTTGAAGGATAGATAAAATGTTTATTTCCCAGCTCAAAGAGTAAGGCTTACTACACTTCTACAGCAAAGAAGCCTTTACTCACCGCTCTTCCCTAGTGTTAAAACAAAAAAGCACACGCACACATACACAAGAAAAATGCCCAGAGAGACATCCAAGCTTGAAGGAAACAGAATACAAACAAATTAAAGCAACAAGTCCCTGTGGTCCCTTTTGAAAATACTGCACAGGAAACCCAAGTTGTAAGGTGAAACTATTCTGACCAGGAATGGAAACAGAAACTAAATGTTGACAGGAGCTGGAGGAAAACTGTTTAGTTGCAAGTTATTTTAAAGTATTTTAAAATTACTAAGAAGGCAGAAAGAAGACAACTTCATATAAAACACTTGCTTTTCATTAGCGTTTTTGTGAAGTTTGTAAGATCTCTAGAGAATGAAGTCACATTTTGAATCCTACGTAAGTAGTAAGACATCTTACCCTCCCTTGAAAACACCCAGATGCCTTCACTCTGCTCCAGTTTTCCTTCACTGTTCTTCTCTTTATTCTCCTTTCTTGCCTCCAGGCTATTCTACAATGGATTTACCACCAGCTTTAGCAATTAGGTGGACTTCTAAGAGACAACTCATTTCAGCAAAAAGAATTATTTTCTTCCCTTCAGTTACACCAGACATCTGAGTAAGATAAATCATGAACTGCAAAAGATGAACCAATACAAACTTATGACTATGCCTGGAGTTTTGCCAGCAGAAGTAGTATTGTTTAACAAAATTATCCCCAAGAAATGTCACCATGCCATTGCAATTTTTACGTGTCCCTAGCTCTGAGCAATAAAAACCAAACATAAGAATGCCAGCACTGGCTGAAACCACTCATTCTGGTACGACTTCGCTGACACTCAATAGATAAGCTCTGTGGTTTCTGTTGAGAGAGTGCACATACCCTTCCAGCGAGAGTCACCTCCAGATGTTTTTTATTTGTCCCCTCCTCCAAATCTGCTCTGTTGCCCAGACATGCTTCACCCTCCCAAATCCTAGGAAAGAAAATTTCCCCCACTCCAAGCCCTGTGGAGGCTTTTACCTTCAGAACCAGCCCTGGAGCACCTTTACTGCAAGAAGGCAGAGACAGCAACATGAGGCAGCGAAATCCGTTTAGTCAAGCTCTTCACAGAAAACTTCCCTCCATCCAATTTATTTTTTTTTTACTTACCTTGTCTACATCATTCATGGTTTTGCATACTTGTCATATTCTCCCTCGGTGGTCTTTTCCAGGCTTAAAATCCTAGTCTACTAGATTTCTCCTTACAACACAGCTGTTCCATATCCCCATAACTGTCCTACTTAGGTTCTCCAGTTCTAGCAAAGCCTTTCCAAGAGGGACTCCAGAAGGCACCTTGATAGATCACCAAAGAGAGAGCAAAGAAGAAAATGGTGACCCCTTCTGTAAAGGCATGCAAAGCAAGAAAGACAGACCCTTGACTCCCTCTGCTGTCACCTCCCCAATCCCTTCAAAGCCTCAAGTTAAAATCAGAGGAGCTGCGGGCAGCATGTCTACTATCTATAAAAGCTGAGAATACGCTAGCAACACAGCTGCCAGCTTCCCCTCCCAAATCCCTCTGGTTAACATGAGGGAAATAATTTATATCAAGTAGAGATGGTAAAGTTTATATGCAATACATACAACAGACACAGACAGGATTAAATGAGCAAGTAAAGACCCAACCTGCCTAACATGGATATCTGTAGTTTGAATGTATCACTTTAGATGCAGCAATTAATTTATTCTGTACTTGCATTCATTTTTAGATAAAAATGTTTTGAATAGGCTTAGAATCAATACCAAATTTTCATTTATATTTGAGAACAGATTTCTGTTTCTAACTCATCACCTTTACAGATTGGAAGTCATGTTATGACTATTGTGATGTCCTTAGTTACTTCTTGAACATACACTTATCTAAAACCAGCCATTTTTTTAATGTTCTATATAGCCAAAGACCTATGCATATTGAGTTAGAAAACTCGTTTTCTGAGAAGCAGCCTTAAAAAAAAGAGTTCATCTGTTCGTATTAAAGCATAACATAACAGGATTTAGGAGCAGGGAAGGAAAGTTATGGGGGAGGTACCTATGCATGCATCAAAGCTTCACTGAAATAGTATAAAAGGAAGAGATATCAGTTAGGCTGAAGCAGCATTACACAGAGACTTCATAAGAAAAACTTAAGCATGGAAGAATTTTAATTCTGTCTCCCAAGGTTTCTGTAACACACCTTTTTTCTTTCAAAAAACTAGAAACTTTAATGTCTAGTTCATATACCTGCTGCAGTTACATGGGACAAAAAAAAATTATGACATGATTTGTACGTTGCCATATTAATCACTTCTACACTTCTTGTCAGCAATCAATCAATGCTGATAATATTTACCTGAGCAATAACCACTGTTTTCAACAAGAAAATTACTAGCTTGTGCCCATTTTTCTTATTAAGTGTCATTTTAACAATCAAGGCTTTGATTCTACAGATACTTGAATTTTTGACACGTTCATGCATTTCCCTGGAAGTCAGTGAGGCTCTCGGCGCACAAGGCAGAGTGCATTTCATGCTTTGCAGAAACTTTTTAAAGAATTTAGGAACCAAATACTAAAATCTAGTCCAGTTACCAATAATATAAATCCAACTGAGAAATACCTTGTGACCTGTTTATTAAAAGGAACTTAAACTGCTGGCCCCATCTAGGTTACCAGAACAGTAGGTTTCTGAAATGTATTTTTGGGATCAAATTCAAGAGATCTAGAAGCTTATCTGAAAAGGGAGAGAAATAACAGACACAGCAGTAGATTAAAGAGGAATAACAGAAAAAGTAGGGAACAATGAATTTGCAGACTCTAATATTTAAGTCCTGCCTAGATCTTCCTCAGTAATAAAAAAAGCCCCAGTAATCAATACTCTTTTTCAGATCAATCCAGAGTAAACGATAGGTTTATAGCTCACACTAATTTCAGTGAGAACTTTATGGTATTTTCAGTGGCACAGCACGGAGCTCATTCATTAATTATAAACGCCAAAATGCACCCCAACACTCAAGTTTTGTTTTGCATTTCTCTCTGTTGTTAACTTTAGTCATTAAGACAAAAAAAAAAAAATAAATCTGTTTTAATCACCACAATTCACTAACCCACAACTGATTTTTCATTATGTGTTTTGGGATTAATTTTTTAGTATTTTACACAGTAATTAGCTAGTTTGGGAGCAAAGCCTCTCCAGGGGATCATTAATTAATTACAGACATGTTGTTTATTAATGCATATTTTTCTTTTCCAAAACTGTACAGCAAGAGTGAACATAATTTAGTCCCTTCTCTTAAAAACATAAATTAATAATAATTCTGGTTTACTGCACAATTAATTATGGCCCAGTTTTAAAGCATCCCCCAGTTCGATCAAGCAGGAGCCTACGGGTACCATTTTTTAGCATAATGAGCACAATCTTTTGAACTCATCTATTGAAGAATTTTGGTGCTCAGGACAGTTTCATGAACAAGTTTGCAAGATGCCATCCTGCTATTACAAAATGGCAGCTACTCCACAATATGAGCACTTAAGGAGCTATTCCACATAAATGCAAGCTAATAAGGTCGTTTACCACTTAAAGGGCATACTTCTTCTTAAAAAAGGGTTAAAGTATGTGATCATGTGCCAATCTTAGGCAGAAAATGGAAATAAAGGTATTGCACTTTCAAAAATAGAGGTCATTCAGTTGTGCTTCATCAATGTTGACTGCAGCTTTATGCATAAGCACAAGAAGTTATAGGTACAAGACAGCGTTTTCAGATTAAGAATACAGCCTTATTATCATCATCAACTCACAAACTCTTTCCTAGAATTCAAGGGTTAGACCCCAAACTGTTAAAGCCAGAATCACAGCCAGGAGTCTTGTTGACAGCCAGTAAGACGACATGAGTAATTCTGGTTAGATTCTGGTTCTCCAGCTATTTTTTCCACGTGGTATTTCTTAATGCTAATGCCAGTTCCAGAACTGGAAACATTTCAGGAACAAGCCCAGAAACAGAGCAACTCACCATAAGAAGCACTTAAAGGCCACACTTTAGATCAAGAATTGAGAGGTTTCAACTAGCCCAGACTTGCTCTACAGAACTCCACATGATGTGTATTTGAGAAGAGGTTGAAACATATCTAAAGAATAACTAAATTAGAAAACCAAGGAGAACAAACGCATGCAGCAGGTAGTAACTGTGATGGGATATTCCCCCTTCCCCTAGGTTTAAGAAGGAAGAGCCACATGTTGAAACCAGTATCTCCCCTCCCACTCTACTGCCTAAAAACACTACTAATCAAGACACAAAAAAGAAGAACATTCTTCACTTTTCTCTAACGCTGTCCTTCCCCCAACTTTACTAGTATCCTTTAGAAAGGGAAAACTCAAGACATGGTGCTGAATTTCCTTTATTTGACAAAGCTTACTTTTGCTCTCATGCTTTTGCCAGCAAGTGTTTCCTCTTTCCAGATAAATCAATCTGGAGCCCCAAAACATCCGCACAAATTTTCTACGAAGGAATAATTCCTAGCAAAAGAAGCTTTATTTCTGTTGGAAGCATGTAGTTTTTAGAGGTTCATAAATACAGGTGGTTTCAATCTATAGATTACTCTCTTGCTTTTGAAACTAACCTCATGGAAGAGCAGGGAGGAGAGAAGCTTAAACACACATATTGTGCATATTCATCAAAACAAACAGCACAAGAGCCCCCTTTTTTTAATTCCTCGTGGAAACAGGAGATAGGAGGCAAAGTTACGGATTTCTGTAGGAAGAAAAAAATTCAAACCTCAGCAATAATCTCTGTGTTGCCTGCTCTGAAGTACTAAGCGTTGGGGTTCGGGGAGGAAAAGAAACCGAAGGACTTCTCCAGAGGTGTCTTTGGCAGATGAGCAGGGATAGGAATGAGCTTCTAAAGATAAGTTTTTTATTACAGATGTCTCTGGAGAATCTTCACATTTGGATTTCTTCTAAACTTTTATAAACAAGTGGATTGAAACAGTACCTCTTACAGTCTTCATAGAACTTGGACCACAATTATTTGCAATGTACTCTATGGAATTACGTGTGAAGCAAATCACCTCTCCTTACAGAAACACTTTAAATATTATTGGGTTTCATATATGACAAAGCTAACAATAAGTCAATTGCTTGTGACACAAAGTTTCAAACAGATTGCAGAAAGAAAGCTGCCTGCAATAAAGTTCATGAAACACAGAATGGTGGAGATTGGAAGGCACCACCTCTGCAGGCCCTCTGGTCCAACCTACCGGCTCAAGCAGGGTGACGATCACGCTGCACAGGATGGGTAGGTTGTCTGGATGGCTTCTGACTATCTCCACAGATGGTGACTCCACAGGCTTACTGAGCAACTTGTTTCAGTGCTTGGTCACTCTCACAGTAAAAACGTGTTTCCTGATGTTCAGAGTTTTTCAGTTTCCTGTGTTTCAGTTTCTGCCCACTGCCTCTGGTCCTGTCAGTGGGCACCACTGACAAGAGCCTGACTCTGTCTTCTGTACATCCTCCCTTCAGGCATTTATACACATTGGTAAGATTGCCCCCAAGCCTTGCCTTCTCCAGGCTAAACAGTACCAGTTGTCTCAGCCTTTCCTCATAGGAGAGATGTTCCAGTCCCTTAATCACCCTCAGTGGCTCTTCGCTAGACTCTCTCCAGTGTGTCCCTATCTCTGTTGTACTGGAGAGCCCAGAACTGAACATGGTACTGCAGGTGTGGCCTCATCGTGCTGAGTGGAGGAGAAGGATCACCTCTCTTCACCTGCTGGCAACACCCCTAACACAACCCAGGATACCATTAGCCTCCTTTGCAGTAATGGCCCATCGCTGGCTCATGTTCAACTTGGTGTCCACCAGGATCCTCAGGTCCTTTTCTGCAAAGCTGGTCAGCCCCCAGAATAGTAAGTTTTAGGAAACAGTGTTGCCTGAACTTAGAGACAGAGCCTCCCTTTTTCCCCCAGGTAGAATTTCATCTTGTACCCAGTTAAAGGCTGTGGTGTGTGACGTGGGATTTATTCTGGATGTTGCCGTCTCTCAGAGTGGCTCATGCCGTTACTGACAGACCAGGAGCACAAGTTATATGGTCCTGTGGTAAAACAGTGAGGCTGCAACTTATGAAAGTTCAGCCTAACTTATTCCTGATCTAGTATTTACATTTGAAATTTTGAAGAAGGCTAAGCAGCAAACTCAGAGTACAATAAATATATTGCCACTGAATATCTCTAATTCCATCTATGTTCTTTGGCAAGAGAAAAAAGAATTACATTTTCCATTTTTTTTCCTTCCTCTCCAAGAGGCCTTCTCTGTACGTTTTTCAGAAGACAGAGAAACTGAGCAAGAAAGAGCGCCATGGCATTCTTCCAAACTTTAACAATAAAATAAACACAATTCACATAGGTTTCCAAGATGAGGATCCACTCGCAGGAGAATATCTGCTCCAAAGTTCCTGCATCACCACTGAACCGCAGCAGCCTCTTGAAACCACTTCTTGGGTTCACCTCCTCATAAGTGAGTACTAAATATACTCATGTGCTTTGCTAGGTCTTATGGGCATAGAGTCACATAGCTGTCCTCTCTGAAGCCTAAGTGGTGACACCAAAATGAAACATCACTTTGGGACTGTAAAAATCTGTATCATTTCCACCCAACTGCTGGAAGAATGAAATAATTAGTGCTGGCAATAAATGTACCAAAGCATCTTAATTAGAACTTTGCTGAAATTAATGCAGAAGACAGAACTTTCAGAAGGAGTCCCAGGTTCCCTGACAGTATTTGTTCAAACATGCTAGAAATTTTTTTCATAACAGTAACTGAATTTTTTCTAACTTTTTAAATAGCATTTTACTTTGTTAAAGCTCATAGTTTGAGACTATTGTCTTAATGTCCATATAAAATGAATGACTAAGCATTCTTTCCACACCACTGAAAAGACCTGGTCTTGAGATATAAAAAGTATACATAGTCTAACTCATAACTGCTTAGTTACTGCAAATTTACTTTCAAAGATAAAAATACCATCTCCTTACTGATTTGAACAGAAAAAGTCTTGGAGTGCTACAGCATGCCTTTTTGAAGGGCAAGCAAATCAGGCATACCTCTTCATATTTTCTGAGCTTCTGTCATGATTTGATGATGGCCAGACACATCACATTTAACTAAGCCATACCACACTAATAACCAAATACATACATAAAAAGCTCAAGTATTTCTCCAGATGCTATCCTCTAGTTTCTGGAATTTTGTGCATCTCCAAGGTCAGCAGGAGGTATCTGTAACAAACATCCTGTTTCTATCTAGTTCCTCTCTGTGCATGAGGAGCCAACATAAATCCGAGCACTTT
>JAVJGI010000050.1:74890282-74900502 GCA_035590275.1 Ibycter americanus | reverse complement strand
CCCGGCCCGCCCGGCCCCGCAAGCTGCAGCTGGGGCGGGGGCTCCTCCCCGCCTGGGCCGCGGAGCGCGGCCGGGTAGTGCACCTTCAACTTAGCCTGCAACTTAATGAGTGTCGGGAGCTTTTGATCTTGTTAACTCAATTGAACCAACATTATCGAAAAATAAATCAGGTTAACCCATCTGGATGGATGGCCGTGTCTGCTCTAAAATATAAAGTAGGTACTTTTCAAGAGCAACACATGTTAGGTAACACGTTTTAAAGCCTAGGTTTGCGTGGTTCAAATTGTATTTTAATGCATGTTATCTGGTTAAAATGAACTTGGGTTTTAATGAGGCTAGCTAATGCAATTTGCTGGGATAAGACAGTGTCCAAGCTAAGAGCTGTTAGCTCAACTTTAGAAGCACGTTTGCCTAGACAAATGTTTAGGTGAGTTGGGTTCAAGCCATCTGCAACTCTGAGCTCTGGGATTGGACTTTTCTATTACAGTGCAGCAAGGGTGGCAAGTACGTAGCAGATCAAGGTGGAAATCTAGCTATTACCTACTGTAATCTATTACGTGTGCTTATACGTGTGTTTCTTGTGGCATATGAGAGAATGGGGAATTGTCCTGCCATGTAGCAGTACAATAACGCTCGTAGAATGGCTTATGCACAATGCCTGCATCTACAGACAGTTTGATAAAAAGGCTTTTGGAAGTGTGAATCCTCTTGACCCTGTTAGTATCCTTGAAATAGGAGCTAAAAATGCCATTTTTAGTGTTGGCTATGTTGTATTTTGGAAGGAAATTGAGAAAGGGTGGGAACTGATATGTGGCAGAGAGCAATGCAGGGAAAAAGAGAAGAAATAAAAAATGAGGAAGAAGTGAACAAGAGGGCTAGAAGGTGAAAGGGAGGGAGGACACGAGCACTTAGGGATCTTTTATTCAGTCGCTGCAAAAAATGACATTTAAGTCCTTAATAACAGTTGATAGTTTGATCTTTGTTTAAATCTGATGTTACTGTTGGTGAATATTCCTGGTCTCAGTGGAGAAGAAAATGCCGTCATCACGAATAAAATACTCTGGTCCAGGAGCTGAAACTGAGTTAAGCATTTGAGCCCTTTGCACTTTCCGTGCATGCCATTCACGCTAGGCAGCCCTGCTGCCCAGCTAAGACTTGTACCAATACCACTATAATTCAGTCTGCGGCTTGCTTTCAGCAATTAGGGATATAATTTCTGAGAGCTTCTGAGGAACCTGTAATTAACCATGCTTAACTGATAGATGCTGTCTTACCTAGTGAATAAGTCTAGATGCTAGTACTTAGTGAATTTGGAACAATATTCCCATTTTTTCCCCCTATTTCTGGGTAAACTATGACTTTATCACTTGTGGAGGACAAGCCTCTGCCAGGCTACCACAGTGGGTTCACCTTTCTTTGACAGAAGGCAACCTAGAATTTCTGACAAGCATCTGGCTTTGCAGCTGCTTGGGAGTGAGCTGAAAGGGTTATGTCAGGATCTTTTAAATCAATGAAAACATTGCCTAAATTAGACATCAGTGCAGTGCCGGTGAGAGAAACCCAGGCCTTGTCTTCTGAAAATTGTACTTCATCCGCAGAGATGTTACACAGACTTTCTCCACCAGAGGAAGGACGAGCTTGAAGCTGTGCACAGATCCTCAAACTGCACACTGCAATTTGTTATTCTTCCCTCAGTGGTCTTGACTTGACAGAAATACTTCTGTTAAAGTCCTTTGTTCTCTCCCCCACCCAAACCTCTTCTGTTTCCAAGGGCACTAGTGTTGAAAATTCATTGAATTCAGGAATGTGGAATCACTTTTGTAGCTTTGATCAAGCTCATAAGCTGGTGGTTCGTATTTTTCTTCTCTGTTATTTCCATCACCCATCTCAGGAAACCAGTAAAGCAGAAATGCGCAATTAGCAAACCACAGAGATAGCAGCTATTCTAATGGTGATGTTTTGCTTCCTTGTAGGGGCAGGCTTTCAGCTCTGTTTTTTTGTTTAAGTCTTGTAATTTGTGGCATTAAAAAAATAACATTAAAAAATGCTAAATTATATTGCTGTTTGCTGCCTTCTTCCACAAGCCTCTACCAAGTTAAAGCATGTGTGCATTTAATGGGGCATCTGGATTATAAAAAGCCAGGCACTTTATTTACAGCATCCTTTCTTACATCAACTCCCCAAAGATACACCCTAAATAAAAACCTGTTTGCAGTTGCTTTACAACCCCAGCATCTCCTTGCCTGACTTTGGTAAGAATTCACTACAAATCCTGACCTCTGCCACTGCCACTGAGTCATGCTGAATCACTCTGCAAATGTAAGGATTATCAAGTGCAGGAAAAATATTTGCCAAGATATCACTTGCAAGTTGGACAACAGAAAACATTTGCCTCCGAGCATCAGGCGAGCCAGCAAGACTCATCATTCAAATGTTTTGCACCGAGGTATAGGTTGGGTTTGTTACTTCTGAAGAAGGGAAGACAGCAGGGCTGGCAGTTTGTTCATTATTGTATAAAAGAACATATTGTTTGAACCTATAAGCAGTGCAGTCCTGGGCCTGGAGCACAGGGTGTGCCAGCAGTCTCCTTGCTGCAGATGTAGCAGCCACCGTTGCCCTATTCATTACTTGCAGGGTAAGATGAGACGACAAAAAATAAATTTGCCGTGTGTGGTGCAGGTGGTGGCTCAGGGTGTAATGCAGAGCTGTGTACTTTCCAGATCTCAGGGCATTTGCTGTTGATTGTACAGAGTGACTTTATGTGGTCTGAGCTCTCTCTAAACCCCAGCGTTTGTGGGCCCCCCCTAACATTTCTCCTTAAGGGCTCTTAAAAGGCAGTGTGCTTAAGTTACGTTCCTGGGCCAAGTGTTTGAATTTCAGAAACCTTAGGAGCACATAAACAAGAAGTGTCTGTTTGTGGAAAAGGTAGTTAATGCCGTTGATTTGGAGTGCTACGTGGGCAAAGCACCACTTGCCTGAGTGGCTTGCCCAAGGAGAGCCACAAGCCTCTCTGGGAGGACAAAATAGTGTAACCTCTCCAGGGAGAGCACAGTCTTGCCAGGCTTTCTGCTACCAGTATGAAGTAGACCTTCATAAATCTCCCTGGCTGGAGACATTCTTTGTTAGGCCAGTCTGCTCACCTTGAAAAGATCTCTCTCCGCTACAGTGTCTGGGACCTGAGTGCTAGGAGCTGTGTTGCTTGTTAACACAGCAATCTTTTCGTGACCCTCTGGTGATGAAGATGGATGTAAAGCCACATAACACACCCCCTCCTTTCCCTCCCCCCGCAATCTCACTTTCACTTGTCCTCTAATAATACTCAATCCAAGATGACTGTTATCCGAAGAGAAAGCCAGGCTCTGCTAACACAAATGGTGCCGTATCCTTAGGGACATGACCTTTTAGCTCTACTAGCAAAATGCATTAGTGACAAAAATTAAACTTCAGCAATAACAGAATAGTACCCATGTAATCTACGTCCACATCATAACTTGTTCCCCCCAAAAGCTCTCAAAGCTGACGTATCATGTATTGACTTATTGGTGATTGTTATTAAATCCCAGTTTTTACTAACCTGTGGAAATCTCCCCTGTTGATATTCCTGCATCCTTGCTGATGAATGGAGGGCAAACAGGCTCAGGTGTTGCCTCCCCAGCCTGGCTGCTGTTGCCAGACTCTGCTCCATGGCGTAGGAAGGCATGAGTTAGGGCTCACACACATGGTTCCAAAGTCACGATATGAAGAGCGTGGTTTTCCTGGTGCCTTATGGCCAGCTGCTGGGTAGGGGTGACCTGCTGAACCACCTGTGGATTTACATCTCCAGTACCCTCTCGTGGTCACTTATTTCATGTACTGCTGTGTGGGGTCACTTGTTTTCTGTTTTGTTCTTACTTTATACCATGACATCAGGGGTGAAATGGCTGCAGATGGAACACAGCATCATTAACTTTGATGCTTGTAGTTGCTGTCCCTGTTAGGCAGCTTCCTTGTGGCGTATACAAGTACACTTTCACTTCTAGGGAAGCGTGAGCTCTTGCTGGTTTGGCCATGACACAGCATTGTGGGTTAACCCCAGTAGGCAGCTGGGCACTGCACCGCTGCTCACCCACATTCCCCACCCTCAGAATAGAAAAGGAAGAGCAAATACAAGAAAACTTGAGGGTTGATAATTTTATAAGCAAAGGAGAAGTGGAAGAAAGAAAACAATAAACAAGTGATGAAAGGCAACCACTCACCCTCTCCCACAGGCAGAGTGATGCCCAGCCTGTTCCTGAGCAAAAGACAGCTAACCTACCTAAACTCTGCTCCTCTCCGTTGTCTTGCTGGGCATGCTGTTATGTGGCATGGAGTATCTCTTTAGACAGTTTGGGTCATCTGTCTGGCTGTGTCCCCTCCCAACCTTCCCAATCTGGTTGGGCTGTCTGAGAAACAGAGGTGGCCTTGATGATGTACAAACACTGCCCCGTAATATCTAAAACATTAGTGTGTTATCAGCATTGTTTTAGTCACAGATCTAAAACACAGCACCACACGAGCTGTCATGAAGATCATTAACTCCATCCCAGCCAGACCTAGTACACAGAGATGAAGGGAAACCACACTGACGACAGAGTGGAGAGAAAAAAACATCATGAATGACAGTGTATCAGAAACATACATACTTCAAACTAACAACGTAATGTAAGTATCGATTATAAACCTAAAGCTTTTACAATATATGCTGCTGTATAAATTGTGTAATCTCAGAAATTCTGCTGGGCAAGTGTATGTATGTTAGATTTGCAGGAATTTATGAGCTGAGATACTTTCCAGTTTAAGATCACCTGGCTACCTAGCAACATAGCATTGATGCTGAATGTTGTTCCTGTGAAATAAGTGGAAAAACCTTTTAACGAGCTCATTTTCTTGTGCCATCTTGATAAAAGTCTAGTAAAAGGGAAAATGTGATTTAAAATGTAATGGCCTAGACCATTGTGATATCAGATCCCAGTGTTTTGAAGTCACTGAAATGTTCAACAAATACTGTCATGATGAAAATGATGCAAAATGAAACAACAGGAGAGCTGAGGTTGATCCACTTAGATGCACTCAAAAAGCATGTATGAATCGTCATTTTATCATAAATATTCAATGAAAGGTGTTTACTGTAACATCACAACTTTTCTTTGCAGCAAAATCCTTGGCTATCTTCAGAACTGTAGCACTATTTGTACAGCTCCAAGGTCTGTGCCTCTATGGATACAAAGCCCAACTGGCTCGGGCTGGGAAAATAAAATACTTGGCATACACAGCCAGGGGAAATTTCTCCTGGGCAAGGGGCCCCTTGTAGGTAACCCAGGATTTTGCAAACACACAGGCACACAACCGCAGTTGATCCTGGGTGTGAACATTTAAGCACTACATGTAAAGTTATAAACCGTGATACTGATATCTTGTGAAAAGAAGCTTGAATTATTAACCCTACTTTATTTGCAAGGTCTCTCCAACTTTTTGTTGTTTGCTTTTGGATTTTTTTCCCCATTTCTTATCTAGTTTAGTCATTTGCAATGACTAGCATATACACCAGACATATTAGAGAAACAGCATATTGGATGGACTCCATTTATACAGCTTGCTCTGTTCCTTTTTGGACTGCTTAAATCTGTAGGACAGAGCACAATGGGAATGTTACCTCCCCACAAAGAGAGAAACTCTCCCTCAAAAATGATATAAAACATTTGCAAGGCTTATACATGAAAGGCTGCTTTGTCAAAATGGAGATCTGCCTTCTTAACATGAAAATCTAGATGGACCTTAGGAATGTATTCAAATGTTGCTTCTTGCCACTCAGCTCTATCCCAAAATCAGCATCTAAGCCAGTTAAAAACAGTTCAGCCCACATGCCACTCTCTGCTGAGGGAAGGTTTCAGAAACTGTATCTTAGAGTTTTATTTAGTTCCTATCACTGTGGTAACGAAGGACTGCACAAAATTAAGCACCACAAAATCAAAACTGAGTACTCTCCTTCACTACTAACTTGCAATATATTTGGTCTTTATAGAGTCAGTGCAAATCAGTGCTCCAGATCTCTTGATCCAGGTCTTTCTTACAGTGCAGTAGCAGTATAGGCTCTGGTTACTGTTTAGGGGCCTTATATAGTGATAAGGGGCCTTATACAAGTGACATCCATGCAGGTAATGCAGGTATGGTCTCTGTTGCAAAAGCGTTGCAGTCAAGATTTACAATGGAGGACTGTCACAGTAGATGTAATAGCTGGCGAATGGTAGTACCCTTCTTCTGCAAAACGAGCCAGAAGCACAAGGCACAGCAAATTGGCCACTATGGAGTATATTTCCCAGGAAAGATGAGGTTTTGAGGAAGATGAAGGAGAGGCTTTGTGCTGTGCTTGTTTAAAGCCCTGCTTCCAGGAGTTAGGGAGAAAGTATAAAGACATTCTAAGGAAAATTGAAAATTCAGCTGAAGAGGAGCTAGTGACTCTAATTAGAGGCAGGGGTTGGTGCCACAGCAGAACTTAAGAAGTGCACAGATTTATGCAATTAGGAGTTTTAAAAGGAAAGAAAAGGCAGGGATGTTTAATGCAGCAGAAGATGGAGAAGCAGCAGAAAGAAACAAAGTAGGAAAGGAAGACTCAGTATGATAAGCTGCAAACATGACCTATAAAACAGGTCTTGGAAGCAGGATAAAGAACCTTTGTCAAAACTGAAGGCTAGAAGTTTGTGGCAGCCAACCTGTGAGATGAAGAGGGGTTTAGCTGCATGGAGGAAGAGGAAAAGCCACACTGGACAAGAGGAGCTGCCAGATTTAAAGAGCCTGGACCTTTGTGAAAACAAGATACGACAATTCCCCTGGTATTTTTAAAAATAATACATGAAGTAAATGCTAGAAGGTGGGCCCTCCTGTGAAATTAGAAGGAGAAAAGCCCAGGTTACTGTAGTAAATTTATGACGGACTCCAGGCATACCAACTGATTATGGCGCTTGTGACAGTCTTGTCAAGACAGTGCTGTGAAAACTCGAGGTGGCTGACCTATATGCCAGGTGAAAACACAAGTTATTTTAATGAAGTGTTTCTCATACAAACTAGCAAGAAACAAGTCACAGTAGAGAGCCTCTGCATTAGATTTAATAGTGTCTTTGTTTGTTTCACTCCTGGTAGCTTGTGCTATCCAGAGTCCATTTCATCTGTTGCTTGAGCACTGCTCACCAGTACTGCACAGCAACAGTCCCCACTGGGATCCTGCTACCTCTTGGAAGAATCTTTTAAAACATACAGCTCTCCATAGGTGATGATAGGATAGGATTCTGAACACATATTGAGGAGACGTGCTGCGTGGAGGGAGTGCTCTCAAAAGGCCGAGCAGTCTGTTAAAAACATGCATTTTTGAGGTACCAGAGCTGGAGGCAAGTCAGAGAGGGGTGGGTGAGAAGACGACTTGAAGAGGAAGGCAGTGGACTGGGACCATTGGGCTGGACATGCAAGAGGAATTAACAGGGAAGCAGGTCGAGATCTGAGCAGAAGGAAGTCAGTCTGGCACAGGGAGGAAGACCTGTGAGTCATCCCTGCAAAGCTGCTAGCCAGAACTGCGTGGCATGGCAGCTTCAGAATTTGATACTAAGTCATGCTAGTACCTCACTGACTTATCAATCACATTAATTATTGTTGTTGGTCTATATGTAAACATGGATTATTACAAGATATGTCTGCTTGCATGAATAATGAATTGATCCCCAAACACATGCAATATTACAACTAACTTTTTTCAAAGTTTATAACTTTTGATTATTCATCTTACTGAGAACGTAAAGATCAAATTTTAAAACCACAGATTTCAAGCCTAGTATATATTCATGCCAGCTAACCTCAAGCTTGAAATTAAGTACCTAAACTCTTTTATCTAATTGATGAAAATAAGTAGGCAATTCAGGACTAATGCTCATTTTTGTTTCTGAGTTCATGTAAGAAAAATTCACCAGTCGCAAGGTACTCTAGCAGGACTTCATTTACTCGTATAGAATTTTCCAGAATTCATATTTAATGTTTCTCCTTTATGAGGAGACACCTATAACACTTGATGAAATGGACAGGACTTTCAGTGTGATTCAGTTTAATATAGTAAGAGTTTAGAAAGTAAGTAATCCCACATTACTCGATGAAGTATTTACAATATTTCTGAATTCCTCTTGCAGTTATGGTCATCCACAATGGATGTATCTTTAAGATTTGTAAAAAGGGATACACAATATAAATAAGTGTGTATACCCAGGGAAAAATGTCCCTGAGGAGCAATTCGCAAGACAAATTCCCTGCAAGGTAATTTTTTCTAGTGAAAGCTTCACTTGACAGGGTCCCTACTAAGAAAAATGTCTTGGAGAAAAAAGTTTGAGTGTTACACAATCCTAAGGAAAGCCCCTGATAATTCCAGCTTCCTAAGGTCACAAAACAAGGCTCTCATAATTGCATGCTGTGCTCCAAGTATCCCAAAGGAGGTGACACTAAGTCCTCATTCCTCCACCCCAATTAAATGAAACAAAATTTCTATTGCCTTAGACCCACCTTTTCACCTAGCTCCTCTGCTTCATAGACAGCTACTTTGCCATAGAAGAACCTTATATTTTATGAAAATTTAACACTATTTCTCAATTGCAGTGAGAACAAGAAGAGGAAACATGGAAAGCCAGTAAACCAGAATAACCTATGTCCTCAGAAAAAGCTCCTTGGTACTAGAGCAATAGCAGAGAAAAAAGACTAACAAGCGAAAGAGAGGGGAGTATATTCTGGGCATTCTTCAGGATAAAACATATTAGGAGGCAACGGACATAGTCCTTCAAAGAACAGGAAGGTATTCTTAGCTGCAAACAGTCAGCTGCATCTGAGTGAAGAAAAGAACTCCTCAGTGGTGATATACACCTCTTAGGTAACTTCTTATTTATTTACTTCATGACAGAGACACTCCTGGTGCTGGCTCTCTCTAGATTGTTGATTGTTCTGGACTCTCAAAGCAGCAGCGCTGCAGTGCCCGACCATCACTACAAGCCAGACCCTTCTCCAGTGTGCTCCAAGACACAGCAACCATGCAGACCTCCTGCTGCTCTCAGGGTTCATTGGGTTCTGCTGCTCCGGATATTGCACAGGAATGGACATTTTCTCTCATTTAACCAAGTTCAGTTTCAGGTGGTGATGTCTAAATGTGCCTTTGTTTATTGTTTACTGGAAACAGGATAATTCCACCACATCACTATTTTTTTTCACCTTTTTCACTGAAGAGTAGAGGTTGGCCTTGGAAAGTGATAGCCAGTGACCTAGCAGCGCTTTCTGTGGTGCAGTGTTGTCCAAAGATTATCTAACTTTTCAAACAGAGAATTCAGCTGTTGTGATTGACGGCCTGTGTTTGATGTCAACAAGAACGCTGGTCCCAGTAATGACAAACAGCTCAGGCTGCATCTAGCCACCTGTCCAGCTGAGCAGCTTTCATATTAAGTAAATGAGCACACTTTTGTATCATAGATCTTCTAAAAATAACTTGAAGAGAAGACTTACTTTACTGTGTTCCAAATGAATTAAAAAGATACCCAGTAATTTGTTTCTTGCTGCAAGTCCCAATTCCCAAGTTATGCTCCTTGATGCTTTAGTGTGCTCCTTCATTAAGTATATTTTTGTCTGTCTTAATTTGGCTGAAGTCACGTATATGTATTTTAGAATAAGAGTTCATCAGGTGATGCAACTAGGAGATAAAAGGAAAAAAAAAATTAGATCTTTTAAATCTGTTTGGTGTACTGAAAAGAATGTCAGGAAGGAAATTTGCAATGAAAGTCATAGGCTTATGGCTCCTTTTATTTGCTTCCCATCCTAATCTAACGATGTACTCTTTCAAATGACAGTTCCCTAATGATACTAATTTAGAGAAAAGTAATAACCAATGCAATGATTGCAACCAACATTGTAGAACAATCCATCACATGCAGGATCCAAGCCCATCATAGGACTGTCTGATCACCAGGTTGGGTGGTGTGTAGCCCGGGGGCATTAACCTCCTCTGACTGATGTGTGTATGTATGTGTGTTCGCAGGTTCATGTTTTCCAAAGTTCAAAAATCTTCTCTTTTGAAAGAAAAATCTTTCCTCGTGAAGTAAAACTAAACGGGCACCGCGCTTTTCTCCGAGCGGCCTAGCTCCCGGGCAGTGCGGCCAGGCTGCCCCACCGCCCCGTGCGGCTGCGCCCCG
>JAVJGI010000050.1:74851655-74890246 GCA_035590275.1 Ibycter americanus | reverse complement strand
TGGCCTGAAGAGGATGAAGAAACAGCACAGACAGTAGATGAGCTTTTGGAACCTTGTGTGGGAAAGCCTTGTTGCAGTGTGATAGTTTTGTAGTGCTGCAACAACGTATCACCTGGCCTTGCCCTCTGCCATGGCTGATGCAGGGAAGAGGGAAGGCAGGCCCCGCCAGAACATGCTGGTTACTAATGGGCATGCTAATAAACCTGGAATTGTTTAAGGCAAAACAATGTAGAAGGTGGCAAAAGGAGAACACTGTCTCAAGGTTAATACACAGTAAAACTTACCTTGAAGTGTAGGCAAGCAAAAGGAGCTGAAGGGTTTCATCTATTGACCTTCTCCCCCTCTGCCCCCAACAGTTTCTAAATTCTTGATTTATTCTCTGAGGGAGAGGAATCTAGTGTTTGAGTTGCCAAATCCAGCAACACATGTCTGAAAGCATTACTGAATTTTTGTGTTCTTCCCAATGAAAGCAAAGAGACTTCTATCTTCCTCCATCTAAATCTGATTTATAATACAAAGGATCTAGAAGTATTTTAAGTGCCATGTGAATGTGAAAATAAGTGAGAGCTGAAATTCTTGTAATTCTTCATGTTCTTTTTAATTCCTGTCTGAGAACAAGACTGATAACATACTGTATAGATAACATAATTTATTCATTATATTCTGATAATTTTTCATATAAGTAATTACATTAATAAACTGGGTGTAGTCCTTTGAAGTTCAATTTAGAAAGTACCATGTTATCTGCATGTAATAAACCTCATGTAACTATCCTCCCTTTTCCACTATCATGTCTAGTGACTACTATTAAAAGCTTTTTAAAGTATTCCTTTGCTCAGTTTAATAATGATTTTTACAATGTCATTACACATTCTAATTGGGCGATTAGGGGTTTCATGCCACTTATAGAAATACAGGCTGAGTAACTGGAACTATCGGAAGTTATGTAGAAAGAAATGAGCTAAAAGGACAGTAACATTTTTACACACACACATGCAGAGTGATGAAATCCAGAATTAAGAATTAGGCACACCTGGTGCAGTGTGCTGCAGCCCAGAGCAAAGCCTCTGAACAAAGTGCAGCTGGTCAAAAAATCAACCCACTGGAAAAAGGATTCTCCAGATTTCTCCAGAAAGAAGGTTTATACCATCCCTTACTCTTATTTCCATTGTGAGAGGCAAAAAAACCCCCTTGTGCTAGAGGATTTTCTGCATCCAACCATTTTATTGCCAGTTTTGAGTTATCATCAGCCTGGGCAGCTTTGGCTAGCCATCATATTCTAGATTTGATGAAGAGACTAGCTCAGCACCGGGATAGCCTTGAATACTCTCCTTTTTCAGTTTTGTGGCCCCATGTTTGAGTCTTAAACACCCTCTTAATATGACATAGATGCCCATATGTGTGCATGATAAGCTGTAGGGGACAATTTATGTACTTTGGCAACGTCAAGCACGTTACAGTCTGATGAAGCTAGTGCTTCTGATATTCCTAGAACATGGATGTTTAATAAAGACACTAGTGATCATGGCTGAGAGGTTCTGCCTTATGCAGATAATCCTGTGTTGATTGGTTTGTTTGTACAAACATGACTTTTAAAAATATGATTTTCCTCACAGATGGCAATGGCAGTTACAAACCAATTCCGATAACAGGGAAATTGGAGATGCGGTTGGATCCTGACTACCTCAGAATAATTTGGCTATACGGGATGTATTTCCTCCTTAGAAGTTGTATTCCAGCTGAGCCCACGGACTCAAATTCACTGTATTAACCTACACCCAGCTTTAGCCTTCTGTGAATCAACATAATTTTGAGGACAGAGCTGAGCACTGAAATGAAGTGTGTGTTTCAGCAGAAGCAGGAGCTAATCAGAGCATACAGCTAGTTATGACTTTAGTACCCCAGGACAGATGTTTAGTCTCTTTGTTTTAAAAGATATCTTCCTAAATGTTTTTACTCTGTGCTATCCAGGTATAAAGCTCCCATTACCATATGTGTAACAGCATATTAAGAAGTAAGAAACTAGTCCTGATAGTGGATTTCTGAAAGTGCCTCCAATGCTATTAATGACTAAGGAGAAAAGTGCAAAGTGAAACTGAAATCTCTGAAAAGAGTGAGACATTCATTTTGATTACAGTGTCTGCTAGACTCCTTTGCCACCACACTGGGGAGGCTCCTTGCACACATTAGCTTTTTTGGCCTCAGTCTCCATCGGCTCAGCTCCTACATGCTCAGTTGTTTCCAGCATGGTCTCTGCAGTTGGCCTCGCTGCTGAGCCTTCTGGTCACGCACTCTTTGTATTTTAACCCTTCGCAAAAATGGGACCTCAGATGTCAAACCACGTAGGACCAGTGCTGACTTCCAGTAATTTAAAAGCAATGCTTCAGCCTCACTAGGTGCTTTAGAGACACATACCAGAAACCTAATCACTCTTTTACCCCAGGTCATTCTGAACTGGGTTTCTACACAATTCTCTGCCTCTTTTCTCACCAACTGCTCATAAATTCAGTTGATGAAATCAGATAAATTCATACAATTTGCACAGCCTAGATAGATTACTATGAACCTTAAGCCCATGAACAATATAGAGGGGGAGGAAAAAGTAAGCTGCATATCATGGGGCAAGCTGCATGCTACGTTATATATGAAAAGAGTGCAGAAATATGCATGGCTTAGTCTTAAAAGAGGTCTCTCATCTCAGACATTCAGCTGTGAAACACCATGGAAAAGCAGAAGGGATGGAAAGCCACAGACTGTAGAAACTAGTGGCATATATATAAACAGAGATTAAATTCTTGAATATACATGTCAGAAAATTCAAGTTCAGCACAACTGAAAGGATTACTTATGTCTTAGAAAGTAAAAGCTGGAAAGATATCACAGTACATCATGACAGCGAAGATTTCTCAAGATCTGAAGCAAAATTCCAGAATACATGGGAGATAAGAGGTCCTTGCAGCAGCAGGAAGGACTTCAAATCTCTTAAGCAAGCAAGCAAATGAAGAGCTGACTTTGGCCTCTTCAGGGATCTGCTTGGTAGAGCACCATGGGATAAAGCCCTGGAGGGACGAGGGGCCCAAGAAAGCTGGTTAATATTCAAGGATCACCTCCTCCATGCTCAGGAGCAAGGCATCCCAACAAAGACAAAGGCAGGCAAAAACGCCAGGAGGCCTGCACGGATGACCAAGGAGCTCCTGGACAAGGTCAGACACAAAAAGGAAGCCTACAGAAGGTGGAAGCAAGGACAGGCAGCCTGGGAGGAATACAGAGAAACTGTCCGAGCAGCCAGGGATCAGGTTAGGAAAGCTAAAGCCCTGACAGAATTAAATCTGGCCAGAGAATCAATAGCTTCAGAGAGGAACAGGAAGCAGCCTTGAAAATACAAGACATTCTCTCCTGAGTCAGATCAAAGGTCCCTTTGGCTAGTAGGCCCCTTGCCTGCTGACATTTAGGAGGCCAACACTGCCATGCTGACATATGGATTTTTGCAAAAACTTCCATCAGATATCACCTTTGAGGGAAATACTTTTCCAGATCACAAGCTCTGGCAGGGCCCCACTCTGCACATGGTTTTGCACCTGTGTGGAGGCATGAGTGGGCTGTCTCTTCACCAGCTTGCCCAGAAATGCAAGCACGACAAAATGGTGCCATGCAGATGCCCATGTGCTTCCTCTTGCTTTCTAACTGCAATGAAAGAAGCATCACTGTACCAGCAACCCGTGTCCCAAAAATGAGCTGAGGCAGAGGGAAGCCTTTGTCCTGCTGGCTCTGGCTGTGTGCTGTTCAAATAAAGCATCAAAGCACTTCACTGGTCTGTTGCAAATGTCAGCTCTGCCACAAAACATGCTTTTTGAAATAAGTTACCCAGTGCTTGTAAAGAAAATTAATTAAAAGTCAGTGGCAAATGAAATGGCTTTTTAGGGAGAAAATGCAAACGCTACAGCATATTCCTCTCCTACCATCCCTGATCCACAATTTTATTAGCAATGTCATGGAGTCCACAAAATCCTTTTAGTATCTCTTTCACTAAAGACGACTAGCTGTCCAGGAGTTTGTATAGTTCATTTTTGAACCTTCTGATACTGTCTGTCTCCATAGCCCTGCAGCAGCTAACTCCAGAAGGACTATATCTGTTTTAAACTGATCTCCTACTAGTTGCATTGAGCGTGTCCTAATTCTGGTAATGTGGGATTACAGTTCTGTGCTTACCTTCTCCACTGCCTTGATTTCTGTAAACCTCAGTCATCTTTCTCCTCTCAGTCTCTCTCCCTCATGTCTGAAGAGCTCCAGCCCTTCAGGCTCTCCTCACAGAGCAAAAAGTTTAATGTAGCAACTGACACCCTTTAATGCCTTCCTGACACTCAGTATTCTGTTAGGGGTTTTTTGGCCACCGTATGATTTTAGAGAATTGTCAGCAACAACTCTCAGATCCTTCTCCTGAGCTGCAGGTGCCAGTTCCAAGCTCAGCATCACACAGGCATGGTATTTTTCCTCAGCTACTTTACTTCACATTTGTCTATACTGAGGCTCATCTGCCCACCTACTCCATTTTGCAAGGTCTTGCCACAGATTTCTCCACAACTGGTCCTGCATTATCAACAGACTTGAAGACCTCATTGCACACCCTCTCCTCTAGGTCACCACCATGCTGAGTCCTAGCACCTATCCCTGGAACACCCCAAGGCTCATCTTTTCCATTCTGAAAAATGATTTGTTCTCCATCCTTAACAAGCTTTCAGACAAATTTGGTTCTTCAGTAAATCCGGTGTGCAATATTGTCAAAGACTTTTTGAAAATCCAGCTGTATTATACTCAATACATAAATGTTATCTGTGTGCTCACCAGCACCTTCCCAGAACCCAGGAGATCAGGGAGGCAGGATTTCCCCTTGCAGATGCTGCACTGATTCTTTTTCATACCAATCTCAATTGTCCAGTGCTTAACTGACCTGAATTCACTCTGTAGTGATCGAGATTAGGGGAACTTCAAGAACATACAGGAAGAAGATTGCAGCATTAAAGAAAACTTTGGTACTTCTGCAATACAGCAGGCAAAATTGTCACCTTGGAGATTGCCACCTTGAAAAGCTGCAAACCCTGTTTTGCCAGGGTTGAGGACCTAAGAGGTCGTCTGGTTATAAGTGCCAAGCTCATAAAAAGGAAAAAGAAGTAATGAAAAGAAGTAATGGGAGCTTGAAGGACTCTCCTTGAGGGCAACAGTGGTATGTGTGTGTGATGCCTGAATTGATGCATGGGAAATGAGTAACTAGGGCTGGTCTGAGAACACCAAGTGCCTGACTCTATTTCAAGCCAGGTGACAAGTAGGGGTTGCCCTTGAGATGCAGGTCAGAGACATAGTGAGCTCAGGAACTGTGACAGAAACTGCTATGAAAAAACACCTCAATTTGGGGTAATTAAACATTTCCTAATCCTTTTTGCTGTGCTGCTACTCAACAGCTCTTTGCACAGATTGGACTGATGGTCAAGGTTAAAAAAAAAAAGAAACCCCCCACATCTCTGGACCAACTGGAAATAACTTTATCTTTGTCCTGCATCTTACTTCATGATGTTAATACACAAACAGATTCAAGCTTACATGGTTCTCAAAGTGACTTTGCTTACTCTATTACACATTTATCTGCCACACAAGCACTTGACTCAAAGTGACAGCTCGAAAGCTCTGCCCTCTATTACTTTTTCTTGTTTAGAAGCAATTGCTGTATCAGCAAGAGAAAAGTCACTCCATTTGATTAATAATACATACTGATGGTCAAGACATTCAGTCAGAAGGCTGATACACTTGTTAAACTGCTGAAATCCACTGGCAGTTTTCTCTAGGTCGAGACTTACCTTCTGTCCTTCCTGCTTTGTGGAAGCTCAGGTAAGACACCACTACATAGTTTCTTCGTAAACTGTGCAAGATAGGTCTGGAAAGTTTGTGATTTTCAGCCAGACTTCCTATAAACGGCTATTGATAGAGCAAGTGAATCAAGCTGGGAATGTTTGATATAGCAATATAATGTAGCTGCCTATTTTGATTTCTATTTAAGATGACAGGACATAAAAAAATACAAAAGCAAATCTCATCAAAGATGTGCAAAAGAAAACACCTTTCCCTGACCACTGCTCTATTGTTTCCCCACTACCTATTCCCTTTTTGCCTCTGTTCACAACCTTTCCCATTCATGGATGGTTTAGTTCATTCACTGCTTGCACATTGCCCAGCCTTCACCACTTCACCGTGACTTAAAGTAGCCACAAAGAGCCAGAGTGGAACAAAGAATTTTGTTCTCCTATCTGACATTTAATATCAGTTGTAGAAACTCAGCATTAGAAAAGAAAGCAGAGACTGGGGTTTTTTTGATAGCTACAGTGTGTTGTTGAGGACAAATGCACTTGAACTCGTACATATCCAGAGATACATGACAGGAAGACCTAAACGAGAAGATGACATGGAGTTGACAAAATACAGCTCTGGGCTTGAGAGCCAATGCACACTTTTAAACACTGAACCAATTGATACTCCCATGCCAAATCCAAAGCCTTATTGATGCCTTAATGATGCCACAAAAAGACTGTTTGCTCAGCCAGAGATAGAATACAAACCATATGAAGCCATTAAAATAAATGAAGGATCTATAGGTTTTGGATTTGGTTTGAAGGCACCAGAATCGTGACCCTTTCTTTTAAGTTTTGGGTGAAGCAGCGTTTGGGGAATGGTCTCAGCAGATTCTGTCAAGTGTCACCATGCAGAAACCCAGCTTTAGGAATATTCAGAGATAATGATACTTCAGTCACAAAATGCCACTCTCTTACCTACTTTGACAAGCGTTCCCTCCTCTCTGTCCTCCAAGCGGCTGTTCTAGGACCAGGCTAACAGAACAGATAAATCAGTCAATCAACAGCAGACTGGCCCTCCTGTCTTAGGAAAGATAAGAGCACAGGTAAGCCTTGAAAAGCCTTCACCCACATAACCTCCCTAATTCACACTTTGAAGCACAGGGCAGTCAGAGATGCTGCCTAGTTAGAGCCCCCAAACCAAAGGTGAGCAAGCCCAGACAGGCAGGAGCTGGGGGCACAGCCATGTGCAAGTGCTGCCAACTGCACCATCCCCCCAGGCTGCTGACTTCCCCACGCCTGCCCTGATCATCTCCCCATCATTTCCCCTCGAAGTGTCTTCCTTCCTCTTCACTATGTTGCTGTTTGGCCCCTGGCACTCAGAAGGAAGGGAAGAAGAGCATGCTAGCTGATTCTCTCCCATTTCTTTCTGGACCAACTAAAAATCTAGAGAACTGCATGCTCAGCCACTCCTCAGGCACGTACTTCATGTAATAAGAAACTGCAGTTTGGCACACTGATTTTTTTAAAGGATAGATGATAAAACTATGTATGGGAGTCTGAAACAAATACTGTAAGAAAAAAACCCCAAATAAACAGAAAATTGACTTTTTTCAAACTTACTTCTATATGCCTACTTAATAATCAAATAACAATTAGGCAAGGCACGGTGCAGACAACTTAATGGACTCATCATCAAATCCAAGATTCGAGAAGTGGCAAGAAGTATGTTCCTGCATTAAGTTAAAACAGTATGCTTCAACCTACTAAAATTCTCTTCACATAAATACACCCAGCAACATTACTCTTTAAGCTGACCCACTTGAGTTTTCAGTACTGGAAATTCTGTTCTGTGGAACGATAAACACACATTTTAACTTCTTCATTTATGAGATTGTTCTTTTCTGATAGTAGTACCTTCACTACTAAAATCAACAAGCAAACCTCACCAGAAGTATAAAGACAGAGCAAAGAGAGACTAGAGCGTGAATGAAAGGGAGGTCTGAGATGATTAGCAGAGATATTATGGCTCTTGAGCTTAGGTTATGCTGGTTCCCTACTTTCATTTTGTTTATTAGTTCTACCCCTTCTATCTCTTTTGTTGAAAAAGTGTGGAGCAGGGGCAGCTCCTACTGAAAACGATAAATGCCTTCGTCTGCACATCTGAAAACTAAAGATATAACGTCACCTCTTTCTACAGCTGTTTTCCCAATTACCTATAGCTACACTGAAGCACGAAGACCAGCAACCGTTCTATTGATAAGCCAACTCCAGTGTTTCCATAAAAATAAGAAATACTGACACACAGGAAAGCAGAGAAGCCTGGAATTAACATATGGAAATTAGGATATTTTCCATTCAATTAATTGCTCCAATGAACACAGCAAAAAAAGGTTAAATAATTTGAAAAGTCTGGGGATTGTTCAGGGATTTTTGCATTTTCCATTAAGCTTTAAGGCTCCTGTCCACAATAGTCTCATTAAACTAGTAGTTTTGTCTTTAACTGTGTAAGCAAGATTATACATTATTAGATGTCTAGCTTGACATTTTATATAAATTACAGCCTACGCTATGAAGTTAAGGCTTAGTATATTGTAAGTCTGGTTAAGATAAATTTGACCATAGTTGTTACCTTTTGATGCCCGCAACTGTGTCTTAGGAATGACAAGTTAACAAGATGCCTAAGATTGCACGGATTTCAATCAACCTTCTCTTTAAATGTAGCACAACTGTTCTCCAGCAATGCAGCACCCACTCCATATTCTCAAAATATTTTGGTTCCCCAAGTACCTCACCGGCTTTGAAATTGTAAGAAAGGTTATCCCTCCTCCCCCTTTTGTTAGAATACATGACAGCCCTTCAAATTCTCTAACAGGCGCTGAAGAAAAATGCTTTTCTATTAAGTCAGGGATGTCACTACTTGGGTTGTGAGACAGCAGGCAGACCTTCATCATCTTTGCAAAAGTTACCTCCAGGGAAAACCATCAGCGTGTTTTATTTCTACACTATCAACCCACTCTTATCACAGACCATCATTCCTTGAAGACAGCCATTTGACTAACACTTCAGACTTGACAATAGCTGACAGATGAAGAAACATATGAAATTAAATGCAGTGCCAAATAATAAAGTGCTAAATATGAGTTAAGAAAAAAAAAAGGAAAAAAGGAAAGCTGGACCATTATTCCATTAACACTAATTACAACACAGATTCAGAAACTGGGAAACATATTTTTATACAAATTTCTGAGAAATTGTATAGAGAAACTTTAAAGAGATAAAAACAGTGAAAAAATAGAAGTGAACACTGTACCAAAATCAGTCATAAGTGATAGTTACCAAAGCCTGAGAAGAGGCAGGTTCTTTGGCACTGGAATGAACTGCAATTCACCTCACCACACCTACAAGCTGTTAAGATTTTATTCTGTGAGAAAAACAGCAGAAGCAAAAATGCACCCTTTCTGTTCTCCCAAACTCATACTTGATCCCTTCTTTTAAACCAAAGTAATTTGAAATTGTATGGAACAACAGACATAAACAGAACAAAATTAAAGATGTTTATTTTAGAAACATTGATAAAAACATGAACATCTTCAATACTGTACATTTGTTTAATGAACAATATACAGCAAGGAAGGTTATTTAAAGTATATAGAATAAATGGGAACTTACATTAGACTGGGGGATGGAAAAACAACTCTTTGCTTGTTGCATCATATTTGTAAGCTAGTAAGAACACCCAGTGAAAAGACAGACAAGAAATCTTATTATGGAAATATCAAAAGAACAAGAAAAGGTTAAAAAATACTGCATTCTTTATGGTACTGGTCTGGCTGGGATGAAGGTAACTTCCTCCATAGCACCCCATATGGTACTGTCCTTTGGATTTGTAGCTAGAGCAGTGCTGGTAACACACCAGTGCTTTGGCTTTTGCTGACCATTGCTTGTGGAGCATCAAGGTTTCATTTTTCCCCACTCTGCCCACTCCAGCAAGCAGGCCAGGGCAGGCAAGAAGCCAAGAGGGGACACAGTTGGGACAGCTGGCCAGAATTGATCAAAGGGATATTCCAGGCTGTACAACATCACACTCAGCAACAAAAACCGAGGGGAGGGTAGAAGTCTATTCTGGGAGGTGGTTGACTGCCTTTGCAAGACTTGTTCCCCCTACCCTCCTTTTCCTCACTTATTAAACTGTCATTAAACTTGACTCAAGAGTTTTCTTGCTTTTGCTGTTCCCATTCTCTCCCTCATCCCACTGCAGGGAGGGAGGGTACAGGCAGCCGGGTGGTGCTTAGCTGCTGGCCAGGGTCAACATTGGTGAACTTGGCAATTTTTTTTTTTGTTAGTTATGCATTAAGCTTACGTAGGAAGTGTTCACAGTCAGATGTACCTAAACTTAAGAAACATCAGCCCATGCTTATTTCAAGAATGAATTCCTTCCAGTTTTGCTAACTGAAGTAATTTATTTTTCACATCAGTGATATATAAGTACATATCCATATATTTCCACAACAGAGTTCTAATTATTCAAAGTTAAATACACTACCCTCTCTCAATCCTTAGACATGACAGTCCTGAAGACCATTTTTTTCCAGAGGGGTAAAAAACTCTCCACCCAGTTCTCACTTTATGGTAGTACATAAGAATGTGACTGGTGTATTTTCTCATCAATACCAACATCAGATATTTCTACTGTGTGAAGTTGTGCTTCCATGTTGCCTTTATAAAAAAAAAAAATACAGTAAGGAAAAAATCTTTATTTAGGAACATGTAAACAACTGTTTTAAGTGGCAGTTAAGATAGAATTCCGACACATGATTGTGACTACTGCCATCTACATCAAGTAATGAAATACAGTTTTAAGAGGAGGAAAGATAGTATTTCACATTTAATGTTACTATAAAAAAAAATAATCAGCAAACATTTCAAAAGCACTTATAAAAAATTAGTTCTATATAGGTAGAAGATAGAAACATATATTTCATTAAGTCTTTATCCACACCTAGTTTTACAACCAGGCAGAAACCTCAAACACTTTGGGGAAAAAAAGACACCACCAAAAGAGCCCAAAGGGCAAATGAAAACAAACTATCTTCCACTAGAGCTGGAACTCCAGAATACAGGAAGGTGCTCAGCTTTATTCATTCTCAAATCTGCTGTATGGATTATCAGAATCCTGGAGAAGACCTGTAAAACAGAACAGGACTGCATTTATCATTTTCTCACCAGTACTACATAAAAATCTTGAGTTGTTGACCTCACTGTAATAGGTACTCCATATAAGAAAACCAAAAGGCAATTCTTGTCCTGTCATAGTTGCTCTATTACCCAAACGCTCAAGTATAATAATAAATTGAAAGTATTCTTAAGCACTTGTATTTCTCAGACTATAATCACAAATAGGTATTTTGTGTGTTAGCAGGAAGAGAACATTTATCTGCAAAAATTCCTATAGAAAAGACATTTCGTATTTGTAAGGTATACTCTACAAAATGCATTTGTGAGACAGTTAATTCCACAAAAATCTAAGTGTAGAGATGGCTCAGGAAGAACAGATTCAGACTGGCCAGTCCATAAATTCAAGTCACTGTAAGATCATTATCCTTTTAAAATGTAAGATGCTGCTACTTTGACTTAAGTTCTACTTCAACTATACACAACCAGCTGTCATATTCAGCCACTTACAGCATTTCTGCAACAGGACAATCATCTCTAAGAACAAATGAAGATCACTTCTACATGCACTAAAACCTCTGGGGACCACAATAAGAAGCATCACTTAATCCAGGCTGCAGTATGTTTTCATGACATTTCTTAACGACTTTATCAGAATGCTGTTACTGAAAGCATTGCAAAGCCATCCAATTATGCTGAGTGTTTGGATATGCCATCCAACCAACATCTTCTGTAAGGATTAGTCATCGAGCAATTGCTGTTCCATACAATAATTATTTCAAAGAGACTTTAAACCACACACCAGATTTCAGCCAGGAAAATGTGCATACTGAAAATAAAGAAGTCCCATAAGAGTCTAGAGGCTGACCTTTTGTTGTGAAAGAACAGGAACACTACTACTACCTGTTCTACCAAGATTTTTGTACTGATGTCTGCAAGCCCAGACTCTTCTCTAGCTCATTTCTTTAGGGCATGGAGACAGAAGACAGCTAAGCCAAACAACCCCAATTCCAAACGTTCAGATTCACAATAGTGAAAGTGTAAGATTACAGTAGTCACTGTCCAATCTTATAGAACTCCCCTCAGACCTCTTCATACCATACATCTTTTCCACGTGCACCTGCACACAGACATTGACCATTCACTGTTCTATCTGAAAGTCAAAAGCTAACGGCACTGAAGGCAGACTATACTATTGCCTACCTTGCTGCAGTTGTTGCACTTCTTTTGAACTACCAGGTTATTTTAAGATGTCAATCAAGAAGCACAACTGCTTACTGCTGATTATTGTATCAGTAGCTGCAACTACCTACCTGATAGAGAACAGCAAATATTAAGGAATAAGTATGAGAAATCCTGTAATTCCTCAAATTTACAAGATTACAAGCAGTCAATTTGTAAAATGTTAAAATCAAAACCAGCCCTCATATGTAACGGCCCTTACTTGTCAAAGAAGGGTTAAGCCAGTCACATTTATAAAGCTTCAGTCAGGTAACATGAAATAGTTTGTTTACTTGGTATAATACCTTGCACCAAAAGTACTACTCCTTTCTGTAACTGCTTTTCAAAATAATATTTTAAACATTTGTGCAATAAGAATATGGTTAGATGACAGCATTGTCAAGAATTATCTGTCTACGATGTTTTGAGATCTTGAAATTTTTATATTTTTAAACTTCTAGAAAGCAGTTACTACTTCTCAAATTTTAATCTTACCTTTCACGTGTTTAAACAAGGAGTTGTAGTAGTGTCCGTTAGTCTATTCTAATAAAGCTTACAAAAAAGGCTCTTATCCGTGGCTTATTATTCAACGTTTAGTGCCTTCAGATAACATTCCTGCGTTAATACAACCCCAACCCAAATACAGAGAAGAAATGTTTATTTCATTTCAGACAACCCCCACCCCCTCCCTTCCTCCAGAGTTGTTAATACTTTGGCAGCTAGATCTATGGATCCTAATGTACCTAGCTACAACTGAGTAGTCCAATTTTCAAAATTTTTTTCGTATTTGTGTTTTATCCCTTCCAAATACAAAACACATCTACACAACATTTATAGAAAATTAGCAAGAGTAATAGAAATTAACATTTTTATTACAATTAGCATTGCATAAACTCCCTGCAGTCATTAAGTCCCACTCAGAAATCAAGGGATCAAATGTAAAAAAATATTCCAGAAGTGACAAAAGGTGGTACTAGATTCCCTGACAAAATTAACTTAGGTTGCATGCTACTCCCTCTACAGCCTGGCAAGTGCTTATTACATCTTTCTTACATTTTATCCAAGATATATACCTGATACTTCATAGGTCTGAAAGCAGCACAATAAAACACTGTTCTCTTACAGCTTAAACAGCTGAAATCCAAAGGAAACTATGTTTTACATCAGTAGTGCCAATTTCAAATTAATCAGATGATGATGTAAGATTCCCAATAAACTTTTCCTGTACTATTCTGAGGAACAAATATACTTTTATCTGCACCTGCCCCAAAATACTCAGCCAAAAGCCCTTTTAGATAACTAGTCATCATATTTCACAGGAACGTGCCACTTTTACTCATTATTGCAGATGCCATTCCCAGTAGTACTTGCTTTAATTTTACTGAATTATATTTAGGAATGAACAGATATAATTACCAGCAATCAGGCATTCGTATGTTTACTTTCAAGTTCTCCAATCTGTTTTATTGTACAATACTGGTACTAAACTGGCATTAAGAACTACGGGTTAATCCAGTGTGAATATTAGCAGTCATAATTTCAGAAACTGAGCTCCCAGGAAAGAAGGTACTCCAGAAGCCCTCCTTCCAAATGAGGATAATCACAGATTTTACAACATCCAATAGTCCTTGCTCTCAAATCTGCATCCAGTGTTTAAATTTCTTTTATCCTCAGCATTCTAAGTACATCATAAGATTATATTAAGTGAGAGGAAGGCAACAGCAGCTCATCACTCGCATCAATTCTTACTGAAGAAGTTGTGTCAGGCTCCAGTAAGTGGACAAAAATCAATCTAGAGACACATACAAAAAAAAAGGCACATGACAAAAAAGCTCCTGTCAGCTGCCACAGCTGCTTCTAGCAGCAGCACTCAAAGAGGAGCTGCAAGCCTATGCTAATTGGATAGCATGTCTGGTTCAACTACAGCTCATGTGCTGCCTTAAACCAGACATGAGAGCTCTCTCAACTGTTTCCCATTTGACATGAGAGTGACTACCCAACTTGCAATTTACACTTACAGGTTCAAAAAAGCTAGATGTTTGTAGCTTCACGAGTCTTGTTTGCAATATAGTCCATTACATGTTACTGCTGAACTTCAGTATTGACATACTGGACACTTACAAGAAATTTTAACATCTTACTTCTATTTACCTGCATTCTGAGGTTAATATTTGACCTACTTAGCAGTATTTAAGAAACACTAAAAAAAATTTGAAAGGTGCAGTGGTCAAGTATCTTTCATCAGCTTGTATGAAGTAATGAGTCCTCCTAATATGTAGGAAATAAAGCAACTGTAAGAAATTAATACCTCTTCCCAGCAAATTCATTTATATTATATACTAGGCTAACTATGCAGCTTCTCAGTCATTTAGATCTGACTCTCATCACGTATCAGTACTGCCCAAAAATAGAATTAACAAGTGAAATATTTACAAGAGACTGTATATGCTGCAAAAAAACCCAACTAGTTTTCTGCATGTCTTCACCCCTCATGACATTTCTTATTTTTAACCCCCAGATTAACAACACTATTCTTAACAAACTAAATAGCTTTAACTGTATAGCAATACAACGTTTCCCTGCTTTGCATTCAGAACACTAAAGAAGGTCAAGAAAAGTATCTATCTTGAACAGAAAGAAAATTTACTGTAACAAAATACTGAATATAAAAATCAATGTCTCACATAAAATAAAGGTGATAGGATTACATATCATTAAATAAGCTGATCAAAACCTTTGCAGAACTGAAGCAAGTGGTGTGGAAGTCCAAAACCATGAAAGGCAATAATTTTGTAAAAATGAAGAGAAAGAATCCCTCCACTAATACCAAGCAAAATCCTGAAATAAATAATAAAGCAGCTTCTCACTAATGCTATATTGAACATACAATAGCAGCAAATGCAGCAGCAATTAAATTGTTGTTCCTTTGTATACTACACAAGCTGCAAAGTACTCTGATTTCTACTTTAAAATTTTGTAACAGTCAACATGTAATTTGTGTAATCATATTGCATTCATATATATGAGCAATTGAAAAATACTATCAAATTGTGCAACAAAGAAACAATTCAAAGTGTGTATTCCTGGTTGCTAAAGCTCTCTATTGCTTCCAATGCTCCCACAGGACTGTGGCTAGAGTGACACCTGCAATGCATTATAAATGTGTAATTACCATTTAAATGGGGTAAGGAAAGCTGGTGGGTGAAATGGGAAAAGGCATTCCCTTCAAGCCAACCAAATACTGAAATTTCAGGCATGCTCATCTTAATCTACAGAGTCAGGTTAACAAAGTCATTGTCATTCTGCCACTCATCCATGTCTACTTAACTAAGAATCCTCTCTGCAGTGCATAAGAGTAAAATCTAGTTTCTCCATAATTATTTGCAGCAATTTATTAGATTATGCTTAATATGCTAACATATGTATTTACTAGACAGTGAGAAATGAAGAGAGAGGATTCAAGGCTACAGCAAGACTTAATCTATTATGTCTCACTGAATTATTTTGACTATCATTGTCTGCATGTTATCAGAATATGTTACATACATCAGCAATAATATTTGGGGATTTCAGAATTTATATATATTGTCTTTCATTTTTCCTCAGTTAGGTACATCCTTTCAGGATGTGCCAACTATTCATGTAGGCGTTAGGTTTTTCTTTTGGACAAAAATGGATTCTGAGAATCCAGGCCTCAAATAAATATATCTGACTATACAAATTATTATTGCATATGCAATAAAGCAAACCTGTCAACAAGTAAATTTTATATAGAACTTTGCTATTGAAATTTAAGTTTTATAGTTGAATTACAATCTTTTGCAGGTAAACTGCATTGCAAAACATAACTGCATGAAGAAATGAATATGCCTGACTCTTTGTAAGGTACACTGTCCATTAACACCATGAACATATGAACTTGTTTCCAATTAAGTCATTGAGACTAACATGCTTCAAGAAGGCAAAGATGACACTAGCTCTCATATAACTGTGTGCATAGTATAGCTACAAGCAAGATTTGTTGAATTTGGTGTAGGTATCCCAGAGGCACAGACTCGTACACTCATATTCCTCAGGAAACTCAAGTACCCCAACAAAGCATTCTGCTAAGGTCTGAAAGTTAAGCACTGAAGAGAGAGAATTGTCTTCACTAAAACACAGGACCATCCAGAGACAAGTGAACTAGTTTCACAAGCAGAACATAACTGCACACAGCCTTTTGAAACATCACTTAACCCCAATGCAGTGCTTTGATAAATTAACTGCTATACCGAATTCAGGAGCTTGTTCGCTCCTTAGCTGCGCTGCCTCAAGGATATCCAGAGTTTTATCTATATCTGTACAGAGTGCTACCTATTGTTTTGGAGACAGCCATTTTCTTAAGTTCTTCACCAGATCTATCCCAATGACTGAGACTTGTTGAGATTAACTCTACAGTCTCCTCTAAGGAGGAACAAACAACTAGTATGTAGTGTTTTGTGTTGTTATTTACATTTAGTTCGGTTTTTTAAAGTCTGGACTACTGTTGTCAACCACTCAAACCTCTTGAAACTGAATTGTGGTTGGGATACAGGGTCAACTATCCTATAAAATACCACAGCTTGTGACTGATGTTTAACAAAAACCGCTTCTAGTTTCTGCAACATTCTTCCTCCTGCAGCTCAAGCTTCACAGTGAAGTTTTCCTCCATTCCAGTAGAGGAGCCTATTTTTGCAAATGTTCCCCAGAGAGAGGATTCCCTGTAGAGACTGTCTGTATCACTTCTGCATCAGCCAAAGGGCAGGCTGCAGATTCAGGAAGGCATTCCAGACTCTGCCAATCAGTTTAACAAGAAGATGAAAATTAACAGTTTTGAGTGACTGTTCAGACCCCTAGAATCACCTTCTCTGACATTAGCGTCATTTGCATAATAAAAAGTGCAGCATAGTTTTAGCATATCTGTCTCTGGATACACAGTATTATTAACCCCATGAACAAATCCAATGAAAAGTGCAAGCACTGACAAGCCTAGATAATAAGAGCCTCCTATACAACACAGCAGGTCCTACAGACTTGCAATGTTCTTCTCCTAGACCACAGCTCCACTTAAAACCAAAGAAAAACCAACAGATTTTATCTGTACATCAGGCTGCATCCTCCATCCTTCTTTTTTAAGATAGATTTAAAAAGCTTGCTATCTGCTGATCAGACTATTCCCCTTCAATAACCATGAGTCTACTAGACAATTTCAACTAGATTGGTTTATCACATTCAAGAACAAACAAACCAACCCCGCAAAAATCAGTACTCTTACTTAGGAAGAAACAGAAAGAACTACTTATTTTAATCAATATATTTAAGTGCCCACCCCAAGCAAACACCCCACCCAGCGTCTTTTCTCTTGCCCAGTGTGAGAGCCAGTGCAGGAAGAGAACAGGAGCATGACAGTGATGAGATCAGGTGTTCAGGTGACAGAAGACATGCATCAGTAGGGAACTGCACTTGATTACTTCTGCTGCTCATAAGGCAGCTTGTTTCTGCTGTGAATTTTAATAATAATTAGGAAAAAGGAATCAATTTAGGTACTGAATATCAAAACAAGATTACCACATACCATACTTCTTACGTATTTCATCATGCTTCAGTTTTCTTTCATGTTTCCTGGAACAAACAAAGGTATCAGAATAAAAATGACTGTTTTGAGCTGTAAGCAAAATGTAATTACATCTGAAAGAGACAACAGCATTTTTTGAAATTAGTATGAAATTACAAATCTCAAAAAAAAAATCACATTTTTCAGTTATTCATTTTATCTATATACACCTTATGTATCTATAAGATTCCCTATAACTTTTCACTAATCGATAATGTCAAAATAAGATTTATTTGCAAGCGTATACAGAAAAAACCAGTATTTTCTTTGAAGTAATGCATCCACATATATGTACACATACACACAGAGGTATTCCTCTATACATAACAAGCAAGGCACAATATTGGAAGATTCTCTAATGTTTTCCTAGCAGGGAGCATAACTAAAATTTAGCTATGAATGGAGTGTGTTTCAGAATCCTAATTCAACATAAAAGTTCTGAGAAGATAAAAGGCGTATTACTGTGTTGTTTAATCAGTACAGCAAGTATAAGTGAAAACTACTAATTTCTAAAATCTAGCATGGTATCCATGCAGAGAATGAAATAAAATATTGTGCTATATGAAAATTGGATGCCTCTATGTCATCTAATCATAAGACAGTTTTCAAGACTGTCTAACATTGCCAAACTTTAATTATTCATGTAGACCAAGTGTCTGATCAGTCAGTTTCTTCTTCCCCTTCCTCCTCTCCCCTTTACAAAGGTTAAGGGGGAAAAAAAATAAAGGAAGTTTAAACAGAAAACATACCATCATTCCTCAGATAGTTCTCCTGTATTTCAAAGGGAGTATCTATTTTGCTTAGTTTAAAAACAAACAAAAAGTTCCTACACAACTGTTTCACTAAGATGATCCACGATCTATATATTTTGATGAAAGGATAAAGTTTGGCAAAACAATGTTTCTCAAAAAAACCCCAAGTGTTTGTTGCCCCTATCAAAATTCAGCGCAGCTAGACAAGTTGTGACTTTTACCCAATTCTAATTTGCACATATTCAGCAGAAAAGCTGCAAAGCACTGACAGCTTAATTCAGCAAAGATCCCATCTGCCCTATGCATATTCCACCTCCAAACAGTTCTACTGCTAATCAGATCCTGTGTGTCCTCAGAAGCAATTATCTGCTTCCTACAGGATAAAGGGCTGAACTGGCCTTTCCCTGCAACTGCACTTCTGGAAAGCAAGCAGATAAAAGCATGATGAAAAAACCAAACAAGACAGACTCAAAACCTTCCACTACTTTCCCTGAGATACCCATCTCCTTTACATTCCCTTTCACTATTAAACCCAGGCAGCATAGAAAACAAAGCAACCTGGCCAAAATACAGGAGGAAGAGTAACTGGGGAATCAGAATGATGAAGTGAAGTTCTTGTAGATGAAAGAAGTCAGGAATGAGAAGCTGGAGAATGGGAAGACAACTAGTCAAGTTTACCTACTGAGGGTAACCTGACCACAGGATTCCTGCTTTCTGTGTTGCGTAAGATGACAGCATTACATAAGGCAAGGAATCTCAGGAAGAGAATAGAGAGATTCTGCTTAAAGCAGCCTTCTCCTGTACAAAACCAGACCTTACTTCTGTGTAGTTTCCATGTGGTATCATGGGACCTCAAACCAGGTTTTTGACTGGTGGTACTAATGGCGTGTTATTCACTGTTTTGCATGCTCTGTGTGAAATAATGGAGACACTGCTGCAGTTTCAACTGAAATCTCAGTACTTCAGTGGACAGTCTGAATCTTCCCTGAACACAGAAAGCACTAAATATCTGCATAAGAAGGGTAAGGAGCGGGTGGGGGGGGTGGGCAATCAGGCTGTGTAGGCTTTAAAACAGCAGCAACACTTTCGGATACTTCCCTAGGCTATTCAAAACAAACTACCAAACACCTAAAATACTTACATTGTTTAAGTTTAAAGAGTAAAACCATTAATATTTGTGAAACATTCAAAACTTTGACAGGCAGCCACAACTATATCATATCACTCATGACTAAATCCCCGCACAGTATATAAGAGTTTAGGTATACATCAACTGAAAAGGATCAGATACAATTCTGAACAGGCAGTCACTGAATCAGCCACCCAGAGGTGGCTTACTGCACTGTTCACATCTTACATTATGATCAACTGAAGCCACTTTACAGTCTTCTGAGTTGGTTCTGTTTCTTAATACCACTGTTATTACTCCATCTTCTGTATACTAAATTCTTGACTCTTCATGCAAGTTGTCCCCACTACTGTAGGCTGAGAAAGTATTTTTCCTAATACTAACAATTCACATAATTTTCCATACTTGGTTCTTCACAAATTAACTTCAATCTTTTCTTTCTTGGCACGCCCCTTCCCCATTCTCCCTTACCAGTATGCTACCAAGTTATACTTGGAAGTTTACATCATTCAAGATCTCATTGCTTTTCATTGTTTATAAACTCCTAACATACAAATCACGGTTTATAAGTTACATAAATCTAACATATAAATGCACCATGTATTTGCAGCTGTAAATAATTAAGAGGGTACAGAAAGAGACTGACTGCTTGACACTGTTTAAAAATTATTCTTCATGTTAGAGATGACATGAAGTCAAATAAAGGACTAAAGCTATGCAATAAGATACCTGTTTTCCTTCAGTATTAGTCAAAAACTGAACTCCAGGTTTCCTTCCACTCCTGTCCCTCACTGTAAGTGCGAACTAGTGATTTTTAGCCTTCTCAGTGACGTGACAGCTAGTTTCATCCTTGTGAAGACAAGCAAGAGGGCCAATGTCATTACCCTTACTCTTCACTCTAAGATCCACCTAGCTATTCCAAAAAGACACTTCCTAAGTGTCTGTAGTAAACTGAATTTTAACACAAAAAAATTCTAAACTTACAAAGCAGACCTACTGTATACCTGAAAAGCCAGAAAATATACTAGGTGCTGCAATTATCTTGAAGTTTGCAAAAAAATAATAAAGAAGTCACACACTGTGCAACTTGGGCCTCCTTATTTTACCATTCATTAATGGAATTGTGAAATGAAGCTCCCACTAGTCCTGTTCTCCTATTGCCAAGTGATCTTAACAGCTGTGTATAACATAGCTGTATCCCACAGAAAAAAATATGACAGGAAAAAAATACCAAAACAGACAGACACAAGGTCAAGGCTATGCCTGTTTTCTTCCCATGCTATTTGAGTATCTATCCAACTGTTTTCAGAAACTATGCGAGAACTTCACACGTTGTAGAGAAGAAAGACCACACAGTACAACACAGTGTTTTCCTCTGCAGTTTGCTGGTCAAAAGTGGCTTGAGACTATTAATCTGTTCTACAGACTATTAGCAATTCATCCTCCTAAGGACTTACAGAAAGCAAGAAGGTAGGGTGAGGTGTTCTGGTTGCTGGAAGTGGCCTACTCGTGTTTTCCCACACGGGAAACACCCCAGGGCTGCTGCTAAGCTCTCTCCTGCTGTTAGAACAGTTTCTCTGTTTCACAGACACATTCCTGAGACAAACTAGAAAAGAGGGCTGCTTGCTCTAAGGCTGCAGCAATCATTCTGACAGAGCAGTCTGCTCCCAGTGATCCTTGTTCCTAGGCTTAATTCAGGAATGGTGTTGGTCTTAGCTCTGCATTGCTAATTGCCTGGCGCAACACCACTTGCTCTGTGTGTGCACAGCAAACCCTACACTCCAGAAGTATCTTCTGGACTTCCTACAGATTAACTGTACCTAGAATTTAAAGCTGATACACAAATCACAGTGGAAAGGTTATGGTACACAATCACCTCCTATGCACCTGGTCATAAGCCTTTGCTTTATAACCAACATAGGTAAGTGTTGATTTACCTGAACAATGTAGCATAACATTAAGCATGTATATTTCACCACAACAAATCTTCTATGCCAAAACCATGTGCCTTGATATTCCTCACAGGACCCCTTCTCTTTAGAAGGGAACAAAAGCATTAATGAGAAACATCACCTTCCACTAGCACTCTGCCTGTTGCGCCGTGACTAGTTAGAAGTGGATTAACAGGTGAAAAACTTCCCTTTTTTCTGATCCACTGCAAGTCTTCAACATCACTTATCCAGTAACTGTGTGGTACAACTATGCCCGAGTATACTTTCTGAACTGGCCACCTACTTCTTGCCTTTCTGTGCACATTCAAGTATAACACTTCCAGCTCACAAATTAAGATGTTTATGAAGACATTCACATCCATTCTCTTCTTGGATAAAGTCTGACAGTACCTTGAAATGGTGAAAGGAGAAGTACTGCCTTCTACTCTGTCCCCAAATAAATGCTTTCTTTGCTTTTCTCCCATCCCTGGATTCATGTCGTCTTTGCATCCCGTGGATCCCAGCAATCTTACAGATACAGACTGAGACTGTTCAGTGAACTCATCCAACGTAATAGAAAGCCCTCAAAAACCTCACAGAAATGGAAATAGCTTTCTGCAAAACAAATCTGGCATAGCATAGAGCTATGGAATGTTGTGCCTTGGGCATGAAAGAGAAGTAAGAATGCTCTTTGCATCAGCAGCTCACAGTTACATCAGAAGTAATATGTCTTTACACACAATCTAAAGGTTTAAAGTAGTAGCACTAATACATTTAAACATACACCTTTTCAAAACAGTAATTTTACTTCAACTACACTAAGAGATACATAATTCTCATCTTCCCTCTGCAAAAAGTTACTTTTAAGCTTATGCTTTCCTGAACAACTACAAATGCAGAATACACATTACTGCAGCAGTAAGTCTGTACTGTTAAAAACAGAATTTGTGGGAAACAAAGACAATTTGGTAAGTTTAAGTGCTACCAAACTCTTATACAGCTACCAGAAAACTGAAATAGATATATTAAACTGCGAGTACATAATAGCTCTAAAAACTGAAATAAGTCAAAATTACAAAACCAAAACTAATCATTCAAGCTTTGAACTAAGTCAAGCTCTGAAAAATTCTTTGTTAAATGTCCCCACTGTATCCTATTCTAATTCTTTCTCTTGCCAAGAAGCTTAGGAATTTTGTACAGGGTTAAGGACATATCAATTTAACCCATTACAAAAGAATCTATTCTGCTTCCTAATATCACAATGCCTACTTCAAAGCCATAACCACTGTCAGATGCAGGGCAAACAATTGCTGTATTTGCTTGTATAACCTGGTAGTTCAGAACCAAAAAAGATTTACATGGAGTAAAGATGAGCGACTCTCCCAGATCCTGTCAGTCAAGACACGAGTGACAGTCAGTACATCTGAAAGAGATCCTTATTGGCTCCCACTTTTGTGCTCAGTCAGAAACATAACAAGTTTGAGCAAACCAAGCACGTTTGCCTACCTGCCCTGCCTTCTTATGCACATTTTTAAGAAAGAAACTTAATGTCTTCATGCAAAAGCTCCACAAGGGGTCTCACCTGGAAGCATGCCTTGCTCCCTGCAGTCCCTGCTCATACTATGAACAATCTGTGTTCAGGAGAAAACAGCAGGCATTGGCAAGGCAGTGAAGGTGCCCACCTGTTACTTGGCAGCCGAGTATTTACAGAACATAACCAGGAAGTGGCAAACCCAAGATCAATTTCCTTGTCAGTCTGTGGGGATTCAAACCCACACCAGACAGCTGCAAGCCTAGCATTAGTTTGGCTAGGACTCTCCTCTTGTCTTGCTGAAGCTAAAACACGATGAATCTCCATAAAGACCACAAAAGGAAGTCTGATTCAAAAGGTTCAATTGGGCTTGTACCAGGTATCATGGTCCTACCTACAAGAATTTTTTATCTAAAGAATCATGTAAAAGCCATGAAGAGTCACTAGAGAACTAAGCTATAAAAACTACATCTCAAGGAATACTGTTCTCGCTGAGAAGCACTGTATCACTGCCGATTCCAGCACTCCTTTCTATACTGTGCTATAGCTTTAACAGAAAGGATGCAAAAGTGGAATTACGTAGTCTAAAGTGAGATCTGAGCCAAAGTCTTCCATTTCCAAAAATTTCTAATATGTACCTCACTATCAACTTCTCTACCTTTTCCAGCCAGACTTCAAAAGGAAAAGAACCAGTTACCAAATGAATCCAAAGAGTGGGTTTTACCCCTGAATCCCAGCCTCACTTAGGCATTAACTCATGCCACAGACAGGCGTAGTCTAGGAGAGACTAAGCAAGACTTCAGACACATCCTTCCTGTTTGCTCTTGGCTGGCACAGAACACTCATGGCACTTGCCACAGTGAGCAACCACCTGTTCACTCTTTGTTCACTTATGGAAATACAGGCTCCTATCAGGTTCACAAATCACACAGTAAGCCCTACTTTGTAAAAACCTGACAGTGTCATGCCTAACTTCACAATGCCTCTTTGTTTAGTACTCCACATACTTCTTCAAAGTGCAGAATACTCCTGTATCACCAGGAAGCGTACAGCTACTTTATCAAGCTGTCAAGACTTACCTCTGAAGAGACTGTAGTCTTCGTTCCTCTCTCTTTCTAGCTAGCCATTCTTCTTCTTCATCTGGCCTACTTGAAAATAAAAAAAGAGGGAAAGAAAGCGTAAGAGAAGAAAAAGCATTTTCACTGCTAGGCAATCACTATTTAGTCGTATGATTTATTTTCAAAAAGGATTTATAGCCTGACCTGAGATACCTCTTCACAGCCATATAAAATTTCATCACTAAATAAATATAATTGACAACTTTGTAGAATTACCCTTTCACATTTTCTAATACCCAAATGCTTCACTCAGTGTAGCAATGTGCCCTTCAGACTCCACAGGACAATTTAGAGCCTCTTAGGAACAGGTTGCAGACTGTTTCAGAAGCAGGACTCCTACTTGCCTTTTTCCCCATGTGTCACAGCCCATTGTAGAGTAAGTATACTGCACATGTACACTTAAGTCCACTGTTGCCCCCTGGAAAAAGATTGATGCTTCTTAAGTCTTTGATGTCAGAACAATTTATTTTTTCAGCTACCATCACTATCCAGTCTCAAGCTGCCCCCAGGAAAGCAGTCTGTGTGAACTATCTTGGCAGCTGTCTTCCCTATTCCAGAACAAGCAAGGATTTACCTGAGTGCATCAGCTGTGTGATTCTGGGAAATACTGAGCCTACACAGTACATCTGAACTGTGCATGTGCAGATATGCTCTACTGAATGCAAGCACTTAAGCTTTGTGACCTGCCTTGGAGAAAGCTCAGCTTCAATTATCCATTAGATAGACCATGTAAGAATTAAGAGAACTCTAAAGCAAATGCCGAACTATTTATTTGTCTGGGTTTTTTCCTGACAGAATTAATGAAAATTCTTCACGATTAGTGAATGGACACCTGCCATGCTTCCCCAGGTGCTAATCATTTTTCAAAACTGAATGCACTATCTGAAGATGTTTGGTATGAATATTTACAATATAATACAGCTGCTAATAGAGAAGTAAGTTGTAGTACCACGCATCTGCAGCAACTAACATACAAGTTAAGCAAGAGTGACATCCAGTGGTAAATTATAGCATGTCAAATGTTTTAACACAATTCAGACACCAGAACTGGAAATCTGAACTCAGTTTTTCCATCTGCTCAATCAGTCCATGCATCTCTGAACATCTTAGTTATTTAACTACAAGCCAGTAATTCAGAATCCATGTAATGTTTCACATATAAATCTTCCAGTTCCTCTGTTTCCACATAAAAAAATCAGAAAAATCTTGGGGGCTTTTAGCAGCAGGGAACACGTAGAACTGCTCACCTTCATTGGAAAACAATGTCAGACCCTTTTGTAAAACCAGTCAATTCCCCACGTTAGCCTGTCCAGGAAGATTAGAAGCTCCCATTCTTGGGGACTCTTCTGCAAAACTACTTTATTGGAGACCTCCATGTCTTGTAACTATGCGATAGTCTCACTTCGCATTGGTGTTACAAAACATAAAACCATCAAATAAAAAAAATGCTGGTACAGGATTAATAAAATATATTTCTTCCCTACAGTTAAAATAAGCATTAAATATCTTATGCTTTCTAGACACTTTGAAGCAATTGAGTTTTGCCTCAAAATTCAGAAAGTCTGAAATTATACAAATTTAAAAGTAGTTGTTAAACTGAAGAAGTCAGACAGTCTATTTACTATAGTTTCATGAATAGTTATACCTGAAGTACATGGAACCAGACTCTCAAAAGTCCAAACACAAGATAAAAATAATGAACTGAAACAACACACCAACAGTTCTAGGACTCCTGTGGTAGGGATGGACTCGGGTAAGCCAGCTATGTTACTGCTGTGGGGATTAATGCACCTAAGTACTCTCCATGTTCAAGGAAAAGACAAGTGATGGCTTCTTAAACATGGAAACCCCACAGCTAAAAAAACAACCCAGAAGAAATGATGCTTCTTGCAAAGCAAGGTTAGACCCAAGATCTGAGACAATACATCTAAGTCAGTAAAACAGATTAATACAGCATTTCTACAAATTTTCCTTCTTCCAATTCGTTAAAAAAGAAAGCTTCTTTTGTGGAAAAGGAATCCCCAAAACCAAGGAAACAGAGCAAAAGAATTCCTGCTGAGAATCAGTGGGTTTAAAGCCAGTAATATATTAGGCTTCAGTGTAATAACACATCCTGAAATAAGCTGGACCCCACTCTGACAAGACGTTTAAATCCTCTAAGCGTCAGAAGATTAAGCTTGACACCTTTGGAGTCCTGGCATAAGATGACTCTCAACTAACCCTCTATTTTTAGAATTAGATGTTACAGTACTGATTGACAGCTTAGCTACTAAAACTGAAGTCTGGCACAAATCTCTCTTTCACAGGAATCAAGCTTTATTTGTTGGCATGTCAGCCACAGGGGGCTAACTCATTTCTTCTGCAGAGGACATTGGCAGATCTTATGTAAAATCTAAAACAGTTCTATACAGCTTCAGGGCTTATCAGCACAGGGCTAAAGCGTTATCAGTTTTTGCACTAAGATTTGGTAGACCAATCTACCAGCAAAACAGGTGCATGCATCTTCCTCAGGGAAGAGAGAAGGGGAATGACATGTTATTCACAATTATTTTCTCCTTTCTTAAAGCCACAGATGTACCGTATTTCTCTGGCTTGAAGGTCAGCACTAAACACTGTACAGCTGTGAAAGCTCTTTAAACAACCCGCAAACGAGAACAATTAATTACAGGTCTTTGAAACAGTACAGAAAGTATTTCAGATGAAGAAGTAAGGTCCACATTTTGTGCACATGAGAAGCACTGAAGGACAAAAGGAACAGTGCCAGCTGAAACTACACTGCCCAGAAACCTGGACTCTAAAACTTCAGTGATAGAAGGAAGCATATTGTGGTGTCCCAATAAACAAGGCTTTCCAGGTGTGTCATTAAGGAATAAGCACTGATCACTTCACATGGCAGCACTGACTTACTTATTTTAGCTCCTCATCAACTATTTCCCTCCCTTTGAAGGATACTCGCCAGTTGGAGGACTTGTGAAACTTTGCTGTTACTGGCTTCCTTCTGTAAGATCTAAAGAACATTTAAGTTTTGCAGTGTTACGTTACTTGAAAATAAGTCACTCTCAGTATCTTAGAACAAAAAAGCAGCATCTTACATTTAGATTATTTTGTTGACTTGGCAAAGACAGCTAATCACTTAGATACTCACTGTCTGCTGACAGATCCCAGAGCAAACTCTGAAGCATGGATACCAAGTGCTGTAGAACACTTGCTCAGTTACTCGTTACCCACCTGGTCCCTTTTCGCTGTAACATGAACTTGCCTTGAAAGAAATTATTTGTTCTGTTATCACAAAAAGCAAGTGTTTATTTTGGACATGAAATATTTCATGTCCAATCTTAATAAGGAAGTGTAAAATGTAGAAGTGTAAAGCAATAGCTTAAAGAACACATCTGTGATGCTATCACTAGTAATATCACTTGAGTGTCATTCCAGCATAATTTCCAGTGTCATAGTACCATCACTAATCACCTCTTTTTGTTAAGTCTCAAACAAATAAAGCAAAGTGACCAATATTGCTTCCAAATGAAAAGATTCTTAGTATAGTGGAGAGTAAAAATTGTAGGTAGGTAGGGAAGACCAGAACCCAAAGTTAGTACAGGAAACAAATAGATGTATTTACCTCCTGGAACGCCTTCTGCAGTAACAGCAGTAACAGCAACAGACTGTTATGGACACCAGAATGAGTCCAGCTACTACAGCTATGGCAATAATTAAAGCCTCAAAGTTTACTGAAAAATACGAATATATTCAATTTGTTAGACTCCAGCATTAACATTTGTTTTTCTGATAATTCTTCCCCTCCTTCCCAAGCACTTTTTCATCTCTGTATGTACAAAAAACCCCAAACACACAATTCTATGCAACTACCCCAGTTTAAACTCACCGTATCACATTTGATTTTTGCTACTATGCATAATCTACACTGAACAGATATTACATAAAGTTACCCTTTACATACACCAAATTATTAAAAGTCACCCTGTGATACTTGATATATCTACTGGTGTGGTTCCACAGTTCTGTTCTCTGTTTTTAGCCAACATACAGCATGAACAAAAAAGTCAAATGGATGCAGCAACAGTGTACACACATTACATGTACCAGAGAAAGAGCAAAATGAAATAAGATGACAATGTCAGAGGATTTGAAAAAGCCAATACAAAACTCCCCATAAAACTTCCTAAGTCACCACCTACGTCCAAAGAATGATTAACAAATGGGTAGGGGAGTATTATTTTAAAAGCATACACTACAACAACTGTAGCTGGTCTAAACCAGGACAGGACTGCATTCATAAAAAAGAATCAGAAACCTGACGTCCTAGGAAAAAAAAAAAAGTGAGGCCCAAGAAGAAAGCAAACCAGGATGACATAAGCAAAGCCAGACACAACTTTGAGGAGTTCCTTAAAGGGCAAAATGAAATCAAGGAAGTTGTTAAGAACAGTGATAATGAAAACTGAACACCTCTCCACACACTATCTATTTTAAAGCATGATGGGGTGAGGGGGCAGGGAAGCCGTCTCCCCTCTCTTCTCCCACATAAATCCCTCTGAACTCTTACCAGATTCATCAGCTTCATGCTGCTGTAATAATACAAAGTATTCTGCACATGCACTTTTTACCTTTTTACTGCTTCAGGGTACTAGTGATAAGAGTCAAATTTAGCAAGTGAAGTTCAGAGGGTCCATCCTCTCTAATCGCATGCACAAGCCAAAGAGCCCGTTACTTTTCTACAGGTCTCACCAACTCATGTCTGACCAAGGAATACCCTTCACAGATCTTGCCAAAGATTAGATCCCAGCAAATATTTTTGCTTCTGTATTATAACTTGGTACAGTTTATAATACGGATTAATACACAGTTTCTATTTACAATATACAAGTAAATTCTGAACACGTAAATTCTGAAAGTAACACATTTCACCATACCACGTTCCTCATTCTGTTACTTCCCTGCAAGTTACAAGCAACTAAATATACTCCATTCAGTGAAGTAAAAACAAAAAATTGTTTACATCTCCATTTAAAGTATACTATTTAATTGAAGCAAAAGAATATATTTTGAACCTAATAAAGTGCAGAAAGACTGTCAGTTTTCAGTCTGCATTTCTGTCTCCAGTATTTTATTTGCTTACTATCCATGAAAAACAATACAATTAAGCTTTGTATTACATTGCTTCTACACTGTTCTTTTTTCTTCACTGCTGCTTAATAATCTGTCAACGTATCTTATTCCATATAAAATTATAACTGGAAGCCAGTCATTTGTTTTTGACTTTGAGAGCTACAACATTCACCTTCATTTTCAGCAACAGTCATCTCTTCATTTTATTCGCAAAAAGAAAAAACATCACCATGCTCACAAGGCAATTAATTTTCTTGCTGTGTCCGAAGGGGACAGCCTCAGTAAGACTATATATTCTCATGGCATGCTGCTGCATATAATTTGTAAAAGAAATAATCTATTACAGTGATGCATATCTGGGGGTTTTTGTTGTTTTGGGATTGGGTTCTTTATTCTTTTCCCACTTTTACTTTTTTTTGCTGAGAGTGTGCGCTCCATTACAAAGTTTTCATTCTGTGTTTAAGCCACATTCCATCTAGAAAGATACAGCACCCAAGCTAAAAGCCATTTCTATAGCAGTAGTAAACTGCCAAGAACACCCTTAGTAGATACCAGTAACCACTGCTTTGCAAAAGGACATGCATTTCTGTACTGGGTGTGGCTGAGAGAGTTAGCTTTCTTCATAGCAGTTGGTATGATCCCATGTTTTGAACTTCTGGCTGAAACAGTGCTGATAACACACCCATGTTTTCACTGTTGCTGAACAGACTTGAAGAGCATCAAGATTTTCTCTCCCACCCTTCACTCTGTTCCTCCCAGGGACTAGGGCTGGAGGTAGGCAAGAGACTGGAGAAGTCAGGAAGGGACACTACCAGAACAGCTGACCCAAACTGACCAAGGGGTATTCCACACCATATAATGCCATGATCAGCAATAAAACCCAAGGTAAAGAAAAAAGTAAGTGGAGGGGGTATCTGGCTTCCAAAGTGACTATTGTTTGGGGACTGGCTGGGCATCTGTGGGCAGTGGTAAGCAATTTCCTTTACTTGGTCTTTTTTTGGTGGTTGGGGTCTTTTTTTTTTCCTCTCCTCCTTTTTCCTTCACCTATTAAACTGTCTTTATCTCAATCCATGAGTTGTTCTTTCTATGTTCTTTCCCGATCCCACTGGGGCCAGGGGAGGAGGGGAGTAAGCAGCTGTGTGGGTACTTAGCTGTTAGCAGCAGTCAACCCACCACACTTTCAGAAAAAAAGTTTGCTAAACATTTCATAGTACCAGCATTTACTATAATATTGAAAGCCCAGTTTCCTTAAAAAAAACACAAGTGTGCTCTATCAGTGAAATTACATACCTTCTGTAGCTCTAAAAAACTACAAAAGCCTAAGCATAAATGCTTTCTCTCAAAAAACAAAGCACAGAGCCCTTCAGCTAAGAACTAAGAATTCATAAAGTTCTCCTGTACTCTACAATCTAGTCCCTCTGTTTGCAGAGTTTATATGAAGTGGTAGTGTTCAGAAACTTGCACACTCCGTTTTTATAGCAAAAACCTATTGCTACTCTAATTTAGACTAATATCACTGCACTGTGTTAACTTCCTTCTAATTCACAGCTAACAGTCATAGATAGTTCACCTCCACTTGTTTGTCCTTTAGCCTCCTGCTGTTCACAGGCAAATACATAGAAAGCAGCAAGCCTTTGCCTTGCTGGACTGAAGCTGTACTCTTATTTCATATGACAGGCTTTCTGATGTCTTATTTATTCTCTGTTCCAGTCTAGTTTGACTTCAAATCTGTATATATATTATTGCAGAAATACTCTAAAGATTTCACCCCAATGGCAACACATGCACTGTACTATTTTGTAATACAACATGCAAAGCAAAAGGAAATCTAAGAACAATTAAATGATGCAGTACTACAATCTACAGCAGCATGCAGCAGCTTCCTTTCTAACCTTAACTGCATTGCCTTCAGCACCCACAGACCATTGTTTTTTCAGTTGTTTAAGCAAAAACAGCATTTAAGAATATTTGGGTGGCTCCATTCCTGTGGTATTGGTTCCCTGCTGCCACTGGACTATACTATACAAATTGTGGATCCAGGCATATCATCCAACATTTTAAGAAGTTTTAGAAAGGTAAGAATGGTCACCATTTGTCAAGAGGGAATTACCTTATTTCTTTGTACCTCAGAAGTATGGTTTAAGAAACAGGTGAATCCTGACTATGTACATAAAACACTGAATATTCCAACATCACTGGTTCCCAGTCTAGACTTTATTGACAACAGAACTTCACTACATAGGAGATGTTTTAAAGCCACTGGATCAGCGTAACTATACTGGTTGTTCACAAAGGACCCTTAACAATAACTGTTTGTAAGCCCAGAAGATTAGAGATCATAATCATAACCACTGCCTCCTCCCCTGACCACTCCAAATAAATTACCAGGAAATAGCTCTAGTAAACTGTAGTCTTACTTTAACCATCCTCATAAATAATCCTCTACAGCAAATGTAAAATTAGTACCTACTCCAGCAAACTCCCCATCGAGCATTTGAAAGGGAACATAATGAAGATGGTGGAAGGATGCTTCTTACAGGGTAATCAATACAAGTGTTGTTGGTGTAACACCAAAGGCACTGTGAAAAAGAAACAAAAAAGCCAAATTACTGATCTTCAAAAACAGTTTAGAATTTAGTGCTCCTGTCCACAGGCAGAATTCTTAATTGAGTACAATACCGTACAGATATATTGAAAGTGTTTTGTAGTGCAAAACCTACAGAACTCCTGGTACAATTCTTAAGTAAGCCTAAACTGAATTGTGAGTAAGTATATTTTGTACTTACAGGTAATAAATACTTACACTAGCCTGAAAACATTTGGGAACTTATTGAGGTACTTTGTATACTTGATGATAAAATGGCTTTGGGTTTAGAATTACTGAAATTAACAAGAAATACAAAACCAGGAAGCCAACTGTTCATAATCTTAACATACCTGGTACCTTTAAAGAAAATAAATACACTTACAATCTTACTTCAGCCCTATATCGTGACTATCAACAGAAAGAAAACAATAAAGAATCCTTACAATTCTACAGGAGATTTTGCAGCAAGGTAATAGAAGATAAAGCCTTACCTAATCTGTATCACAAAGTACATTGGGTACCTTACTTTTGCACACTTATGTATCTGGATATTTTTAAATTTAGACTTTCTTACGTGTATTATAGTTATAATACCAGCACAACATTTTTGCTTTTTATGCCACCACTAAGCATCAAGCATAAGTTTTGGGTTTTGTCTGTTAAAATAAATGCTCATTCAATATTCCTTTATCACACAACTCCACCAGTGAAGAAGTTGTGGATAACAGTAAAAAAAATCCTTGACAGACAAGGTGTTTTAGGATTCATTATAGAAATTGCTCATCCAGGAACTATTCTTTATCTAACAGTACTATCAAGAACATCTCTGTTATATGTCCTCAATTGCATAAAGTCTGTTATCTTGCTCTAAAGGGTTAGAAAACGTTAAATATAAAGGAAACTGTTTCGTAGTAGATACTGCTCTCTTGAGAAGAGTGAAGAGACAAGAAAAATATATTTGTATTTTGTAGCTGGTAGACCGTACAAGTCAAACATACCCATAATGACACACCAACAGAAATAATTAAGAATGTAGAATAATCTTCGCAAAAAACCGGCCCTCCTAAGTTTTCATTTTAATCAAGGATGTTAGATGAGAGCATGCTTATTTTTGTTGGATCAATTATTTAATAAGAATTAACAGTTCAAAAATAATGACTATTCAGGGGCAGACTAAAAGTCATTGTTAAACTTTGTTTAAATGTAATGTTGACCCTGTTTTGAGTAGGAGGTTGGACTACATGGCTCATGAGGTCTCTTCTAACCTGAATGATTCTATACTGCTGGTGACAACTACAAACACAGAAAGGCCAACTGCATCCTCTGATGGAAACTACTGCATCTAACCATCAAAAATGTGTGTAGCCCAAAAGGCAGTATCTGATGCAGCTACTGATCGGTGCAGAGGCTAAAGGAAAAAAATAATATTTCAATTGACTCATTCCCAATGCTAAAAATTGAGCTAATAGTGAAAATCAAGTCAGAAAAAACAAAGCCTAAACACTCAAGGGTGACAACCTTAACTTCAACACTCATCTACATAACCTAAAAAAATGAAGACAGAAAATATTTTGTTTGGAGGTAAATCATAGCCTCTGCAGAGTATGCAAGCAAGCATGTTCACATTCTGATAGATATCACTGACTTTATTTTAGTAGAGTCTCACATGGATAATGAGGTACAACACCATTAATTCAGTCCACACTCATTTTAAGGACATATTCTCAGTATTAAAAGAGATAAGATAGTAACTATGAACACAAAATGAATGCTTCTTCCTCTATAATCAGATAGATGTATGACTATTATCCCCACCTTTCCTTCAAAAAAATGGACTATATTTCTTAATCATAATTTCCTATAGCAGCTCTTAGGTCCTTTTTTTTTTTTCCAAATGCTTATATTGCCTACAATCCATTTTCCACAAGAATTTAGATTCCATACACTTGTTATTAGGACAAAGATGAAAATGACAAAAATAAATAGCTGAGGGGAAAGGCATGTTGGTAGACTACTCAGAAGCTAAAAATGACACTTGGAAAACTCTCCAGAATGCTGAGGCTCTGCACACGCACACAGATTCTAGAATGTAGTCCTATCTTTTACTAATACTTGTGCTAATGTATTTTGTCTTACACAGTCATATGGAGTTAAAGAGAAAGCTCTCAATTAATCAATTGTTAATCAACAGGTATTTACACATTATCTGTTACCAGATAGAGTTCACAAATTTTAATACACGTGGTAATCTGCTAGTTATACCAGTAAATATTTCTTTGAGGTAAATACATTGAGTTTCAGGATTCATCAGCTCTAATCAAACACCTTTTATTTTTTAATGTATCATACTGTAAGGAATGAGATGAAACACCAACAGCATACCTCTAAAATCACCACTCAGGACTTATTGATAAAAACATGAGAAAATAAGTATTCATCAATTCTAAAGACCAACACAATTATAGTTATGATAAACAAAATTTAAGCCTTTTGAATTAGAATTCTATTTAACTGCAGTAAATTACTACATTTTATGGTTTGTTTGGAATTTTTTTATCTATTTACCAAATGTTTAATTTTTCATTTTATCTGCTATGTATAGTATCACCAATATGAAAACAGGGGTTTTTTTCTACTGAAGCAATTAGATAAAGTAATTTCAGCAATCTGTTGCTTTTGTATTGCTCACACAAATGCTAATGGATTTCTTCTGTAGCCTTTTCTTTAAAATGTATATGCAAATTGTCTGAATCAAGTCTAAACTCCTTTCTTCAAGGTTAACACTGATGCTCTTGAAGCAGTTGCCCTAAATTATCCATCAGTCATTGGTTTGAGATTCCGAAAATAATGTATCTATAACTCTGTTAGCGTCTTCAGTACACAAACACAGCTAAAGGATTTATTCCTCTCCCAAGAAGAACACAGAGCTCTCAGGTTGCACTCATGTATCTGCAGCAGCAGCACTTATTTGAAGTGACAGTCACACCAGTGGTAGTGCTGCATATCTTTAATGACCCATATTTTCCATTTCCTACTTTATACTTCTGAAGATGAGTTCTTTACACAATGCCATGCTTCTGATGACAAACATACAGGTCTGATAGCACACAATAACTACATCAATACAAGGCAATTAGTATTTTTTCCCTTAAAAAGCCAAAAGATGCGTAAAAAAGGGTAGAACAAGTAAGTTCAGATATTTCTCAATTTTCCCTAGTGAAAAAGTTTTGCAGTAGCTTATGTCACTTTGATTCCTGAAATACTTCTTTTCAGCGGCATCCCAAATTAGAATTCAGGGCAATCTCTCACTTTAGATGTGGGAGTTTCTTCTACTCTGCAGGGACAGACACCTTTTGCATACTTATCACAAACCTTACCGTGAAGATAAAAAGGTTTCCAGCAAAGGGCAGAGGAGAAGGCTGGGCAAAATCTATTGTTTCAGTGTCTGCCTTATTGCAATCTCTTTGGAAGTCTAAACACTTTGCTACCAGAATGGTGACCTAGCCTGGCAGTCTTAAACACCTATGGTCTGATGTAGTCAGTGGAGATGCCATGTCTGAACACCTACAAAGTACTGATCCAGTCTACCTCAGTTAAATGCATTGCTTGGGGCATCTCCAGAGAAAAGCATTTCTAGTTTATTTACATTAATTTCCTAGTTCTCCTATTCAGCACATAAGAAATGCAAGGCGTTTTAGCCACATAAGATTCAGTGTATCTAGCCCTTTTATAAGATGGACATTTACCTAAGTGCTGTTTGCAAAATGAGGATGAGTCTAACCCAGCAGCAACATCAGCTTGCTCAGTTACAGTAATGGAAGCACTAAGCACACGCTGAAACTGGAAGCTCAGCTTCTACACGGTCTGTCCTCTCCAGACAAAGGAGAGGAACACCATGAGTGAACAATCATGGAGCAACCCTGGCACAGTGAAAGCACACTGGCATCCAGTGTGACAGAGGGGAACCGGCACATCAGTTGACTACCATTTAAATCAGAACAGATACTAGAACTGACTGATGTTGACTTCCTCTTATTATGGGTAGTTTGACTAGATTCACCATTAAAAACCCCACCAAACAGCCAAACAAGCCCTAACAATCCTATTTCATATTAAGTGGAAAAATCATTAAATTCTCAACAATCAAAAAGGATGTTAAAAATCTTACCGAAACATTTTTTAAGCATTCTTCACAGGATCTCTGAGAAAACTCTGAGCATGCTAGAAAAAAAAACCACAAACAAAACACAAATCACAGAGATTCTATATTTATTTTCACTCAGTAACACCAACCATTTAACATAACATTTAGCACGTTTTTCTCCCCCCTACTTCTAGATAACAAACAACAATTTTGACTGAAGTAATGAAAGCACAGCAATTCCATTCCAGGAGAACCGTAGCAAACAGAGATACAAAGCATTTAAGTATGAGCTCTGACATAGTTAGGGAAACAAGTCAAGCTTACCTTTAACTCCAATTTGCTTTCTCTAAGGACAACACAGGCAATATAACCCAAAGGCCTCCCTTTATCACTGCTGAAATTCTAAGACTTTTCCATTTAGAGAACATTCCAAGTTTTGGAGGTTTGGAAGCCTAGCAAAAGCTGGCCCTTGCCTAGGGTTGGTCCCCCTTCCATAGATACTAACCTTTCTCTGGGGGGAAAAAGTTTAAAAGATAAAGCTCTCCAAATAACATGATTTTAAATAGCAACAAATATTTCCAAACCTAGGACACAAAGTTATATTGTAGGAGGTCAACAAGAACTCTAACAGAAGTTTGAAAAGCCAAGTGATACAGGAATTAATATTTTCATTGGATTTTAAAAAACATTTTCTATCCTAAAAAAAGAAAGTATTTACTCGTGTTCACATTCCCAGAAGTTTCCAGCCAAAATCTATGAGTCATTCAGAAGTACTGCATGCTTATTGTCTTAAGACCAGTCTTTCTTATCCACAACATAGACAATCTGTAGCCCACAGGACCGCACACATGAACCACTTGACAGATGAGGGCGAGTCTCCTCTCCAGGTCTGAATCTGGATTTTTCTTCCAATAATTGAAGTTCCTATGATCATTTTTAATACTATTTAATGAAACTAACTTTTTTTTATTTCAACTCATATCATAAATACAAGGGGAAAATGTTTCCAAATCAGGAATCCAATTCTACTTTTAATGAACAACTGTGTTAGTCACAAGCAGGTATCGATTTGAGGTAAATTACTGGCATGTTTTGAGACCACCATGTATTTCAATATTTTCTTTTCGTAATTCAGTATTATACTTTCTGGTACCAGTTTTCAAAACTTTATGTACCAGCATATTTAGCTTTAATTAATGTATCCGTACAGAAAAAACACTTATAGTTTATCTAGTACCAATTAACATTGTTACCAGTACCAATTAAACGAGAAAAAGCTTAAGTGTAAGGCCCATATACCAATTCATGGGAAAACCCCGTGAAAAGCAGATTCAGAAATAGCTCTCAGTTTAAACTCAAAAACTTTTAAATGGGATTATTCCACATGGAGTACCACCACGCTTATTATAGAAATACTTAACTACATTTTCAAGATGTAAACACCTAAACAAAGCAGCTTTCTGAACATGAATTAGCAAGGTACTGTCAGAAACATGCACGTACACCAAGGACTTCTGAAAATGTGGTTACATTTTCAGTAACTGAACCATCTACAGCAAAGTGAAAAAATTTAACATTCCTTAGATTCCTATCAAAGGTTATCTCACAAGCTTTTCATGCTGTTTAACTGCTTTCCTACTGAGATATTATAGCAGATAACCTATACTGCCATCTAAGCAAAAGACAGGGGCTTAAATTATAAAAAAAATGGACTTATTTATGCTATTCTAAAGAACAGTATAAGATTCTTAATGAAAATACTTCAAAATACATCATCACAACACATCTCAAGAATCAAAACATCTTTATGTACTGCTGCCACAGAATTTAACATTATTATGAGCGATTGAAAAAACCTGTATTTTTTTCCATTCTGCTTTCTATTTTTCTCTGGGTCACAGAACTTAAAGATATATAAATCTGCCACTAGTTAGGGTGTTCTCCACAAGAGCAGAAGATAGAATAAAACATCTCTCAAACTGAAAAAGAAGAAAACCCTGAACATCCTTTACAAACCACCTTGCTAAAGCACTGTGTACCTGCACATTAAACAAAAACAACTTTTTTATTATTATTATTATCCAAACAGATACAAAGTTGACAGTTTCCCTCTGGTATTTCAAGGGATTACCGTATTACCTTTATTGGGGAAAAAAATGAATGTAAGCCATAACACCACTATCAACCATAATTGCCATTGTATTTTAAACAGTATTCATCAAACATAACCATTCCTCCTATACTGGCATATAACATCAGCATTATTCACTTAATATGTAATAAAATCAGAAATCATTTTTACATACTGTGGGAAATATCACCCTGAGGGGGTTAATTAGAGAAAATTCGGTCCTCATAGAAACATAGTATTACAGAAAGCTTTTTTAGGGTAAAATACAGCTATCGCCTT
>JAVJGI010000050.1:74824315-74847076 GCA_035590275.1 Ibycter americanus | reverse complement strand
AAGACCCAGAAAAGGTGACCTTGGACTCTCCTTGATGGATAAAGAATGAGGAAGAAAGCGGTGTTGCAAGCAGAATAACAGGAACTAAGTCCGGCAGAGACTGAAACACCCCTTCGCGTGAACAGCCTGCTTGTTCCGATCATATTAAGCTTTGGAGCGCGTGATCAATGAGTTTAAGCCAATCATAGAGTTGTTGTTAGCGCGTGATGTTATAGCCTTAGTATATCTATCTTGACTGAACTTATAATAAGGGAGAACGATCATACTCACATTGGGATGCAGTCGTTACTCCAGTCTGACTCCCACTCCGACACTAAAGAAGCACCTAACACTCTCAGAAGCACCCAGGGGTGTACAAAACACCCAGATCGGGCTGCGAGATATGACACAAGAATGAAAGAAACAGACCCAGGACCCTCTTGCGATGGCAGGGTAGGGACACGCAGGAGACTGGGCACAATGACCCAAGACAACTGTGGTTGGGCACCGAATCGAGTCCTTAATGGCCAGTGAAGTGGGCTACCGCGCCATGCCCCGACAGCCAACCGTGCCTTAGCTACGTGATCCTACAACTGACCTTTGTCAGCTCCTCTGTGACGGTGCTCAGGAAGGGCAAGTTTGATACTGGGCAATCAGTAGCCACAGTACTGGTGCAGGTGTTTTTAACGCTGAATGGCTCTGCTCCAAGTAGGAAGCAAACACTCCCTCCAAGTACAGCACTGTTTCAGTCGTCAGTGACTCCAGTTGCTCATGACCTTCCTTCTCAAACCCAGCAGCGTTTTGATCACTTTTATTAGTCTTGTATACTGATACCATTGTTACAATTGAAAGTATTGCAGTTGGCTCGTGGGCATAGGGAGAGCTGATCTTAGCTGTTTGAGATGCTTCTGCAAATGCACTTGAGCCTTAATGAGGAGTAAGATGAATGTTTTTCACAGTACTTGACCTTGCCATCCTAATTAACTTCAGACACTTGAATCATCTTGCTGCAGACATTAATCTCCCTAAAATCCCACACAGTAAGAGATGAGTAGCACCAGGAAACAGTTCAGAGGGAATTGGGATAACTGCTAGTAATTCTGGTGACTTAGGCCAGTGCATTAAAGGGAACAAACCTGAACTTTGTAGCTTGGTTCTAAGGCTTCTAAATTGGCCTTCCGAGCTGACAAAGTGCTATACCGCATGAGGGTAGCTTTGTGAGAGTTGTGGCTGTTTAGAAGGGGCTGACTGGAAGGTACCCTTACCTTAAATTAAGTTTCAGCATGTGCATTAAAAAGTTATGTACATTTCATTTTGCCTATATGATCTTTGGGTTTTGGCCAGTAGCACCAGAGTCCCCGCCTCTTCAGTATTCGGGAAGTGTTAGAAAAATAAAGCCAAAGCGTAGGTATATGGGCCATATGGAAACAAATATGTTTTCACCTGAGCTTAGTGTAGGACAATACTGACTTACTACTTCATCCTTCTTCAGCTGGCTGAATCATAGAATGGTTTGGGTTGGAAGGGACCTTTAAAGGTCATCTAGTCCAACATCCCTGCAATGAGCGGGGACATCTGAAGACCAGGTTTTGCCATGTGTTCAAGTCTATAAATCTCTGTGCTCTGAAACACTTCTTTTTTTCTTGTTTCCATATCCTTGAGTCACTGGGAAGGTGCTCTTGGAATAGTAAAGACACATAGATGAGTGCAAAGACTGCGAAAGATAAGGAACTATTTACATAGACAGTAATAATTCAATAGAGTATAGCTAAGGAGGCATACAACAGAGATGTATAAAGTCATGAGTGGCACAGAAAAAGTGAACACAGAGTAACTGTCTTTTCTAATACAAGACCTGGAGGGTATTGAACACAATTATCAAGTAGAAGATTGAAAACAAAAGTACTTAGAAGGAAATATAGTGCTTAAAGCGTAGCTAAAGCTGTGAAACACTGTCTTTGGATATTAAAGATGCTAAAAGTTCAGATTATTCCAAAAAGTTTGGATTTTTTCCCCATTAATATGTCTGTTAACAGTTACTAAATACCAAGATATCACCTCTGGTTCAGAAAGTCCCTGAACAACACTGCCAGAAGCTGTGTGCAACTGCCAAGGAAGATGCATTATATGATTGCTTTTTTCTGACATTCTTCCTTAGGCATCTGTTGTTGACTGCCATTTTAGGCAAGATACTGAGCTAAAAGTGCCCTTGAAATGATTTTATATAGTTGTTCTCCTAAAATTTCTTTTTCTCAAAAGCTTATGTTATATTCCACATGATTTTGATTAAATGTTCTGAATTATGTTTGAGGCAGAGAGGGAGTCCTCTAGTTAATTTTTTATATCTTAGTTTTGAATGGTTTTATGTATTCAGTGAAGAACGACTTCTCATAACACAGCTCAAATTCCAAGCCAGCATTTGTGATTTTTTGTTCAGTTGCTTCTAGCATGGTTATTCTAAAGGAAGTATCTTTTAGCCAGAGCAAAGAGTTGTGGGAGAGGGGGGAAAAAAAGAATTTGCTGAAAGCTCTTTGGAAGTATGGTTACATCCATCTTCTCTGATCTAGTTTTGTTATTCCTTTGGGAAGACAAAAACATTAATATAATTTATGAACAGTTACGGTAATTGTCTCACAATAGCTATACAGACGGTAATGAATCACTTTTTCCTTGATTAGGTAACCACTCCCTCGGCAGACATAAATTCCTGGGAAATGGAGTGTAGAAGACATGAGAAAGTGATCTACCAAGAAACTGGGTTTAGAACAAGCAGTATGTGTTAAGATTACAAAAAAAAAAAAAAAAAAAAGAAAAAAGAAAACCTTGGGACTTAAATGGATTGTGGTTTTGTGTTTTTTTCTATCATAATTTCATATTAATTTCAAATGATAACAAGGATTTTTCTGCCAGCTCTGTAGAATCTGCCTGGGATTTTGAGCAGTGTTTCTATTCAGGCATTTTCAGCAGCAGCTCTGGCCCCTTCTCATCTCTGCTCCAGCTCCTCCCTTGTGATAGAAGAGTTGAATGAACCATTCACTGGGTAGCTGAACAAAGAACAGATTGGGCTGACAGTCTTGTCTTCTTTTTTTTAGTTGGTTTATTTTTCGTTATTACCAGTGCTAACAATCTCAAAGGTGAAATATGAGTTACAAAGTCTGTGTGTGTTCGATTCATTCTGTTAATGACAGTATTACTTCATCACTGTGAATGAGTTTACCCAGCTTGCCTGATTACAATATGCGTAAATAATTCAGCTGTTAAATCATGTAAGCGATTAGAATGTCACTTGCTTTTCTTTGCTGTGGACATAGGCCCTGGTTTACTCCAGCAACACGTTGCTCAAAAAGGTTGGTTTAGTTTGTGGCTGGCTGGAGCATTAGTGTATCTTCAGGTGGCACTTTGATGTGTACTTACATCGATGTTGCCACAAAAGCAGTCTGTGCTTCTCTCTCCCTGAATGCTTGTTTTTGCATCCAACAAACACTTGTGGTATACGAACAAAAACATTTCTGTAGTCTTACAGTGAACTGATGTAGCTGAAAGTTTTTCAGCTAGATCAGTGATACCCTACCTGAGTCACTGAGCAGGGGACGAAATTCTTGTGCTGGCACAGCAGAGAAGGAATTGTGAGGACTCGACTAATATCCCAGGGAAGAAGGAGAACTTCTTCCCCTCACCTGCTCCCCCACCCTGCCCCCAGCCCCAGATGCAGGACCAGCTGAAATGCATGTTGGCTTTATATTAAGGCTTTGTTGAAGTCATGCAAGAGGGTATGTGTGAGGTCTAGTACTTTGTTAAAGTGGGATACTAACTGTGATTAAATACCTACAGGGGGTAGATCTGCTGAATAAGAATGTGCATCTTCACATAGTCATCCTTAAAAGTGTATTCAGATTTTAATAAAATGGCTCTTACAACTTTCTTCTTAAAATTCAAAGTATTAATAATACCATTTTGTAGAGGAAAAGGTGAAGCCACAAGTTCAGGCTATTTCTCAAGGTCAAATAAAGAAAATTAGATCTTCCAAGTCGCTATCCACCCTCTGTCCTATAATAACCACCCTTCCATAACTAATTTTCACTGAAACAGAACTCCTAGAGATCCTAATAATTAGAAGTGGTATCATAAACAGATTAGCTCCAGTCCTACAAATACACAGATAGCAGATATTTGCAGGGATTAGAACAATGCAGTATAGAGGGGAAGTTATAATACTTTATTCAAGGTTTTGCAATTTTGCTGTAAATACAGTGGCCCAATTTCATCTTTCAGGCAAACCCTGAGATTAAGCCAGAGATTAAACTGGCTGTTAAATGGTCTTAATAAACTCAGACATGATCAGCTGAATACTACTGGGACAGTTACAGTCAGTCAGTCTTCTCAGTTGGTGTCAGCCCTTGCTGTCATGGAAATGAGATTTGCACCCATGGTGATTTTTGGCTGGCAGATAGGAAGCCTAGGGGAATATACAGGATCAGTTCAGTATCTCTGCTAAGGGTGGTGGTAAGTAGTAGCTGATTTCCTTTGGTTTTCATTGCACAATACTCAGGTGACCACACACTCAATATTCAGGAAGTAAATGTACTGTTCAACGAGTACATAATTACTCAATTATCTTGTGGCTATACGGAGAGATAAAAATGTTAGTCTCGTCAAAAAAGGCACATAATGAAAATTTTTGCCTTCTGACTTTCACAGCACATGTTACATATGACATTTTTTTTGAAAAATAATAGTTGCTAATAGCACTGCTATGTGCACTGTTCTGCAGAATGGTTAATAGTGCTGAATCACAGTCAAATTGTATTATAATCTATTGTTAGATTTATTGCAATACTACTGTGACCAAAATGACAAGCCAAGCGCTTCAAAACATATTTCAGTAAAATCTGGCAATGCATAAAGAGCTGTTAACATTGAGTCCTAATATTTTCTGTCATAACATGCACTGAACTGATCACTGCTAGCAGGGCTAACTAATTTATTTTTAAAAGCATTGAACTTACCTAAACAAAGACTATTTGTTAAGTGCAGCGTTTAATGGATGGAAGGGCTGATTTGTTTTTTGGCTGAGTGAGGCTGCACAAAAAATGGACAGAGTGTTTGTTGAAGAAAAATAATGTTTGGGACCCTGGCATAGGATATTGTTTAGATCTCCCAAACAGGCCATTTGGTTGCAGTCTGGGTAATGACAGGAGTCGCTGGATCAGATGAGACTCCCCTAACCACTTCTATGCTCAGTTCTTACATCCCAGCTGGCCCCTGATCCTGTGTGACAACTTATGCACATGCATTATCTGTTGCTATAGATTATTTTAAACAAAAACATCTTACTGTATTAACTATGTGCAAAAAGACTGTCCTGTGTGACAATTTCTGCATCTACAGGAACGGACTATTTACAAGCATCTTATTTGCATGCAATCTGGCAAGTTCTGTGGCAGGAATGACCAGGAGTCTCTAGAAGGGCCAGGTTATCCACCCAGGACGTTAAATGACAGGTTTAGGTGTAGAAATTTGTCTTGACACAGCAGGAGTTGCCTGGGAGGAATCCTCAGGACTGTCTGAAATCCCCACCTGAAGATCTCCCACAAGAGTTAGTCAGATCCTTTGTTACAGAGGTATTGAGGAGCTGGATCTGTCACCTTGTCTTTGCTCAGTGGAGTATCTCTTCTGTGCAGGGACTAGCTGAGTTGTTCCTAGACCACCCAGGGAGTTAATGAGTTTAGCGCACTGAGTGTGCACACAGGAACATCCCTAAAAGCCAGCTACACCACAATTATAACTAAAGGACAGCTTGACTTTCATCCGTATGTCTCACATAAAACTTAAATTCCACAGCTCTTGCCACAGCACCTCTGTAATTGAAAACTGTGCTGAACAGTATTCATCCAGCTGTGAAATAAGATAGACAACCCATGATTTCCTGTGGGGTGCCTCCTGCCTTGTGGTTTAACTGGGCACAGGCTTTCCCTGGGAACCTGGCTACAATGCCACATGGATCACGCTGTTTTGCTTTCTGCTGTTTAAAATTGCTGTTGCTCTCTAGAGAAATCTGTTTCCCTGATTCTGCTTTTTTTCCTCAGAAAGAATTAATGTGATGAGACTTAATTGCATGGTTTGTATTTATCGTTGGCTTTACCTAATTAAATCTCTTCAGTCATAGTTGGGGCAAGAGAGAAACTGTAGAGCTGCAGTCAACTGGGGTGGGGTAAACAGGTCACAAAATGAAACAGCTCAACAAAAGAAGGGTCCTGTTGCATTCCAGCAATGAATAAGTCCACTTGATTTAAACAATTGGCTTGACAAACTGACAGAAAATACCCCTTGGCTGCTATTTCCCAGGCCTTAACTAACTTCTGAAAGATTTATTCTGTTAAAACTGGTAAAGATCAACTAACAATTTAATGCCAAAGTATGGGAGAATTACTTAACCACACAGCTGCTCCTATTTAGTCCATTTTCTAAACTGTGAGAGGACCAGATTTTTTCTTGGCATTTCACAATCTATAGTATACGAGTTAAGAGTGTCTTTTTCTTAATACTGTATATTTCCTGGCTTGTTAGCACTTCAGCTTTTCTTCCCCCTGCTGCGGACTCAGATTTGGTTCAGAATCCTATACAGCTATGAACAGACTGTAGTACTGATATCTCATATGTCTCTATTCTGATTATTTTCAGTATAAAGTGCTAATATAATTTGCTCCTTGAATAACTGAAGTAATTCAAGTTGTAATACCAAAACATCTTGCTGTAGCTTTGATCTATCTTCCTCTCTCCATCACCTTAATTCAGGCTAATTAAGAAACTGTCTGTATCTACTTATTCTCCAGGAGTTTTGTGCAATACCAGTTCTACACTGTTGCAGAAAAGGGATCCCTTCTGTTCTTCTTTCATATCTCCATATTTAAAAATAGGAATGTATCATGCCAGCACACATCCCAGAATTACTTAACCTGGAATCCTGACTGTAGCAAGTACTTAGAACTTGCTCCTTTGAAGAAGTTCAGATACAGAGAAGTTAGTGTTGATTATCATGTTACTTAGTTTCACAATATAGACTCACCTGTATTACCCAAAGCGAAGAACTACTGTTTCAGAAAGTAGTAGCATTACCAGTGTTCCAGTGGACACAGACAGCATCCTGCCCAAATTTCCTTGCTTGTGGTATGGATCTGTGATGTCAAGAATGTAGGAGTTTACATATGTCTGCCTTTACACACCATACATTTTCAAAACAACTCAGATCAAATCCTTGTTTTGATATAGAGATCATTTCTTTCTAGACAGTGGGTGACAAATTCGTTTATGGCTGGATCATATACTGAATGGAGATTTTAAATTTAAATCTGATGTCCAAATTTCTGGTGTTTTCCTCTATGCCTGTGTCAATGGAAAAGGAAGTCCTGCCCTCTGCTACATTCTCCCTTCTTATGCTCAGTCACAGTTATGCACTTACCCAGCAAGAGACACAATATGCATGGTACTTGGACACAGATAGTATTTTCAGGAAATATAATAATCACTTCAAACCATATAGGAAACTTTAAGAGCTCAGTAAAACAAATGAATAGCTTTCTGCCATTAGGAACTTGTGTTTATTCCTGTTAGGAGGAAGATGTGACAGCTGGGCACAGAAATAAAGCAAAGAAAATGTATTAAATGGCTACAGTAGAGGATTGTCAATCACAAAATGAAATGCCAAACATTGTAAAAATAGCTGTGAGAAAAAAAATAATTTCCAGAACCAACACAAGAAGCATGATAAATTTCAGTTTGCTAATTTACAATAGTATTCAAGCAAATCCAGTTGTCAGCTGCGTTATCTATAGTAGACTATGCAGAATCTTCTACAGACCCTCATGCCATCTCTGGCACCCTGCAAAAATAAGGTGTCACCTGAGACATTGTCTCGTAAAAGATGCCACCTGGAGGGCTGCTGTGGAAATCTGGACCCAGAGAACTGACTTGCCCATGCTAGGAAAGCAAGAAGAGCCTGGAATTCTTTTGGGAGTGGGGCTGCCCACAAAACAAAGACAGCTATAATGCATAGAAAGTGTCTTAGAAGAAAAAGACATTTTCTAGGGATGGAAACGGTCAAAGGTAACCTTTCTTCTCAAGAAATGGTAATTTACTTAGCTGACTTGAGAGTCAAACCCAAAAGCTGTAGGGGTTTTTGTACTTCAGTATGGATACACAAGCAGCTCAGAGGCATATTTCATCAAATTACGTGTTTTCATGTTATCTATATAATAAGACTTTTTTGAGTTCTTTTCCTGTGTTTTAAACCAAAAAATCTCTGTGATGTGTTTGAATCTTACTGTGATTAGTGAAATCTAGTCCAAGCAAATTCTGTTCTGCCCAGTGTGCAAGATCTCCTACAGGAGCTCCAAGCAGATTAGTGCTGAGAGCCTGAGCGAATTACAGCTCTCAGATGACTTCTCAAGCGAGGCATACAGGCATCAGCCGCTAAGATTAGTGGTTCTCAAGGTTCTCGTAACTCCTTGGCTAATTAAGGTGCAGCCACATGGTGTTTGAAAGTATACATGCAAACTAACTGGAACTAATGTACCATAATGAATGATGAACTCTCTAACCCAGCGGCAGCTGACAAAAGAACTGCTGAAAGCCCCACCAGCACCTCAGTATTTACTAAGCTGCAATGCCAGAAACCTCATGTGCTGTGGCTGCCTACGTGCCACCAAGCTTGCAGAGCCAGCTCTTTCCCAGTTGATATGCTGACTCTCCGTATTATTTGGAAGGGAAACGTCCTCACCTCTGCAGTTGTGAGGGTCAACAGCATTTGGTCAGAGTTGCAGGTGGCAAGTCAGATCTGAAGGTGCCTGCACCACAGGCCTAAGAAAGAACAGAAAGGCGAATATTTTTCTGGGCTTGTATTCTTAAGGCCTTCTCTGGGAGATAATTGAATCAAGCAGGACAGGCAGCCACAGAAGGCAGCCAGATTTGTGCAATCTGATTTATCTGCAGCTGTACTGTAAAGAAAACACCCTCCCACTGAGCCTATTTTGTGAGAATGTAACTCCTTGTCAGCTGCTTCCCGAGGTGATACTTTTGCCAGGAAATTCAGCTTGTCTATAGAACACCTTAGCACAGAAGTAGAAAGAACCTGAGCATTTTATTGCTGCTGATTAAAGAGTCAAAACAGTGTAATAAGTCATCCATGATGCTGAGTCTTCAAACAGACATAACACTAAACCATTTGGATCTAACCTATAAGCTAATGCAAATATCTTAACATCTGGTAGTATTCATCTATTAAAAAATTAGCTCTTTTCCTTACTAATATCATTATCAGTGGAGATTTCTTAAGACATATATGGCTTAAGGCAGTATAATCTTCAAATTCAATAAAAAAGTCATCTCTCTTTAATGCTTCATTACCTTTTTTCCTTGCCATACCTTCTTTTTCTAACTGAATTAGGATGAAATGGAAGAAAAGGGAACAAACTCTGAAATGTTTTGAAACATGATTTTTTGCCTTGCTAATAAACATTCAATGTTTTTCTCAAAATGCAGCATTTTCCAACAACTTCTACAATTAATAAACATGACCCCCCTTTAAAATTTTTCAAATCAACAGTCTTTCTTACATAAATTGCTCGCTAAGTTTGAAAACAAAGGTCTCAAAGTAAGGCTTCACGAAGAATCAATGTAAGGCTGCCATCTTGCCCTTCTGCTGCCACTCACATATTCCTGCTGCCTCCTTAGTGTTGGCAGTAAAGCTCATGACCAGGAGGCAGACCAGATTAGCTGCCTGGGAGGCTGAAAACTAAATAAGCAGAGAAGATAAATTGCAAAAGGAGCAAGAAGATGGCATTTCATCTTCTGGTAGCAGACTATATTTACATCTGCTTAAGCCCATCAAAAAATCACATGCTGAAGCCTTAGGAATAGTAGGTCAGAAAGCGTCTGCAGTTAAGATACATGCAGGACCTGTTTTAGGAAACATTTTTGACATAACCGCTAGTATTTATTTAAACTCCAATGTGAATTTGTAAATGACCTTACATGTTTGTTTATGAGTATGTGGTGGCTTTGGGAAAAAAACCTAGTGCAGTAGCCATGGTTACAGACCCTCTGACTGGTGGAAGTGCTGTAATACAGGGTAGTGAGACTACAGAGACTGCAGAATGCCAAGCTTCGGTGCTGAAATGCCACCTTTGGCAGCGGTGGCTGCACAGCACCTTCTGGCCTGGCATGTAGCTAGGAAGCGGTGCTCAACACTTGGGTCAACATCTGTGGTTCCCAAGGACACATACTGCTTGGGCAGTACTCATACACTGTGTTTTCAGTCTGCTTATCATATTCTGGGAGTCTTTGGTGCTGAGTGAAGCTTATTCAAATACTTAAGAGCTCTAATTACATATTTTTCTCTTTGTTAGAACAGAAACTAGGACAACGTTCCTGCTACTGATGTCCAGCTTTCTGGTCTCTCTCCTCAAAACAGCCTTAGCCACTCACACCCTCCAGCTCACAATTCCTCCTGCCCTGAGCTCAGCCTTTACATCTCCTTGCAGCTACTACACCCAAAAGACAAAGCTCCCATACCTAGCAGCCTAATACCTGAATGAGCAAACTGACTGTTTGGAACATAGATAAAAAGCAGTTTTGAAATCAGAAACCACCCTCTTACCCTTCAATGAGGCTTCTGTCCAGCTTGATGAATGCTGATGCAGCAGCATAACAAAAAACGTACAAAAACGCTTATGCTATTTCTAAGGTGCGTTACCTGCCGGCTCAGACCAATGGATAAGTAACATTACATACCTGCTGAACCACATATGTGAACTCAATTTCTGTGAAATAAACCAGGGGAAAATCTGCCAAGAGATTTGTTTCCAACAAGCACAACGGGGAAAGGCTTGGTACCGAGTCGCCATAATGCTGCTGAGCTGTATTTGCCAGGAGCCGCATGCAACAGAAGTGAAGCATCACTAACCATTACCGCCGTGCTGGACTGTCACAAGTCCCTGGGATGCCAGAACAACTTTCACACGTAAGGCAGTAGCATGCTCTCCAGCTGACAGCACAGCCGGCACAGCAGAAGGGAGAGGGCCAGGAGGGTGGCTAATGCCACCACCACATGCCTTGTGTGACACTAACACACTGCAGTTCTTACCAGACTATGAAAAAACCAACCCAGCACAGAAGTTTCCAGCTGGGTTAGCAAGTCGCACTAGTTAAGTGATGGCTGAGTGAGCAGCAGAACTGACACAGAGAAAGAGACGGGGCTTTGGGCGCAGGGTGAGGACTGTGCTCTTTTCCATGTCACGCTGATGCTTTGGCTCTGCTGTGGGGCTGAACCAGATCCTGGCCCCCAGCTCCCATCCCGGCCACAGGCAGAGAAAGGGAATCCTCTAGATTAAGGGAAATCACTCTCCTCCTTTTAAAGGTAAAAGAAATCCTAGAACTTCTTAGGACTAGCTTACAATAAAAGGAAATTATAAGTAACAGTCAAGCTTTCAGAAGGTGGCAGAAGGGGTGGTTTGGGCTTTTGGTTTATTTTTTCTGTTTTGTTTAAAGCAGGAGTCCTATAAAATTAGGGAGTTAAAATGCAGTATACACAACATTTTAAGCCTGCTAAACCATCTGAAAGTCTGGCAATCAATATCAAAACAGGCAAAGTCATATTCTAGCAGCTAGTGTTTTCCACAAAATTAATCAAAATAAACTGCATCTGTATGAGACTGTTTTATTAAAAATACATATCTTTTGTTTCACATAAAAAGAACCAGCACTGTAATTAAACACAATTTAAGATGCTGGACAGGAATTACTTGGAAAAAATACAGGTTCCTGTAATCCCAAAGCACCCAGCCTCTGACTCCATGAGCCACAAATTAAAATCTTCCTGTGCCCAAGACCCAGAGTGCCTGTCCTGCACACAGCACAGTGCTGAGGAGTGAGCAGCTGGTCAGAGGCAGGGGTGCTAACTGCTCCACAGCGGCTGTTCCCTGGCAGAGATACAGGCGTTCTTCTCCCCAAATCCAGGGAGGCCTGTCACTCCCCAGCCCTGCTGCTGGGCATGATGGTAACCTTAGCAAGAGAAATGCTGGAGTGGCACTTGGCTCAAGCGTCACAGGTTGGCCACCTCTTTCTGTAAAGGAGAAATACAGCACAGCACTTCCAGTTAATTTCACTTAGGATCTGGCAGAAACCCACATTAACAGCAATGTTGAAAGAAATCCAGCCGTGCTTCCGTGATACAACATGATGCAATGGTCTTTTTTAATAAAGATGACCTTAACTGAAACCTACACTGGAATTCACTAACTTTTAAATCCCCACTTTTCACAGCTCAGATCCATCTCAGACTTTTGGAAAGACACTATTTTCAAAGCAACAAGTTATTAGCTTAGGCAGCAGCAAATACTGACTGAAAGTATAGTGCATAAAAATTAAAGTCATAATACAAAAGAGCTGTCAGAGACATCTGCTATTTAAAGTGTAGAGAACAAAACACTGGCTGCATTTACTCTCTCGTAGAAAACATCAGTTTGCCAGGCTGCCTTTCTTGCTCTGGAGATGCTGAAGATTCAGCTCCTTTTAAAGTTACAGAGAGATGTATTCATCCCTCCAAAATGATAAAAATGCTTTGTAAATTCAGGCTCAAAAAGCATACCAGACACTGACTGTAAACTAACATTTACTGGCCAACTCATAACTTAAGCAAGGCACAAAGAAGAAAAGACACTGGAGTGATGGGGAAGCAAGCTGACATGAAATGGCAAAGCAGTGGTCCCTTTGCTTTGACCTGACAAAGCATCTAAGGATACAGGCAGCTGAAACAGCAACAGTATCTAAGGTTGGACCACCAAAGTAACTGCAAAACAAAGTTCAATTTTGAAGCAAAAAAAAAGCAGGCTTGCATGTCATTATACATGTTATAATCCCATACAAGTACTGATCTGATTAAAAGAAAAAAAGATACTTCATCTAACATCATACCTTGTGAACCTAAGAGGGTATTAAATCCATGTAACTTTAGAGGCCTACCTCCTTAAGTATTCTTTATCATCTACAGCATTAATTCCTTAGACTGCAATTTAATCAAGCACTCTGTCTGAAAGGCCTGTCACTTTACTGACTCTGCTGGGAATTTACAACAGCTATCAGCTTCCTCACTCAGTCCACTGAAGTTCAAGGTCTACCAGTTAAAACATAACGATTCCTCTTAATAGATTGTTATCGCACAGATTGTAACACAACAAGATTTGCCCAGCACAGCAGTTGTTCCTATTTCTAATCCATCGAAAAGGAACCAAACTGACTTTCAGGATCTCAGATGAGTTTGCAGAACTGGAATTAAAGACATCTATTTGATTATTTAGCAATGCAAATTTGTTCTGGGATTAATAAAATACAAATATCCACTAAGCTCCAGAATGCCACCATTCAAAATAACTTTCCTTACTGGAATGGCATCTTAAACACAAGAGCTCAATTTGCCAAAGTCTTAGCAAATCAAATACTTGTCTTAATTGTAACATTCTTCAGCTCACTGTCATCAAATTTCCAAGTAATTTCAAAGCCCATATTGAAAAGCTTTGATCCTTGGGGCAGACCTGCTCTGCATTTTAGAAAGAAAAAAATTATTTAAAGACATCCCAAGTTGGGAGTCTATAATCACTCCTCATCCTTGTAGAGCTACAATGTGAAGTTCACGAGTTATTCAAAACCTCATTTTACAGAAAACAGGAATGGGAAACTTTGTCCAGCTGTGAAGTGGCAGCATAGGAAATAACCGGACTTTAAAATAACTCAATTTTAAAATAGCTCAACTTGAAAAGTGTTGAAGAACAAGGTTGAAAAGGTTGTCTTAATCAGTAATTAAATAAGCTACAGCATGAAAAGTCCAACAATCATAAAGACCAACTCTGGAAAATACACAAGCTCATTGTTACTTTTATATACACTTAACAAAAAAACCCAACAAAAAACAATCTAGATTTAAAAATCTCTCCCTGGGGTTATAATCCCCTTCCTAGAGAAATGTTGTTGTAGCTTGTGTACAGTGTTCCAAAAGAATCTTTCATAGCCTTCAGAATTCTTCATGGTTTTCCTAATCCATTTTGCAGTGAGTGACACTTCTCTCCAGAACTGAGTAATACTTTCAAGCCTACTTGAAAATCCATCTTTAAGATGGCCTTCAAATAAAATATTCAAGCTTCTAACCAGAATTTTAAAATACAAGTGGTTTTTGTTTTAATCACAAAGTGGATCTAGTGAATTTGCTTACTGAAAAACAGACTAGAAATAAAATTTAAAAATGTTTCTAGCCTCCAGTAATTCACTAAATGCTATTACAGTACAGAAGAACATCATTAGTTAAATCAGTTTTATTTCTTTTGATAGCTACTTTGAAAATAAAGGGTAATTTGACAATAATTCTATTACCAAAGTTCAGAAGCGTGTAGCTTTTTGTGTCTGCAGTGGAAAACAAAAAACAGTGCTGCAGAACTAATTAGTCTGCCAAATACCCTTTTCAGACATCGCATCTTGAAATATATGTGTCTAGAAGAACAAGAAACTCAGTGAATGCCCTGCACCCAGTTCCACTGCCTGCATTTGGATAACGCATGGGTGCAAGGTCCACCTATGCAGCTCTTACAATGGGATCAGAATCTAATAATAGCTTATCAAATAGCAAAGAGGTTCAAACCTGCTTTGACCTCAGTAAGCAGAAGGATGAACGGACACTATTGTTTAGTGTACTGTCCCAGCACTAGCAGCAATTTTTTTATGTAGTGAGCTCAGAGTTAAAAAAAAACCCACCAAAAAACCCCAGAAAGTTGGTCAGGAAGTAACACACCAGAACAGCAACGGACTTGCTGAACTCAGGTCTCCGTTGCTTTGCACCTTGGGAAACCTGACCTTACAAATGACTATGCTCAGTGCAAGGCAGCAGAGAGAATCAAGCCTGCAATTTTCACTGTTTGAATGAGCACAAGAACTTGGCTTCCAAGACTGTCTTCTTAAGATGCATGTGTCACAACAGGAATGTCAATTTCCATGGCAGACAGGCGAGAGCGTGCAGAATACGGCTGAGAGGCATAGCTGTGCATGCTAGGGGCATGGGAATAGAGGGGCTGCCAGAAAGGAGAAGGTAGGCTTTTACACGCACAATACCACAGACACAGCAGAACGGAAGTGAAAAACAGACCGCCAGCACTGGCAATGGCAATAAATACAGAGATGTCAAAGCTAAAGACAGGCTCATATTTTCTGTTCAGATAGTTGTTATAAAAGATGACCCAGATTGATGGAGTGAGACAAATGGCACATGCCAGCAGGAACAAGAGGCCAGCCACGAGATGGCAGCCGGCACTGTTTACAAGGCATTTGGCCAATTTGATGTTTGGCACGCTTGATACAAAGGCTGTGTTACACATGCCAATCAAGCAGAGAAACAGAGCTGAGACAGCAGTTAACATACTCAGTGGAAGGGCAAACTGAAGAACACGCAAATCCAGTTGATCGACAGCAGTGTACCACTGTGGGTCATATATCACACAGTCTCTGCTCCCATCAAAGCGAGCGCACTTAATCCAGAGTCCTGTGTAAATGGTCACATTCCTCTCATTCTTGTTGAATGTGTACAGTCTCATTTGTCTCCAGTTTGGAAGCAGAACTGCTGCAAGGAGTCCAGCTACTGAGGCTGTTCCACTGAGGAAGGCCAGTACGGTTGCTGCATGAACATCCCGGCAGCCCATGCTTGCCCACAGAAGTTGTTTTCTGCAACTAAAAAGAAAAATTAAAAAAAAATAAACATCATTAGGTGAAAGTTTATGGATGTGGGACTGACTACAGTTGACTTGTGCCAGGTTAATAAACTTGTATGGCAGCTGATAGGCAGTAACTCTCTGGCACCTTCTTTGCTTTACACACTCACACAGAGGCGACACTACTGAGTTCACGCTTTAATGAAATGTTAGATTATTTCACAGACTCTTGCGATTGCTCAGTTGACAGGCTGCCAAACGTGCTGTGTTCAAGATAAAAAAAGGAGCACTTGAACACGTGACACAAGCATCTTTCACCTTGTGTCACTGCATGGACTTTTACAGAGTCCAGGTGGAGAAGACGAACCACTGAGTGAGCATGTTTTAAGAAGTTCATGTCTCCTCAGCTGGCAGCTTCCTCTCTTTAGCCCAGATGTAACATTAGAGTGTGTGTTCAATCCTACCACACTGCTGTGTGAGTGAAAGGGAATTGCTTAAAATCAACAGCATTAGCCCAGACAAGGAATGCACATGTAGGCAGTTATACACAATTTATATAGGCCAAATTATTCATGAGAGCTGCAAGGTAGGAGGAGAAGGCTCTGTTGAGTAATTTACTACGAATTTTTCAAAAGCGACCAACAGTTCTTTCACACTGCTTCTCCCTTTCAAAACCAGCTGTCCAAGCCCAAAATTCCAGAAAGCAGATGGCTTTTCAACTTTCACATTTTCCTTTTCAGAGCAAGTATTAAAGAATACTGCTTCCTTTTCAATATAACCACTGTCTGTATACCTAGTATAGCTCTTACCTGCAGAGATCCTGCGAAACAGTCTCAATGATGCGTCTTAAAAAAAAAAAACAACCAAAAAACACTCCAATTGAGTAATCTCTTCTGTGGGCGCTCGAGATACTGCAGAGAAGCCTAATACATAATAGGCACTGAGCATGCACCCCAGAGTGTACTTGAAGCAGAACACTAAGAATTATAGTGCCTAAAAAATGAGCAGATACTTTGAACTCACTGAGCGCCATTCAGTCATGAACTCCTACTGAAATTTCTTCCAAACCATTATACTGCATTGTGCTTATTTGTCTAAAGTCACTAACCAATCCTTTAGGTACCAGAAGTTCTATCTGATGCGTATACAAGTAACTGAGTATCTGTATCTCGGAAAGGTTACAGACACTGTTGCAACTGAAGAGGAAATTGGATCTGATGCCTTACTATCCTTCTACACCTGCAAACATCAAATGCCCAGGGAACTTTTCAGGTAAGGAATTTCTGTGTATACTGGAAGCAAACTACAAGCATTATCAAGCTATACAGCCAGCTAGCATTTTATTGATTTATAGACAAATAAATCAAGCCCAATTTTTTTCCTAAGAAAAACTAGGCATTTGTTTACTTGTTATGCCATCTAACCCTGAAGGATTGCAATGGTATGTGGGTACCATTTAAGTGCTGATTATACCCTTTTAAAGCAGCACTGCTGAAAAGAAATGATGACAACCACATTTATAGTAAAAATGCACCTTATTCATTAACAAGATTGCATCATATTTTTGCTAAGAATAGCTGAGCGTGGGCAAGCTACTGTTCTCATGGCAGTACACTTTACAGATAGCAGGGTTATTAACAGGGTAGGGGGACCCAAGAGTTATTTCCATTATGATAGATTTAAAACTATGCTTAACCTCAGCTTCAATAAGGCAACCAACTTGCAAGGAAACAGAACTACAACAAATGGGCTTGAGGCATTGTGGGAAAATTACTTTGGGGGGGAATTAGAGAAAACCGGGACCAACAGAAGCGCAGCATTACAGAAAGCTTTTTAGGGTAAAATACAGCTACTGCGTTCAGGATGGTTGGCATGCACGGAATCTACTTTACCACAGCTCCTTAAGCAACACATCCTGCCAGCTCAGCACATGCTGATAGGAGTAACGGAAGGTGGAGCGGAGACACCACAGCCAGGCTCTGTGGTACTCTCTGCAGGAAGGGGAACCTGATGTTCTGATAAGCTGCATAGCAGTTGTCACATGAAGAACGTACAAGATAATGTCCACTGCTGAGCTGACCATTGTGGTGAAATGACCTTCCTCAGATGAAATAATCTCATTGGAATAGTAATGCGCACCTCCACCCCAAAGTTACCTGCCTCCAAGGTACTGCTACACCTCACTGGGTATGCGACACCAACCGGTAACAAAAATATGTATGACTAGAGTCACTCAAGCTCCACCTAAATGTAAAGAAAATGGACTGGTCCTAGACTGAAATAAATCTAAAGGGGGGGGGAACTGCTGTATAAACTCCCAAAATACACACTTTGATTTAATGTCACAAGGTTAGGTCAAGCTGACCCACCCTCTAAAGTGCTATCTGAGGATGCGTACTAATTTACATTGAAAGTGAGAAACTTTTAACCAATCCTGTGTATGATAATGAACATGCAATGTACTATGAAGTATAAAAACTGGAAGACTGAGGGGAGAAGTTAGGGAAGACTCCATCGTAACTTCTGGGATCAGCTGACGGGCTGAACCTGTCTTCTACCCCACAGGGACGCCTACTAGGTAAGAACTTTATTCTATGACTAACTCATGCTAGCTGTTATTAAGTGTATTGTTTTAAGCTTGTTTTGCAGTCAGTGTATTATCACCAGCAATCTTCAAACCTTACTCTGTCACAAACCTGTATTTTGTATAATAAAAATCTTGAGCTGAAGTTCATTTTGTGTAAGCCTCTGGAGATCTGAGTAGTTGTTGTAAGGGATTTGACTCAGTGATGCTGTCAATGGGGGTCCTTGAATAGGTTAGTTGAATCACCCTCTGATACAGTGGGCTGTCAAAATGCAGGTAGTGGACAGGCTGGTCGGACACAAGGGTCTCATCCTTCCTGGGAAACTGACAGGCTGATCAAATATAAAGGGTTTGAGGAACCCCCCCCTTCTTAACACGATGGGGTAAATCTAATATAGCATCAAATTTTCTTCTTCTCAAAGCTTGGTATCTTTGCTCTTCCATAAAGAGGCTGCATTTGCCTGGACAAAACTTCCATGCAGGCAGGGCACACTGAGACAGAGCAATATGAGAGGCAGCTGGAATAAGCACAAGACTGACCATTTTCAGAAACCCACTGTTTCTGTGAATTCATTCGCAATAGTAAATGATGAAAATCTGGGCAGAAAATCTGGACACACGCAGGGTGGGCAAGAAGTGATGTGAAGTTCACCTGTATTCTCTAATACAAGAGGGTGAAAAAAAAATGGGGTATTTTCTTTCCTTGTACATTGCCAAAGTATAGTTATGGCAAGGACTATGCAGCCAGGACTTAGGACAGCATGGGGAAATTTCTATTTTCTATTACTTCTGCTGTACCAGTTACACTGACAGAAGACTTTAGTTTCTAGTTCATCCTACGGTTGCCAGGCATGTTTAGGCCACCCTGCATACCTTGTTTTTGCTGGCTGTGCCTGCTAGATGCACTAAGGGCATCTGTTTTGGTTGGGGTTTGTTCTTGTTGTTTTTTGGAGTTTGCTTGGTTTGGGGTTGGTTTAGGGTTTTTTTGGTTGTTGTTGGTAGTTTGGTTTTGAGCATTTTTTTGTTTGTTTGCTTTTAAAAAAACCCCAAAATATGAAAGAGTGCGTCTCTTTGGGTAGTGTCCTGGTTTCAGCTGGGATGGAGTTAACTTTCTTCTTAGTAGCTGATGCGGTGCTTTGTTTTGGATTTGGTTTGAGAATAACATTGATAACACTGATGTTTTCGGTTGTTGCTAAGTAATGTTTATACTAAGTCAAGGACTTTTCAGTTTCTCAGGCCCTGCCAGCAAGAGGGCTGGAGGGGCACAAGAAATGGGGAGGGGACACAGGACAGCAGACCTGAACTAGCCAAAGGGATATTCCATACCATAGAACATCATGCTCAGTATATAAACTGAGGGAGTTGGCTGGGGCCTGCTGATTGCTGCTTGAGGACTGGCTGGGCATTGGTCAGCAGGTGGTGAGCAACTACATTGTGCATCACTCAGGTTTTCTTTCTCCCTCCCTTTGTATTTTACTCCTTTCCCTTTTTTATTATTATTATATCTCATTTTATTTCAATTATTAAATTGTTCTATCTCAACCTTTTGAGTTTTACTTATTTTTTCCCTCGATTCTCCTCCCCATCCCACTGGGGCCAGGGTGGGTGGGTGGGGAGTGAGTGAGCAGCTGCATGGTACTTAGTTGCTGGCTGGGGTTAAAGGTAGGAACCTTCCTACCTGTAATTGCCAATACCTGGGGTTCCAGGTAGAAAGGGAAAGACATAGAAAATAGCTCATTTTCCCATTAGAGGGTACAAAAGGAAAGTGAATTTGTAGGTAAGTTATTCATGATACCCCCATCAGGGGAAACTCGTCCCCTCTTGCAAATACTGCTAGCTTTATAGCTGTAATTACAGCTTCAGTTACAGATCCTTGATTAAGACAGTAACAAAATAGATGTTGTCTTAATTAAGATGGATCCTCTGTACTTACCAGCAGTGTGTCCAAGTCAAGAGAAACCTTAGCCACTTTTAGAAGCAGGAAAAATGTGTTACTGGATCTAAGAAACAGAACAAGGAGAGAGTCAACATCACAGTTGTTTCATGCAGTTCCAGCAACAGTGTTTACACTGTCATTCAGAAATACAGAAACTCAGATATGTCTACATTTGGCCAACTCCATCACCCTTCTACAATTTCCTTTTATTTTAAAACCACAAGTCAAACTATTTTTTCTCTTCTCCCCAGGATTTTTCCATGGAGCATGTTCTCTATCTACTCATCTGTTTTCATGCAACAGGTAAGAAGGGTGCAAAACCTCCCTTTCTTATGGGTGTTCCAAGACACGGAGATGTTCGCATCCTGAATTTTACATTTGTAGTAAAAAAAAAAATCCATATAAAGTCATATGAAATTATTATTTCAGATGTTATGTTCCAGACTACGCTTAAATAGCACCCTGCTGTTTAAGGAAGGGGTAAAACGATTCTTTAATGTCAGAGAACAAAACACAAACGTTAAACCGTTTATATACTTGCAGTTCTCTATTCCTTTCTGGCTTCTACACAAAGGTTTCAAGGAAAAGGCAGGAAGTAACAGTGATGCCTTTTCAACGGCCGTCCAGCATTTCCAGAGGAAGAGAAAGGATCCTCTTGTGGATTCTCTTTACACCCACATCTGGGATCCACACCACTGAGTCCCAACAACAACTCTGCAGGTCACAGTAAGAAAAACTTTTCTACTGGACAGCGTCAGACCTACAAGCATGTCATTAGGTGACTGTTAAGAGCCACAACCTAAAGGTGAGTTTGCTGTACTAACATGTACAAGGACACAGAATTTATTCTAAATTACCTATATCAAAACCTGAAATATTTTAAGATTTGTATATGTGTAGTCTCCTGGGGTGCAACATCAAAAAAAATTCTTCTATCAAACCATCTACGCAAGAGAGAGGTCTTACAGCACACACTCATGCAACCCGCATTTTTCACTAAATGAGAAAGTAAACTTCCAAGTCTGGAATCATCCAGTATGAAATCTATTGCATACAAGACAAGAAATGCAGACACAATCGAATCAAGCATCCCACAGGATTTCCACTGCCAGGTTAATCAATCAAGACTGCTATGAGTAAATGTGGCAATCTGGTCAAACTAACTATGCAGGGCTGCAGAGGTCAGCATCAACATGTTCAACTGTACTTGGAGAAGTAGCAGTTGTTTTTTGGGTTGTTTTTAGCTTCTATTTCAAAAAATAAAAGTATTACTTGGAGCAGCTGTTTTTATTCAATAACATTTCTGAGCAACTTCCAAGATTTCTATGCATTTAGCAGCAACTGAAGCCAAAATAAACACACAGATCTCCCTCTGCAGGTTCACACACCAAAATACCAGCCAGTCCTCAGTAACAGCCATAATTAAGTAGAAAATTACTACCAGCAAACCAACCCATCAGAAAGGCAGCTGTGCCCAGCCCAGGAGTCCCTCCCATTAAATAATAGAAACCTGTGGCCACCAGCTGTTGTAATAAATAGATACAGAGCAGGTATGGCATATTCTACAATACCTAACTCAGAAAGCCCTTGATTTCTGCAGACATGGAGTTTCTTTTCTCTTCTGTTTAGTCCATCTGATTTTATTCTCCATCACTACTGGTGCTGAACAACTCAGCTGCTTCTAAACTAACTGTCCAAGGGAAGAAAGTACATTTTGGCCAGGATATGTGAAGCCCTGCCTTGCCTTAGATTCTAGACTGAAACTTCTTACATCCCAAGGATTTTACAGCTGTAATACTCAAGGGTCTTACATCTGATCCACAGAAGTTACCAGTCCTAATACCACTTCAGGGACAGACTTTACCATGGCTTCTATTACAAAGATCCACATTGCTACAACAAGATATGCTGTCTGAAGCTGTTTAAAAACTGGTAAATTATTAACTGCCCATAAGGTAAAAAAATGAAGCAAAGAAGAAAAAAGGCATTTACTAGAGACATAATTCAGTGGTAAGTAAAGCCAGCTCTGTTCCTTTGCATGGCTTCGAGAAGACCATGATCTGGGAACCACCACTGTTTTGTAAAGCCCTGCAGGGGACAGATCACATTAAATACAGTTTATAAACAAACGCATTCTCTTAACTACCCACAACAGTATTATCTGTTTAAAAAGTTATTATGAGTTTTGGATAACTGACTACCAGAAACTGGAAATGAACAGCTATCCTGTTTCAAGACAACTGGAAGTAACTGGTACAGAATCAGTGCCACCAGTCCTATTTTTTTTTCTAGAAATTAATCGCACGGTCCCAAGTTCTACAAAACCCCTATGAAAATTAAATCCAGATGTACGGGATTAGAATTAACGTTTTTAACTAACAGATTAGGGCTTTCAAGAAAAACTTGTAGCACGGGTAACTGTTTTACCGACCGATTTGGAAAAAAACAGATGACGCACAGCCGGGGTTGAAGGGGCAAACACACATACCCCGATGCTCGGCACAGGCCGGGCGCCGCCG
>JAVJGI010000050.1:74810626-74823834 GCA_035590275.1 Ibycter americanus | reverse complement strand
GGGCCCCCCCGCCCGCCCGCCTGCAAGGCGCGCTGCCGGCACCGGGCGCCCCGCGGCCGGAGGAACCGGTGCTTTGCCACACAGTCCTCGAATTCGTCAGCTGCTTCGTTAACTGCTGGAGGAACCGGCAGTGCCGCCCCTCAGCGGCCGTTCCCTGCGGGAGCGGTGGGGCCCCGCCAGGTCGGGAGCGACCGCGATCGCATCTTACACCGCTGCACCCTTCTTCTTTCCTTCACTTATTTAACTGTCTTTACCTTAACCCACAAGTTATCTCACATTTTCTCTTCCGACTCTCCCGCCCGGTGAGCGGGCAGCAGCCCCACTGCCGAGGCCGCCGCCAGGCCCGCAACCCGCAGCTCTGACGACCGGCTCAGCACTACGCCCGTTCATGATCCATTCATCGCTGAAGCTCATGTAACTCTTCATACACGGCTGAAATAAAGCCAAACTGGCTCGTTTCAAACTCCGCCCCCCCCAATCTACGTGTGAGATTAAGACCAGCGCGCAAAAAGTATGACAAAACAATTTTCCACCACAAAATAAATAAATAAAGAGCTGACAGCCCAGACCTAGGCTTTGGTGAAAATGTTAGTCCCAAACACAATAAAATTAAGAGAAAAATCAGAATGAGAACCAATAATAATGATAAAAGGATTGAATTATGAGAGATCACACCTTTCTTCCCAGTTACTGCTTTAACAAAATTTAGAGACGCAGGGTTTGGTAACTACACTTGCAAAACAAAACCAAATTAAGAAGCCTTTGATGTATTCAGTCTTATTTTGTTTTTCAATTAATTTAATAGCTTGGAAGTAGAAAATACTCTGTACAATAACAGACTTTTAATTTTTTTGAAAAAGTACAATGGAAGTGTGCCTGGTGGCAATACAAAAACTGGAATATTAATTATTACCCAATATGCATAGCTCTGCTGAAAAGCAGTCATAATTTTCTTCACCAAAAGGTAACATACACCCACAGCTCCAAAAAAAGGAGGGAATGCCAAATTAATTCTGTGAATTTGGAATCAGGATTTATTTATATGATGATGAAGAGGACTAGACTAGATACCAGCAGGTGTGAAAGAAATGCCAACATTACATCAGCCTTGCTTTTTCGTGCTCCAAGTCACTTCCTTGCAGCCATTTGTGTTCTCCTTTAAATCTTTAAAAGTAACGAAAGCCCCACAATCTGATGCCCGTCAATGTAGCAGAACTGATTTCCTTTAGAAGCACCAGACCCTAGAAAACTGCTCCATCAGAAATTTCCTTTGGTGTTTCTGATGCCCACGGCAGAAAATGTAGTGGTTGAACTTGCTCCTTTGCTACCTGTGTGGGTTATGTTCCTTCCATTCATGTCATTTGGCAAAAAACATTCCAGGGATCATCAGCTGTTAAGCAGTGCTTTGAGTTGCACACACTTAGGTCTCTACTCTGTTGAGGTGGTAGCCAACATAAATCAGAAAAACTTGTTCTTCTCCCCACTGTGCTCTACCCCAAGTGTCAAAAGAAATTTGAGGCAAGGGGGAGGGGGGAGGGAGAGCGCAGAGAACGAGGCAGTGGTGATAGAGGGAACAAAAATTAAATAGAAGGTTTGCATAACAATGGGTTCATGTACATACTAAAAATACTAAAATGCGCTGGATCCAGCCAAGAACACTAGCTTCTGTTCATTTGTTGCTCTTCTGAAGTTTGTAATAGTAGTAGTTTCTTTTTCCGATATTCTTCATTTTCCTGCTCTGCTTCCTCATCTATGGATTTTCTTATACATTCTTTTAGTTCCTCAATTCCTTCTCCAGTATATGTAGATATAGGAATTATATCTTTGAATTCAAGTGTATTTGCAGGAATCATTTCTTCTTCTAGTAAGTGTAAGAAATCTGAAAAATCATATTGAAAGAGTTAGTACAGTTCCCAAACACTGTATCACTATGAAGCCCACAAAATCCCATTAAATTTAGAAAAGAAACTTCAATAAATTACAGTAATAAACGTAACTGCAATTAATATAAAGTATTAGTTGCCTAATTAATCTTTAAAAAAATAGCTAAAGTCTCAGAAGACAAGCACTAACATGGCAGTTACACCATACTTATGATCCCACAAGAAGATTCTATACCATTCCTTTCAGATGAATACAAAGGAATCCCAAGTTGTAAAATATGGGAGGTAGAGGGTTTTAAGCCTTCCTGGTTCTAATACACTCCCATAAATAAGAAGAAATCAACCCCACTGTAATAGCAAAATTGAAGTAAACCAACACAGACCTGTCCAGAAATTTCATGTGTTTTGGCCGAAGTCACATGATAAACTGTATATACATCAGTGTCTGTAAGGGGACCTTCAACAGAGGTTACTGTTATCAAAGACACCTAGACTGGAAATTTACTCCCCTGTAGCATAGTTGGGAAAGATCTTCTAGGATATCTCTATTTTATTAAAATACTTCCTCAACAGTGGTGCCAGTGCTACAAATACATATAAGCAGGCCTCTAAATGCAGGAAGGGGTTTTAAAACACTAGTTCAAATAATAAATTCAATAGCGACTTCAGTTTCAAGCAACTCCTTGCCAATACAGTTACCCCTGATGAAATCGTATTACTACTTTTGTTGAAGGTAATTGTTGGAAGTTAATTTACCTTGAGGATTCTGTAGTTGTTTCATAAGTTCATTCAAGTTATCCTCTGCACAAGGCAAATCCATTTTATTAATGGCAAGAAGTGCAGGCTTAGTTATAAGTTCCTCTTTGTACAGCTCCAGTTCCTTAAAAGACAAGTAAGTTTGCCTTAGTAAGTATTTGTAGTTTAACAAGTGCTACTTCAATTTTACATCTCCTCTCTCATTTAATTGCCTACATAGTCTTTAATGCCTAGGCAGCTGTGAGATTGACTCAGGTGCTCAAGGTTGAGGTATTAAAGCAGTCTGACAGAAGAAAATACTGTTCAGTGATTTTTTGCTCAAGCACAGGAATTTCAGGTAAACAGGCTGGCCAATTCTGAAACAGCCTCCTATAAAAAAAGTATTGAATTTGGTTTTCTGATATCCACAAACACAAAATCCATTTCAGAAAAAGTTCAGATCTATAAAACGTGTAAGAAAATTCTTTGGAGAGTTTTCTGATTCTTAAGCATTTTAATGGGCTATGGTTAATATCAGAAATAAAATCACAACCATGAATAAGCTACAAATAAACAGCAGTAGCTGAAATTCATCACCTTAAGTCGTATAGCTAGAGAGAGAAGAACTACTAACCTTAAAATTACATAAAATGTTTTATTTTAATCAAGCAATGATAAGAGATGGGAACACTGTATGTCTACAAAGCTGGGGCCTGATGTGTCATCTTCATCAGGCTATACAGCAAGGGCATCAAGGCAGTGATTTAACGATAAGCATGTATTTCTACTTCCTAAAATGCTGCCAGACTGGGGAACTGAAAATGGTATGTCCTTTTGCCTTTACTTGACTGTATGAAATACATCGTACGCTGCACAGCAGTAGTGCCCAACATAAAATAGAGCAGTTTCATCTGGACAGTTAAAAATAAAAAGATTTCCTCATTTTGGGGAATGCTAAGCTTTTTAACTGGCCCTATACTATAAATCCAGAAGATATACTAACAGCTGAACGTTCTTGATCAAAACTGAGCCTCTTTCTTGGCTCACATGTAACTACAACCGTCAGGAAGATGAGCACTTACCTTTGTTAGAAGCAATATAGTTTCAAAGGCTGTTCTGAACTGAGTCTTAATAGACAGCTGAAACCCAGAAATATCAACCTGAAAAAGTTACACAAAAACAAGTTTTGTGGTATTAAACTATGTTCAGTATGACGGTACTCTCCATCAACCACTTTGCAGTAAAATGTCCACGTACATGTCCTCATTCCTGGACAAAAAACAGATGGCAACTATACACCAAAGTAACACCATAGACACTGGAAGCATAAACTGGTTGGTTCTGATACAGTGTTTCTCAAAGGTCTGGTTTTTAAAGCTCTTTTTTAAGGTGATATTACATAATAAAAGAAAAAAATCACCCCATGTTTTAATTATGCTTGGAACACTTCACTGTTCTGAATTAATTGCCAAATTTTAATGGTAAATTCTATTTAAGTATTTCATTTATCATCAGTCATTTGAGCGTTCTATTCTGAGAACAGTATTACAGCTATATTTATCATAAAACATGCAAATCACAGATGATTTCCTAAGTTCCACCTACACTGCAATTAAGATGCATTTTATTTACTGCACTGCCTTTGATTTCAGTAAGCTGTAAATTTTATTTAACTTACAACTAAGAGAAGCTGTTTGGTTCTTTCTACATGTTTAAGAAATTTGTGGCCCATCCCTTTGTTTGCATGTGCACCTTCAATCAGTCCTGGGAGATCAGCTACTGAGATCTAGGAAAACAAAAATATCAAAGAAGAAGTTTCCAACAAGCAAAAATGGTGATTTTTAACTATCAACACCTGAACACCTATTATCATTTTATATAAACAAAAGAATCCAGACAAAGGAATGCCAGGAATATGTTTTGAGAGGCTCCTTTCACAACTACATGTATTCCTTGGAATTGTGTTGGATCAGTTCTCCGGGAGCATGCATTGTTTCAGTACATTTAGAATCTATCATCAGAAGCAGATTTAAAGAAAATGCTACTGTTACACAGACACTGCACTCCTCACATTCCCCTGTCTATTTATAGCTGTCTGCAAAGCAGAAAACAGAGAGCAATAACATCTCGGCAGAGATCTTGCCAAATTCATCTATTACCCGAGAATAAAACAGGTTCTGAAAGGCAAGAAGATAAGGCTATCATGTTTGTATAGAGTTCACACTGTCACTTGAAAAGAAAATCTAGTTTGTTCCTTGTAGCTACGGATGATCATTATTCCAAATGCAAACCCACTTAACATTGTCCCCCTGAGTGTGAGAAGCTCCAAGAATGTGTCTTCTGCTCTTCAACTGAAATGAGATTTTGATTAATACATCAGCTTCCAACCAGAGCCCAGCAAAGACTGCCACAAAGGATGGGGATCTTGTCATTTTCTCTGCTGGTTGAGAGGGTTATACTCAGTTCTAAAGGAGAGCCAAGACAAACAAACAAAAAAAAAGAGCAGAACACTAACACCCCCAGTTAATCTACTCAGTAACTCACAGAAAGCTAAGACTGAAACAAAGAAGAGCAGAAGTAGGGTCTTCAAATCTATCTAATATCCATTTAGACAGCAACGGGATACAATTAAACAATACTCAAAGCCAGCACACGGTAACATTTCCATTGTGCTACCTACTGCAGAAGGGGGCTTTCTGCTATGAGCGAGTTACACTCCCACTCAGGTGTCACACTAAGTCTTAAACATAATGCATTTCCTAAATATTTTAAGGCTTGCTTCAGAATTTTCCATCTACAGGGACATGAGGTACAGCTGGATGAACTGCAGACTTATACCTAGCAACAGGGAGAGAGCAACTGAAACAGGAAGAGAATAACTAGGGAGCTAGAACAGAAACATCCACTTCCTGGTGTGATGTGTTTGGGTGCTGTAGCACCATCATCATCATCACCTTTTTCCACAACTTTAGCTCTCTTTCAAAGAATATTTTTTATGGAGCTTGTAAAGAAACTCATATTCTCTCAAAACAGCACTTGGTTCAGATATTCTGGTAGAAAATGTAAACGCTTCTGCTAGTTTCCATGATCTGATACTAAGACCTGAACCCAGACTCATACTCAGATCCTCTACTTTTGCGTCTCTTGTTTTCCAAGCAGTAAGGACAGATGTCACCAGGTAACTTGCATGTATTTTCTTCTTTATAATGTACTAAGATAAGATAAACAAATTGCTACATATTTCCTTAAAAACACCAATATTCTGTAGGAAAAAAGAAAAAGATATAATGAGCCATTCTCCCAAGTGATACAGGACAGTCACCTCGACTATTGTTCTTATTTGCTTACTTTGTTGTTTCCAGCAGTTGCAATACTGAGAGCTGAAGTACTTCCCCTTACAGATGTTCCCTGTGATCACAATCACAAGTTCCACTGATTTTAGAAGAGAAATTTTGTCCATATAGTTCCTATATAGCACCCAACGTTGTAGTCTAAAAACCACTGCAGAAACTTGTCAACAACAAGGGTTATTGGCTAGGATATGAAACAGACTGCAGAAAAAAATAAGCCAGAGTGCAAATGGTTCTCCTGCTGGAGAAAGATATACCAGTAAAAGCAAGAAGTCCTGATTCATGGCAGGTAGGTGGTTTTTGCAAGAGGGTATAAATAATCCTGTTATTTGCAGCACAGCTTTCTAGGATAAGTTACTCTAAACTAGCAGGTAAAATGAATATACAAAAAATTTCTCTTAGATGAGTGCATCACTACAGGGAATCCGACAAACTAGACTTACTTCCTTTAATACACAGTTTTGTTAAAGTTTGTTACAAGATTTCCATTTCCGGTTGGAAGCCGATACATTGATCATCAGCTACTGAATCCCCCTAAGATTATTGCTTCTGAAAGTGAAAAGAAGAGTTCTGTCTTTTCACGTCTGAGAGGTATGCTTTTCTGGTTAACTCATCCGAAACCCTTTTATGCAGTCGCCTTTTATCTTGGAAGTGATGAGTCCAGTACCGCATGTATCATGTACTTCAAAAACAAAATAAAAGCACATCAAAGAAGATTCAATCTTGAGAAATCAATGTTTGCTGTAACCTTACATGGGGTCCAAAATCTATTAGTAAGAATCTCATTTAATGTTGGTTTTCCTGCCAGTGGATACTGTAGAAAGGATTCCTGGCACCACACAACTATCTGACAATTTTACCCAAAGAAGCTGGGTGGAATTGTGTTCACAAAAATTAAGGCGGTAGGGCAGTAGCTCCACCAGTCCTCCAGAGCTACAGACTACCACAAAAAGGAACTGGACCCAGGAACCTCAGCTCTCAGGTAGTGTACTATTCCTGGCTGTTCAGGCAATTGCTGTCACTTCATATTATTTTAGTTTTTTAGAAAGAAACCCAAAAAACCAAAACACAAACCCTAAACCAAACCACAAAAGGAAGCTGGAGCAGCCAACCCAGAAAGCCAGAACAGTAAGTTACAGTAACTGGGTTGTATCACTAAATTCCCTGTCATTCACTGCTACAGATCTGCAGCTATTGGACAAATTTGCCACTGTTTAAAATCCATTCTGAAAATGACTCATTCATTCCAGAGCCCTCTGTATAGCCAAGTTGCAGAAAAATTGTCTCTTTTAAAAAAACCCAACAGGTTAGTCTCTGAAACAATGATATTTTTTTTAAAGTCCTAAACTTAACAAAAGTATATCAGGACACAGCAATCTCAATTCCAGACATAAGCTCATAACTCTAAGATCATAAAGCAGGATTAGAGCCACAGAAATGAGAGAAGGGAAAATGAGAAGCCATTTATTACAGTGACCTGGAATCAGCTCAACATCATATCACTGCATCTGTCTATGAAGCTCTGTTTTTACTACTTCACAAAAACAGTACTTTCTCCACAACTTTCATTAAGTCCCTGTAATTGTAATTTATATGTATACATAATAGATACACATATGAAAAAAACTACAAGTTTCATTTTCCTTTCTGAAATTACGTTAAGCAACATAATTAATCATTATATACAACTTTAATGAACAACCAGAATGAACTTTTATACCAACCTGCTTATAATCTGCATACATGATCTTTCCTAGTTCTGGCTGTATAGTTGTAACTATGACAAGGGAAAAAGGAGGGGAAGACAACAACTGTTTTTAACATTTTAAAAAAATGTTAATGTTACAAAGCATTCACATGTTGCAGGACTTTCTCACTTCACATTTAAATGAAACAAATGTTCAGTAGCAGAAGAAAATAAGGCAAATGAGATATTAAGAATTACTGGAAAAGGAATAATGGAAAAGCAAAACAAGAGAGATTAGACCACTCAAAAAACCAGTGGTTCACCAAAACTTGGCATTGTCTGCAATTCTGTTCCCATCATCCCCAAAAGGGACTAAAGGAGCTAGAGAAGTCTCAGACAAAAATAATTATCCAGACTATGGAATAGCTTCCAAGTAGGGAAAAATAACAAAAGGAAAGTGAGATAGGACTCTTCAAACTGAGGAAAAAATACAAAAAGGCTTTAGAGAACCAGGAGTAGCACAAGAAGGTCAGTAGGAATTATCAGTACTTGTACTCTTGCTTTTTCATTAAAGAATAATCAGACAACTAATCCTGATTTATTGATAGAAAAAATAATAAAATTTTTCTCTCCATTTTTTAGTGGGCAGATTCAAAACCAAAATCTTACCCTGTTGCAAGAACAGGTGGTAGCTATTTCCACAGCACACAAGACATTTATACAAAGGAACTTACTTGATAGTGCATATTCAATAGACTGAGGCTATTACACACCACAGAGTGTCTCAGATGCAGTAAAACAGGCTGAGACTAAAATAAATGTTATATAGACCCTGTATCAATAGGCTGAAGCACTATGAGGGAGTACACATGAAAAACTGAGGTGGTTAAAGGAACTCGACACTGAAACACCAAGTCTTTTCAGTATTCCTTATAATTAAAAATCTGTATGACGTATTTAGCAGACAACATAGTTATCCCCTATTCTTTATTATAAACCTCCAAACCAAATCAGAGAAAAGACTTCTTGCTCTCATGAAATATTACTGCTCTAAAAATAAGAGTATAAACTTACATGCATAATTTGCAATCTCAGGTTTGGCATGAGAAATCTTGCTTAACACAGATGATTTTCCTGCATTTGGAAACCTAGAAGGAAAGTCAGGATTTATACATTGAATAAACACATACGTGATTCCTGTATATCTTATTACCAAATACACTATATTACCTTAGTCAAATTCAATGCTATCAACTGATTTTTGTAGACTCATTTATTCACTTTTTTTTTTTTAAGAAAACAAAACCCAGATCGTTACGATTTTTTTTAATCAATTCTGAACAATTTTTCTAAATCTTCTCAAGATGCCTCCCAAGGATGCAGGCCAGAGAGGTATGTAAATACACAATAGATTTAAGGGAAATCTTTCAATGTCACTCGGACAGCAATACAGCATAAGCATCCAGGTCTACCTGAATTCAATCTTCATATGCTATAGCTAATTTTGTACATTACCTTTACATTCTAAAGATCTGTCATGAAAATGCATCTTATCAGATGGATTTAGTCTTTTGGTATACAAATCACAGCTAATGAAACAGTCTACAACTTAAGTACCAATGATGTCTATGCTACGGTTCAGCTAATGCAGCAAAGCATATGTGAACTCTGTGAGAGGCTTTGTGTATATAGACATACATGGCACTGTTTGTGTATGTTTTTAAGGCAACAAAGTTATATGAGGGATCCTGAAATTAGGACTAACCTGCTTTGTTACCAAGTAAACCAAAAAGAATACTAGTGAAGCCCTAGGAGCTGCTCTGTGCAGACCTGAGTGTTGTCACTTTTTCCCTTTACAAGGAATTGCTATACCTGTATACCACAGCAAAAATGTTCTTTAAGGCATAAGGTAGTTTTTATAAAAACTTCTTCACAGAATACATCTATGAATTGAAATGGAAACCCAAGTTAAAACTGAAGTTATAACACATGCCTATTTTAAAGATTAATCTGAGCTGTGAAAGACACAATAGCTTTGACCCATGTCACATTGAAGCTAATGCTGACATCAAAGGATAGACTATAGTCCTTATTCATAGCACCTGCTCCATAGGGAAGACCACACAAGACTTGTGTTCCAGTCAAATTCACAGATACAGCACAACGTTTCAGTGCAACAATGATCAAAGAAAACTGTCTACAGGCAACTGAATGTTGGCCACAAGATACAAAGGCATGTGTCACACAGAGAACCATATACCCTCCACTTGCATACACGCAGAATCATGACCTCTTAACTGGGACAACTAATAAGAATGTGAGCTAATGAAAAACAAGACTAATACTGCATTAAGGGGCTTTATAAAGGGGTTGTATATGGGGCTTTCTTAAAAAAAAAAAACGAACAAAAAACACCAAAACCCCAGAAAAATGTACTTTTGCTATTGAGGGTAGTCATTCTGGAAGGTTACTCTGGTCATCTCCTCAAGTGAGCATTTTGTTTTCACTGAGATACAATATGCTCTTTGAAGTTTAAATTGCAACCTATGCTACACATCACAACCTGTATCCAAACTTGATGGGTTTTTCTCAGGTCTGCATGTTTTTTACCTGATCTAATAGCAAAGCACTTGCAAATCTACTGAAGTAAAAATAACAAACACAAAGAGATCAAAGTACTAGCACAAACCATCAGAGGCTGATTCATACTCTCAAAAGAAAATAAGATGCTCCTTTAATCAATCGATATTCTTTTTATCAATTTTAAAGGGAAACTGGCAGCTAAAATACAAGCCAAAATGCAAGATTAAAGAAGTACTAGTGTCATAAACCTGCTATATTTTCACACACTCTAAAACAAGAAAAAAATTCTCTATTGTATTACTAAAGACCACTTGAAAATAGTATGACTTCAGATAAATCTGGTATTAACAGAAATATTTCTAATAAGCAAAAAAAGAAAAATGTAGATATAAAACTATACTGTCTTCAAGTTTCCATTCTTCAATGGTATATACCAATTAGACTATTCCCACATCAAACTCCTCGTCATTTTACATTTCCTATGGCTTTCATTAAGAAGGACCACATGGAAGGAGAGGGAGGGTGGTAGCAGATCCTGAGTAGACCTATACCTTCACAATTGTAGTTTGTTGAAAGCTTTCTCTGAATAAAAATATATTTTTCTGCATTGTTATAAAGCAGCAACATTGAAATACAAGAACTACTGTTCTAGTTTGTAATTAATTCTTTTCAGTGTTCCAAGCTGTTTATTTGGGACAGTAGGCTACATAGTCTTTGAAACTCTCTTTAAGACTACTACTGAAAGGATCCACTCGTGCCAGTACCATAAAGTCGAAGATGCAATATGGATAGTGTTCTTGGCTCTGTTTTGTACCTCCTACTCACTTAATAAATATTAGCTAACAGTATTTTGATAATCCCTGCATTTGCTAAATTAAATTGTATTAAAAATTACATTTACCCCAATTCATGAAGCCCTTCAACCACAAAAGCATCACCAATACTTTCAAAATTTTAAAATTAGTTTTAATAGGTTTAAATTGTATCTGATTTTTGCAAACCGCAAGTAATTTAAATGGCAGTGCAAATGTACAGTAAAGCTCATCCTCCAAACTCTCAAATTTCTTTGAAATCCCATTTGAAATTTACTACTTTGTTTTCTAATATCAGTTTTCAAACTACAATACTTACCCAACTAAGCCAACATCTGCTATGAGCTTCAAATCAAGATGAACAATTCGCCTCTGACCTTTGCAAGGCAGGAAGTTTGTGGCCAAACAGCCTCCAAGACCTCCACGAGCTGCTAGAAGTCTCTCTCCTTCTGCATTAAGCTCTCCTGAAAATAAACTCACTAGTGAAAAAGCATAATTCCCTGCTGTAGTCCACTGGTGACTTTCCACTTAAATCTTTATCTGCTGTATGCTTCCTTGCAAGAGCTGTGCACTCTGGGTCACGGCATTTTTCCTACCTTGGAAACAAATGGAAGCAATCACACCCCAGTATTCCCCTCTGTCATATAGTTATCCATTTCAAGAAGAGTGTTAAGTACAGGCAGCCATACTACAATCAAGATGGTAGTTTTGAAGCCTCCAATACTTGAATTCAAGAACGCAAGGAAAAATCTGCATCGATAGAGATGTGGCTACAGCAAACTCTTCCGATGTTCTGTATTTTTTCATTAAGATGCAGGCTATAATATCTCCCTTAGGGTTAGAATGTTAGAATAGTTAAAAAAGAGAAAAATGCAAAATTTGAGTATGTAATTCATGGATACCTTTAGACATTGACAAGTCTACATCACAAACAGTTCTTGCCTTATGTCCAATTTTATTAAACAGGCAAATCAGAGTAACTTGTGAATTTAGTTTGAACTCTGAACAGTATGAGAAGAAAAACTCTGAGAAACTGCAAAGGAAACACTGAAAGCTAGTCCAAGAGCCCTGTACTGAAAGAGATCTTCCTGGTCACTACCAAGTACCACTCTTTAAAAGAAGAATAAAAAACAGCTAAGTATTTTAGATAACCTGAAACGTTGCCATTCAGCAAGGATCTTTATCTTTTAAGCAGTATCATAATTTAGTAAAGCTGTAGACACTTGCCTGAGATTATGGACGCATAACTTATGTAAGGTCATCAGTGATTCTGTGAAGGATCGGTACGGCTTCCAGCCCTTCAACACTTGTTTGCAAGGGCAATTTTCTTCCTGCTGCATATGGTGATACAAACCAACCACTCCTAAGTTCTGGAAGGGGTCCTTGCCTTTCCAACAATTTCTACAGTGTATTTTTGGTCAACTCTTTCTCCAAACAAAGGAAAACACACGCATATTTTGCAAGATGTGTAACCTTAGAACACCCTAGTGTTATGTCTGCTAGATGTTATCAATGAATATGACAGTATTTAGTAGATACATTAAAGCAAAGAAAAAGTTCTTACCAATCTGCTTGCCATCATCACAAAGCACTGAAATCCCCACAGGCACATGAACTTCACAATCTTTCCCTTTTTCACCTTTTAGTGCTTTAATACTGGGAGAAATTAAACCAGGCTTAGTAACTTAAGATGACGTTTTGCTTTCTGGAAAAGACATACACAACAACTTCCACTAGACTCCTACCTGCTGTTGGCTCCTGCTCCAGCTACAAATCGCTTCTGGGGATACCTGTCCCTGATGTTCTTTAAGGTAGTTCTTTCTCGGGCGACAAACCAGACATCACCGCCTCTTCCTCCTTCCCCGCCTAGACGAGGATAACCCATTCCACCAGTTCCTCCTCTCACATAGAGCCGTAAATCGTCTATGAAGTTGCCAAACTAACAGAACAACAGTGTCGTATCAGTGTTACGTTCTACTTACATTTCATTTTGTAGAAATGTGTGCATCAGTGCTCGGAGAGAACTCTGATGACAATAACCAAAGTTCAGAAAACGGACATGCCGCCGTCCCAACCATCTTCTGACGGGCGAAGCGCCTGGCACCTGCTCCCCGGCAGCGACCCCCGCGGCCCGGCCGCCCCGCGGAGCCGCCGGCGG
>JAVJGI010000050.1:74776663-74801307 GCA_035590275.1 Ibycter americanus | reverse complement strand
CCACTGTCGCATTTACTATCAAACTTTGTTAAATCGCTGTGTTATACCAACAGACCTGTTGCTGCTTCTCTCTTACATGAGTGAAGTGTGTCACTCCCATCTGCGGCATTGCCTTGCACAGTGATGAGCTGCACTGAGACACCAGTGAAGTGGAGAACATCAGTATTTCAAATCCAACCCTTTAGTGCAGAAGTGGGCACAGGAATCCTGAAACGTTTCTGAGGCATGATCGAAAGCATTGCCATTTTTCATAACTGTTATTGTTGCATATCCCCAGCTGTAGGAATTTGTGACATAAGGAGAGGCAGATACATATAGAGTTACAATGACATCGAACCACAGCAGGTTAGAAATAAGCACAGAATTTTAGTGTATTTGCAAAAATGCTTTGAGTTTAATGATGTTGATTGCTGATGGTTTTACTTTGGCAGACTTTGAATACACTCTAGTGCCTTTGAAGGTGAAAGACCGGTGACCTTCCTTGAAAGAGGAAGTCTCCTTGGAGAGTTTAAAAAGCATGTATGCAATGTATAAGGAGTTCTCAAAAATAATCTGCATTTCAGAGTATGACCCAATCCATTTTCCCTGGTGATCTAAGAGTTGATTTGAATGTACATATTGAGAAATCTAAGCGTTAATTATGTAAGACAAGATAGCTGTAATAATCCTCATCCTTGTAGAATTCAATTTTGGGCAACCTGTCCTGGATTAGGCACAACAGATACCTCAAACAGGGTCCAGAAATCCACCTCACTGGGTGTGGATTTCCGAGGACTGAGGGAGAAGCAGAACTGCAAATTTATGGAAAGAAGTTTGTCCTTAGGAGCAGACTTTCCGCTAATAGATCATCTTCCATCAAAGGCCTTTTACGAAGCCCTGCTCTGGGCTCCCTGACACCCTTGTCAATTAAAATGGTGGTTTTAACCTCATTTTACTAGCAAGATATAGAATTTATTTTATATACTGTACTGGGTCTGGCTTCATTAACCCAGAACATATAGACACGTGGAAAATCCACAGCAGCTGGAACAAAAATCTATTTTTGGTCTTACAGTTCTGATGAGACATCACAAATGGTTTATCATAAGAATACATATGAAAGAAAGAATTAGAAATCTAATTAAGCTCCTTCATAAGCTTCTGTCTCTCACAGAAAACAGAGCTCTTCTAAATATGAGCCTAGTTCCTTAGCACAGAAGATAACTGGCCAGAAACAAAATATCAGAAAACAGGTTTTTAACCACTGGCACAGCTGGGCTGCTGCTGGCTGGAAGATGTGGGATGTGAATTCTGGCACTGGCACCAGCCTCTGGAGGGGATGCTGTCAAGTACAAATAAAATGGCATCGAAAACCTCCCTGGCAACCAAGTTATAGGAGATCTTAAAAAACAGCGTAAAACCGATCTCAAGTCGGGGAGTTTCTACAAAAAGGCAACTGGAATAGCAGATGCACTTACATAAATAAGCCTCTAAATTCTGGGCTGTACATCCGTTTCCCATTGTTTTGAAATATTGTCTTTGATGGGCACATGTTCTTGTGGGCAGCCAGGATTGCGGATGGAAACCTGGATTTATAAAATGGGCATGTCATTCACGTTACTGATTTGGAGAAAGATTTGCTATCCACTGTATTTCCCTTCTTCTGGCAGCTCCCTGCCTCTCCCCTCACCAAACACACCCAGCCAGCCGTACAAGCGCAGTCCCTGCGGGTGAGACCCCAGCCCAGGCTGGGCTGACGCTCGGTACCTGCTGCAGGAGGAGGTGGGGCTGCCACAGCCACAGCTCCCCCCGCCTTTCCCACCGACCTGAGTCCACGCTGCTGCTGCTGCTGCTTTGCCAGTGGCAGAGCCGTCCCCGTGCAGTGTAATCCTGGCATCCTCGGAGTATCCAGCAGTCGCCCGGCACTTGCAGCCCTCTCATGAATGTCTTTCTTTTTCTCCAAGTGGCTGACTACTGTTGTTTCAAGGCTACTGCTTTCCACCTCCTCGCAGAAACGCTGTAAGTATAACTTCTGCTGTGGCTCTTTAGTTACTGCCTTTGTGAAACTCGTCTGTCTTGTACTGAATGGTAGGAGTTACTAGTTCAAAGTCTCTGTGAGGCTTGTTGTGGTCTCTGCTCCTGTTTGAGATGTTCAAATGGGCCCTTAGCATTTCAGTTCTTAGCTGGAATGAAACATGAAATCAAAACAGCTCAGAATGTTGGTGGCTTCCTGGCTGCCGTTTCTGTACTTTGTGGCTGGATTGCGAGTGTGTCCTTTAAATGCTGGTGCCTGGTGAAGTGGGAGTGAGAAGAGAAGCATTTCCATCCCTGCCTGTTTGCTGGAGCCAGTTTTCTAACAAGCTAAGGAAGAGAAACTTTAAGGAATGCCCATAAACTCTGAGGATGCTGAGGCAGATAATCCTGCTGCCTGCTGAAATGGAACTAGCAGGTGAAGTTTTAGAAAGGAGTTAGGTTGGGGGGGTATCTGTCTGTCTCATTCCCTTGAGCCCTGAAAGTGAGGTAAAGGAATACATGACTTTATGGACCTCAGATGGCTGCAGCAGTGTAATAGCATAGTCAAACTAAAAAATATCCCAGAACCCCGAGGCCACAGCAAAAATGCCTGTTTCAAGCTGTGCTCTCTCCTGACCCAGCTTGACATGACTGTGAACTCCATGGTGTCACCTCAACTCCGTCTTCTCATAGACAGTTCACATATATGTTGTATTATCTGTGGATTATCCTCTCTAATTGCACCACTAGGAGTTGCAGGGAGGACGTCAGTGTGTTAACACTTTGAAGACATCATAGACTAACTTTTCATATTGCCAATGCCCAAAGATACTCTGAGTGGGAGAGCACACTTGCAATTCTGGCCAAGTTCCCAGTAAAACCTGCACAGTTGCCCAAAAGGTTGCCTTGTATCTGCACAAAACCTGACATTATTTTGTAATTGTATTTTACATTCTGAATTGGAAACTGTGAGAATGACCATAGTATCAACTATTTGACATAGAATTGATTCAGGACATCAAAACAAGGGGCACTATTTGAGAGTCTTGACTGTCATCTTCTTCTTCAGACTTCTTCCTGTGCTCACTTGTCCTTTTTTTGTTTGTTTGTTTTCCTCTTTCCTCTCCTCTTCCACCGTACTTTATCTTGATAGGAAGGACTGATAAAAAAATTTATCAGGGATTCTAGTGATGTTCTATCTAAACCTGCTTTGAGCATATGGAATATGCATCATAGGAAAACTGCACTTTTCCCAGAGGGAATCCATGTATAATAATGACTACATATTCCGTAGCATTTGAAGTTCTCATTATGCTTCCTGTGTTATTATTTTTCCCATTTCTAGTTCTTCAGATAGTTTCTGTGGTTTGCATATATGCTAGAAATAATTGTGCCAAAAGTTTGCTTAATTTTCTAACATAAGCCAGAAGGAAATCTGCCTTTTTCTGGTCTTGCAACAGCTACTGAATGAGTTCACAACCTGCCTATGCTCACCCAATACAGTGGAATGGTCTGGTTTACTGTTCCTTCATTACCACCTTTCTGAGTTGGACTGTTCCATGAAAGACTGCCTATTTATGGCTCTGCTGCTTGTTTGCAATCATTTAGAATAGCATACCACTAGGATTCCTTAAGCATCTGCTATTAATCTGATTTTACTGATGATCTAAGCACAGGAGTTTAAGGGAAGAAGTCGTGAGTTCAAGGAGCAGTTCTGACATAGGCTACGATCACTTCAGACTTTCTGCTTCAGGTTTTCATGTTCTAAACAGCGTTAACAATTTCTAGGTGGAAACCTAGTTCCGGTGTTAGGGTTCATTGACTGATTCATTTCCATGGTTTGGAAAGAAATATTTTTCTGTATATATGCATAAATCATCTCTTGGAGTATCCTTGAAAGTTATGTGAGAATGAACTACATAATGGCAGAACCACTGTGATTTTATACACTTTCTTTCAGGTATCTTGGAGTATGGAATCTGTATGGAAACGAAGGTGGTATCTTCAGCTGGGCTGTATATTGATAATGAATTTGGTTTATGCCAATCTAGACTACGAAAAAGAAACTCCTCCAAGCCTGGGTCAGATTGACCATCAGTGCTGGGAGGTGTCATCCCATGAGCTGGTGGAAATGAAGAAACTCAAGGTAGCAGATACGGTCATTGCTCTCTGGGACTTCATGATGTTCCTAAAGGAATCCCCTAAGCCCAAGCACAATGACCTTTTCAATGATTTAGCTCAGAACTTCTGGGATATGTATGTAGACTGTGTGCTCTCAAGATCCCATGGAATGGGCAGAAGACAATTAACATCTCCCAAATTTTCTTCCACATACTCACATAGAACTTTAGAAGGTAACTATAGGATATGGTGTTTGTTATGTACTAACATTAAACTGAGCCACTGTTCCATCCTCATTCTTGATTGTTTAGAGAACTCAATTTAGTAATTTCTAGTTTTCTGTCTCTACTTGTCAGAAGTATTTGCATCTTTCAGTGGTAGCTACTTTCACAATACATGAGTCAAAGGTAGTTAGGGTACTACATATTTATATTTAACACTGTAAAAAATGTTGGGTATGCATGTGGGAGGGTGTGGAAGTGGATGCTGCATTCTCTGTTTAATCACCGTGTGCATATAAATGCCATTACAATACTAAAAAAGTTTCCTGGATTTGGACTTGCCTCCACTTTGGGGAATCATTCTTCTGTGAGAAAGGAAGCTCAAATCCCTGACCACTTGAACACCTGTTCTTCCCATTAAAACTATTGACACACAATGTGATCTCATGGTCACTGTGAATCATCAAACAGTGACAAATTCTGGTCATCATGGTCTGGGATGAGTCTGAACTGGGATCATAGAGGTGATTGGCTTTACATCTTATTAACCAGTCCTAGATCTGTTGGCTTCCTTCCTCCTCAGCAATAGACTGTTTTTTTATGTACCCAGTCAGATGTTTTAGGTTTCCAGGCTGAACATGGTAATCATATAATCCTAGCATTCCTAACCATATTGCTTGGAAAATAACTACCTTTCTTTCATAATCTTGCAGGATCTGCTTTTACCAACCCATTTTAGGCCAAAAGGGGAGAAAATGAAGATACCTCAGCAAGGCAACAACAAAATGAAGGAGCAAAAAAGCACAGCATATACTGTAGATGCTCAGACAAATCCATTGGCATGGTTCAACATATTTTTCTCTCTTCTTTGTATAAAGTACTTTATCACTGCTAAACTGATAAGTATATGAGCTCCCACATTGTCACTTTTGCTCTCCTGTCTTGCAATCTACCAAGGCTGCCTTTTTCCCACTGCATGTGCAAATGCTTTTGTGTTTTGAGTCAACACCTTAGTTCTCTCAGGTAAGCTTGTAAGTCTGAACCAGTGCCGTATTTTTTTAGAGGTTCATCTTTTCCAATACTTATCTTTTTTAAAAGTTAATTTTGATGGAAACCCAATATATTTTTATACATTAAGCAATGGAGAAAATGTCAACAATCATATTTTATATAGTGTCTTGCACATACAATCAACTTCACTTTTAAGAACTGCAAAAAAGTGTGACATCAAGCTAAAGGGAAGGATTATGCTAATTGTAATGTCCTGTGCAGTCTAAACTTTGTATTTTATCACTGCTTAGTCTAGGCTATGGATTGATTAAAGTATTTTTCTATGCAGCAAGGTCTGAATAGTAGTCATTTTTTTGTCTATTAACATTATTTGCAAAAGCACTACTACACAAAGAACTACTTTATGCAAGACTGCTCTCAATTTACACATTCACACAGGTAAATAAGGTGATACAATCCTTCCCTGTCATAGCAGGTAACATCACAGTTGAGAAGAGACCCATGCATCGAGTGGTTTGAAAGAGTGAGAGACTGGCTTGACTACTGCTCCCATTATAGGAAACCACCCAGCGAGAGTAAACTAATTCAGGGAGATTAACCATCTAGTTAACCCATTTCTCCTGAGCACAGAAAGCCTGAGAACAAATGGGAACGCTCAGAGAAGCTGACTGGTCTCTGCTTTACTCCTTAGGTGATGCAGCTTGTTCAGTCCCTGTTGTGTTCTAGCCTTTTATGAGATCCCAACCAGGTTTAATTATTGTAGGAAACAGTACTTACACAGTAACAGCATATAAACCTTTGTAATTAACAAGAGATCCATCCCACGTAACACCTAGTTCATATGTAGTTCATAAAATACCCAACAATTCTCATAGATTTTTAAATTATCATTTAGGTAAACACAATATTGAACTGCATCTTGTAAAATACGTCTCCTACAGTATCCTGGAGAGGGTACAAAAGTAGTGAGAAATTTCTCTTACCCATAAATATCACTGTTAAGTTCCTGATACAAAAAATATTTTAAATACACCCTTTCTTTTGAGCAAACAGAGGGAGTCATGACTCACCCAAACCCAGCGGTTTCAGGAATTGATACATTATGATGAGCAGCTGTTTGAGAGCCATCGTCTAATCTGTTCCAGCAATATCCAGTTTATAAAGTCACGTACTGTATTGTATTTGCAACAAATAGTGTTTTAACTGTCATAAACCAGATAAATAAATTCCCCTTGTTCACACTTGTAAATAATTGTATTCATCACCTACAGAAGTGTAAAACGATAATATAATTTTAAAGGTAATGTTCCCTGTATTATTGATCTTTTAATGGAATGCCAGAGCAAGGTATCCTATGCAGTTTTAAAAGCTCCATCCTTTCTCAGACTGTAAGTCTTTGTTTTAATTAGTTTTCTACATGAGACAAAGGTGCCTAGCACCTATCATAATTGGCTCCAGAATACCTGAACAGTCTATTGCTACAGTTGATCTGTAGTGTCTGCAAAAGGGGCAGGTGATCGTGAACAACAGTAACATAGCACCATAAGCAGCAGCAGCAAAAAAAATTGCAGGTGGACATACCTGTTTTATTTATGACAGCCATGGAAAGCCAGTTGGCTACTCCTGGGGTGTCTACAAGAGGAATTAACAGCAAGTGGGATGATCTTTTCCTCCAGCAGTACTCAGCGCTCCCTCTTTCCATCCCTGGGTTACAGCAGGAGCAGCAAGCCCAGTTTTCTTGGGTTCCCCCAGCAACCGCCAGACCATGGTCCATGGCTGACCGGAAGAATCAAATGCTGTCTATGCTGCTGTGAAGCCTTGTGTTAGTATTAATTTGTGAAGTATAAATGTAAGCATTTCGGGAAATTCTGTCCCCTTCCTTCTCCAGTCTTTATTAAACTTAACAAGAGCATTGGCAGCTACTTGCCTGCAACCTCAGGGTGTTTGTAGCAGAAGCACAGTGCAGCTGGGGGAGGAATGCTGAGGGGCTCACTTTGTGCCTGATTTAAAGTTTTTACATAAGCATATATATAAACTGATTTCCAGTTAAAAGATCTTTTATATCCATACCTTGGCTGCACTGTACTGCTGTAGCTTTGACTCAGAAATTGGAAGGACTTACATGAGTCCTGTATGTTTTTTGGAAAAAACGGGCCTTTGCCTTGCTGTCAGTAGCAATGAGTCACCCACACATTTGCATATGTGCAAGCAATTAAAAAACGCCTAAATGTCACAGTCTTTGTTCTCCTAGTCAAATATTTATTGTTTGGCTTTAATTGTGAAAAGACAATAGAGCATACTTGTGGTGGCCCCTGTGTGTAGATATATCTTCACATTCTCTGAGACAGTAATAAAGCAGCATAGCCGCTGAAGAGCTGTCAGAGAAATACAAACATAAACAACTGAACAGGACTTTACTTGACGCAGAGAACTTCAGTAAGATAATCTCTATATACCTTAGTTTACCTTTCTTGCAGGCATGCAAGAAATACACATACAGGCTTGTTTAACAAAACAAACTTTATGCAGCTGATTTTGGGAAAAAATATCATGAAACCAGATTATACTTAAAAATTATCAATTAGCAAAGGGCCAGCATAGAAATATAATTAAATTAGCATAGCTTGATTTAATTTCTCTGGCTTCAAGTACTAGATGACTGTCCTCCACAATGTAATGTTTAACAGACCTGCCCTTAAGAAAATGCTTCTGATCTTTGGAAGCTACATATGTGGAGATACCTCTAAAGTTTAAGTACAATTTCATATGGCTGTTTTATTTCATTATTTTCTTAGGGTTTTTTCTTTTTATAAAATTTAAGTAGACAATACTGAAACAAAAAACTCTGCTTTTATTTTTAATGCTAGCACTGCTATGTCTTGTTATAGGGACAAAGATTTTTAAGAAATGCTTATACACATTCACCACTCCCATCCCTCTTTCAGGAAGTAAAAAAAGGAGTTGGAAGCTAAGTTCTACTTGTTTAGCTCAAATTTATTTCCATTTTTCAAGTTGGCATTTAACAAAGTAAAAGCTTGTACTTTTCTCAAAACGTTGCTTACAGGCAAAAATGTCAGATTATGTGCCAGAGCTTGTACCTCACAGCACCCCTTGCAATGCCACAGCAATTTATGCCATAGGACTAAAGAGCAACTGGTTTTAAGATGAAGTAACAGCCTCAGGATATCTTGCTGTATTGTAATACCACAAACTGTGGCTTTGCCCAAGTTAGGAAAGGAAACAATAGCTTAGAAACTGAGTCATCTACAAAAAAGGTCTGGCGTTCACAAGTTTGTGTTGGTATTATCAGGGTGCTAGCCTGGAAGAGGGTGAGTTCTTGTTGGAGACAATATGGGAAATAACCCAAGAAATAGAATAGTAAGATCAGGAAGAGCTGTGAGAAACCCATGAGGAGCAAGACATTTCAACATGTCTCTCCAACAGGCTTGGAGAAACTGTTGGCACAGACAAGCTTCTTAGTCTTTAGACGAAAACTGAGAGAATAAAAGTCAGAAGTCCTGATGCTAAAGGCAGCAATTCAGGAATCAATATGGAATTGGACAAACACTACGTGGGTATGCTATCCAGGAAAATGAAGAACTGAATGTGTTTATGTGAAGGTTCATCACCCTGCTCAATGAAAGAGGTACTTAAACTTCAGTGTATGGAATGTGTCAACAAGAGATGGAAATCTAAATAGTGGACCTGCTGATAGTGGATCAGGGTAACCTGACACGGGCACACAGAATTATTAGACTCAACATACCTTTGCACCATACTGTATGGGGTACTTTATTAATACATCATCCCCACGTTTATACTACTTAAGACAAAATATAATTTTACCCTCAAGATGTTCTATGCAATTCATCAAAGCATTACAAACACATTTTATCTTGTAGCTAAAATACACATGCAGTTAGCTATAATATTAAAAGCACTGTTCAGAACACTATCTACTCCATAGGTACCAAATCCTTAGCTAAGTCTAATGTTGTAACTCTTTTGATCTTTTTTAAGGCTCCTTCACAGAGGGCTTTCTAAAAGCAAGGTCCATAACAGCCAGTGGCCCTCCAACTAATTGAGGAGGTGTACTTTCGACAGTTACTGAGCAGCCAAATCCAATCTGAAAAACAAAATAAATACATCACTCGACATTCATGTTACCATATAAAATGGGATGAGAGTTAAATCATGAACTGTCATTCAAAAACATTATTCAGTGGGTGGAGATGCATGCTGAGTTTTCTGAGGTCCACTAAGACTATCCCTTATACTAAATTTGCAAAATGTTCCCATCAATACTAAGGAAAGGACAGTGGTTTTTCAGCAAGTACTTTTATGTACTCTGCTTTTCTGCCTTCATGCCTGATCTTACAAATAGAAGAAAATCAAGCCTTTATAACAATAGAAGTTTCTTGTGCAATGTTATTTGGATTTGTATATAATATCAGCCACAACTTTTGTCCTCAGAATTTTACTATACATTAATACTTCAAAGGAAAAAAAGAGAATGGACCCTGTTTCTCTCAGAATGCAATTGCCTATAACTACTGCTCCAGGAAAACTACAAGACTGAAAGAGACATACACCTTCCAGTCTCATTACTTCTCTTTATACTGAATAGATTCAGTTCTTTGAAAAAAAATCCCTGAGTGCCACCTCTATCTTCTAACCATGACCTACCAAACCAAACAATGCAACTCTTTGAGTGCATGCAGCTCACGTGTTGGATTACTTGACCTTGACTGGTTTGCAACTATCAGCTTAATTTTCATCTTTCCCTACTAAGGGTGTTTGGCAGAGATGTGGGAAGAAGATTTTTCCACAAAAAAAATTTGCCAGACATATCTGTCATTTGTAATTCTTCTAAGCAACGCACCCAAGGAATTTTATCTGATGTTGCTGATGTGTTCAGGCTTTTAATACACTTACCCTACAAAATGAACTAATTTTTCCTTGTTTTTGTCTACAGTTGTTGAAATGTTCACTATAGAACCATGAAGATATCTTCTTGTTAAATCCTCTCCCTCCAAAGAAATTAATAATCTTGGCTTGAGGTCCAAGTATTTCTCTCTACTAACAATTTCCAGAAGACTCATGTTTATATCTAAATTTTTCACATACTCTCTACAAAATATTGCTGATTAACAGTCTCACTGATACATGCATGTAACTAAAACATTTTTCCAGCCCACTTAATCTCGCCTTCACAGATGTGTCCCTCCACATCTTTCAGAAGTTTAGAGCAAAGATAATTCGATAAAAATCCTAGTCCAGCACTCTATGACCATCCCCTTGCTTCCTATAAAACTCCTTTCTTCATCACATCAAACACAAACTGCCTCTTTTCTTTTTCAGGATGCAGCCACCTTAGTTGTTATTACTCATTCATGCCAGAGCCCATGATGATAGAACCTCTTGCCTTTGTACAAGTTTGAAAACAGCACCTCATTATTTTCTTCCTTGTTTCTCCTTACATGTAAGAGTAACTTATAAGCAACCAAGAAGCTATCCCTCCCTCTAAAATTCTCCTTAGCTGTGATGCTTACACAGAAACCATCCAGCTAGCTCAAAAGAAGTTACTGACTGGAATGGACGTTCTCCCATGTCTTTACCTCAGCTTGTCAAAACTCAACATCTAAATGTGTTGTTATGCCCAAATAAGATTTTAACAATGGGAGTTTTTTTCTCACACTTCAATTACCTGACAGAAATGAGCAAAAAATAATAATTTTTTCTGCAGATGCAATGAGTGGTTTATCTGCAGAATCAGGAACATGTTTACTGACAAAGGACACTCTACTGATGCACTAAGAGATTAGTACATCACACAGATTTACCCAACAATAAATGAAGGAGGTCCTGACCTCAGCAAGGTTTTCATGAAAGGTTGTCCCACAACGGGTACATGTCAAGTAGCGTAGGGACCATCTTACCCACACTTCTTACGAGTAATCTGCAGATCTGAACTTCATTCTGACCAACTACCTGTTGTTGGAGGATGTGTCAGAAGGGGAAGTCGTGTTTTACAAGAGATACAGATTCTTTCTTACATACTTGGAGCTTGTCAACATAAACATTATTAAAGGAAGAGTAAGCAGCAGCACATATACATCCAGAATAAACCCCAAACCGTTTACACATTAACGAAAATAGAAGAGTGTCACTGGGGATTACTTACTGTTGTACTGAGGCCTTTAATATCAGTAGAATGGACTGCTCCATTTTGAGTCTTCAATTTAGATCTGCAAGCCTCTATTGATTTTTCCTGAAGCCTTTTTGCTTTCTAAAGATAGTTAGAAAAAAGAGAAAATGTTTTAATTCAAATTAATTGTGTCACTTGCACTTGTTGGAAAATACACAAACAAAGAAATGAAATAAATGAAGTGATAATTCGATTGGCCTTTAATTGCAGGTACCCTCCCTCTGGTTTGTGACTCCCTCTTGTGCTGGGTACCGGAAAACAGAATAAATGGACATGGCTTTGCAAGGGTGAGAAGGGAATCATCACTTGCTATGACCTGCGGGCTATATTGTTCCTCATGCAGCCATATATGCTGTCAGCCTTCATCACCACAAGAGGACACTGTTGCCTCACGCTCAGCTTGTCACTCCACACATGGCACACGTCCGCCCAGCCAGTCAGTCCCCAGGCTATGCTGATGTGCAACACCTTAATACATCCCATATGTGTGACTTCACATTTTCTTTTCCTGAACTTCATGAGCTTTTGGCCAGCGCATCCCTCCAGCTTGTCAGGGTCCTTCTGAACAGCAACCCTACCTCTCAGCACAGGGATTGCTTCCTCCAGCTCCAGTGTCATGCGTGAACGTGATGAGGATGCATACTGATCCAATATCGAAGTTGTTAATGAAAATGCGCAAGAGTATCAACCCTATAATTAATTCTGCAGAATATCATTCAAACCTGACTGCTAGTTAAACTTTAATCACTGACCACTGTCCTCTGAGCCCATCAGTCCAGCCACTCTTTTTATCCAACTTGTAGTCCACCTGTATGTAGTCCAGTCCATATCTCCCCATTTTGGCTACAAGGAGGCTACAAAAGACTGTGCTGAAAACCTTGCTAAAACTGAGAGAAGTAACATCTATCTTTCTGCTTCTCCAGAGCAAATAATTTTATCCCAAAAGGCAACCATGTTGGCACCGCATGGTTTGTCCTTGGTAAATCCATGACAGCCATCACCAATCATCTTTTTGTCCCTTGTGCCTAACACAGCTTGCCAGGGACTCAGTTAAAACTAATCAGCCTGTAGTTCTCTAAATCCTTTTCCTTGCCCTTTTTAATTTCTAATTCTAGCATGGATCTTTACCACAGACCAGGGAGGTGCTAGCACATGAAGAAAATTATTCTCTTTTGCATCTCCTTTAGGAAATGAAGAAAAATTAAATTTAGCTGCCAAAGCATTTCTTTTCAGTCTGATTTCATTCATTCTCCACCTTAGTCTGATTGCCTAACCAAGACTCTAATGTTCTTTTGGAAAAGCAGACATACTGCAAAAAGAAACTCCTTTCATCATAAAGTATTTCCTATCTTGAAAGATGTTTGCTGTACTAAAAATAGGGAATAAAGTATTAGAAAAAATAAAGTAAGAATGACAAGGGTTTTAGTTTCAACAGTTTCAGAACAAATATACACAACCTCCACTCCCCACCCCCCAAGTGCATAAACAAAGTTGATTCCTAATCTGTGATTGCAATCAGAAGAGCAGAAAAAACAAGTACTGCGCAGCTTTGCCAATACAGCTTACGGTTCATTCTCCTATGTCTGTGTGAATATAACTTTGACTATAATTTCTACTTGAATATTCTCATAATTAAGAAATGTATTTGGAACTTCACAACTATAGCAACTACACTGTGAATCTAAATTTTGCTCCGTCACTCAGATTTCTTACCTTCAATGCCTCATAGTTGGATGTCCGAGTCAAGAAATTTTTCCAAGATTTATCTACCATTTCTCTCTGCTTATGGATAGCTTGGATCTGTAATATAAATGGAATTTACATGATGCAACACAAACCTCAGGAGTTTTTCTGATTTATGTGCTTGTGCTGTTTGAATAGTATGTTCAGCTATGCCCCTTTGGCTACCTTAGCTCATCTCTCTCACCTGAGATTGGATGATAGTATTGTAGTAATGCACTTGTCCTTTAAAAACTTCAATTATGCACTATCTTTTTAAAAAAAGGCTTACCTTCTCTGCAGACTAATTTCCCCCTCTTCTAACACAGATGTTGAAAGAGCCCCAGCTCTTTCAGGAGTATTTTCTGTATATTCTCACTCTCAAATGCTGAATAACACAGATGGAATCAGTTCTGGTGACAAAAGTGCAGGCATCATAATGCATGACAATCCCTCAAAAACACTAACATGAGATTTTAGACAACTGGACCAAGTGATTGTACTTCTCAGACAGCAGGAGAGGATGAGACAAGAGATGAGCAAAAGTGCCAAATGTTTGCCTTATAACCAAAGCTGGGAAATGGCTATACCTGCTCACTTGCAGCATGCTGGGAAGCACAAAGCCCTACTTTCTGAGGTAATGAAGCTCTGTGAATATTCAGCCAAGGGAACTTATAACAGAGGCTTATGTTTCATTTGAAGAAGCAGATGTAGTTGTAATAGGTACTTCAAATTGTTATCTGCTACAGATGAACACAGGTGCAACTCTATAGTAACATAATGATTATTTCTCATTACACCATTGCTGATGCATCACTGATGATACTGCTTCATTTTTTCATGTTACTCTCTAAATACTGGCAAAATTATACAAATTGGGAGAATTGAGGTTAACCTAATTTAATTTAAAGTTAAAGTTCTGCTGCTGAGACAGATTAAAATATCTTCAAGCAGTGTACACATACAGGATTTTCAGCATTATATAATAAGAAAATATTCATATAAATTGACAAAAAAGCTTACATGGGCTTTGCTTGTTTAAATACTCTTTGTCTTACTTTTGTATATGTTTTTTCCTCTTCTTGCATTTCTCGGTGGTGTTGACTTTCAAGCACTTCAGCCTGCAGCGCAGCAACCATTCTTCCAGTATCTTCTGCTGCCTCTGAAATAACTTTCAAGGCTTCCTCATCTGACGTAACAGGCCTGAAATCTTCTTTTAGCTCTTCACACATTTCACTCCAAACTTCTCCAACCTGTATGTGAAACACACACCACACTATTTGATAGTTATCTCTTTTTTCAGTACCAAATAATCAAAATATAATAGAGCAACCATCTCTCTCCTTATTATTTTTCACTTCCCAGAATTCTAATGCAAGGTTAGACTTCAGTAATGATACTGGATTATCATTCATGATAATGATAATCATGAATGATAATCCTCCCCAAGACTTCCCAAGCCCAAGCTTGAATCCACAGAGGAGTAACAGGAATGCTGATAACTACAGAAACTTATAGGAAACACAGACAGCTACAGGACACCAAATTACAAGAGTGTAGTGTGTCCTACTGGCTGCTTCTTAGAATCTCACATTGTGCGTATTATCAGAGCAAACCGCAACATGACACATAAACAGACGCTGGAATTATCAATGAAAGATCGAGTCTTGCTAGTTCTTGAACACTTCAAGCACACACAGACTTTGTTCCTAAGCAAAAAACTGGCATAAACTGAAGCATCTTTTGAGCAGGATGGCTCCCACAAAGCTTGTTACCCTGTTCTTGTTTCCTATAGGCACATCATTCTTAACTTTTGACAGTATGGATGGATACTGCATGTGGGGACAAAGATGGGAAAGCACAGGAAAACCTTTATCAGAATGTGCTGCCTCCTCTAAACTGACCTTACTGCACAAAGAGGCAGTCCTACTCTCCAGCCCCTTCCCAATTTCTTACTCTTGTCCTGCAGCATTCCTGTTTCTTGAGCTGGCAAACAGTTACAACTATTTTTTCTGAGTTATTTTTAACTTGTGTTGGTTCCTAGTCTTATTTACTATGCAGTCACAAACATTTGTAGCAGTATAAAGTAAGAGTCTGGGGAGCGCTGCAATGATGGAGATGGGATTGTTTCTTTTGATGATAAAGACTGGCTTATACTCCCTGTGAAACTATAGGTGACTTGTGACATAGGTGACAGCTTTTTAAAGGTTGTTTGTTGTATCCTGAGATATATTTGCTATTTTTGCAAATGCAGATACAGTAGTAATATTTTCTTCCACAATACTCACTTTAAAGTCAATATAATGCCGTATGATAGCAAGTGTGACACAATCCTTAGCAGACAAACCAGGTAAATTTTCAAGACCTAAAAGAATATTAATCATGTCAGTATTAACAGCATGATGAATTTATCTTAAAATGTAACATTCTAAAAAAGACACCATCTTATTTGTCATACAATCACATGCAAAATTTTATCTTTATCATACACACCCCAGTCAGTCACTGTTCTAATCTCGAGCAGGCTTTTGGTGATAAAACATCTGTTTTCTCCACAATAAATTCTCTAGAGTGGCTCCAGTGACCTTCCAGTCACTTGGAAAGTCAGGATAGTTCTGCATTTGCTACGCTTTTGTGGTAAGGGTTTGATCTTCCATTAAAGCAAATAGTTGAGTCCACAGGTCACAGTTTCTAAAGAAGCAGTTCAGCACAAATAGAGTTTGCTTTAGCTGTGAAGTAGCCAACAGCAGAATCGTATTATAGGGTGTCCAGTACTTTGTTTCAAAGCTTCGTAAGGAAGGTGTCCTCCGTCTCATAGACTTGAGCCTTGAGCATCACGCGTCCATCTTTTTAAAAATACTTTGACAATATGTGTAAAAGAATAAGGTAAAGAAGTATGGTTGCTAAGACCATGCCTCATTTTTGCATGCTGAATGTTAATGATATTTGACTTTTAAAAAACCCCTATATATAGTCTATCAAATCTCATTCTAGACTTCATCATACCATCTGTGTGGTAACCGGGAACGTATCATCTATCTATTAGAGTGTAATTACATCATATTTTTAAGTTAAAGAAATACTATAGATAAAGACCAATTAACACTGATTTTCTAGATCACCATGTTACAGCCTGTTGTGGAGCATGACTACGGTAAGAGGAAGATGCTGAGAAAAGTCTATTAAAATCTTTCCATTTTGTTATTATCCACTTCCATGTCATTTCAGTACTTCACAGGAGACATTACAAGGTATATAACTAACATAAGAGGTTAGGATAAAGTTGAAACGATAGCTCATGCATTTTTGCTTTAATAAAGAATTTATTTGTGATCGAACATTTAACATAATGAACACTAATAAGAATTAATAAGAGTCTGGATTACAACAGAGGAAGAACTAGCTATAGTTTATTAGAGAAACTAAGGATGTTTTCAAACCAGTTGGTTCTCTAGGATACCCAGGGAACTGGTTAAAGCAATCCCAGAACAATTACTGATCATCTTTGAACCTGTGGAGGATAGACATGAAAAAACAAACATAATACCTATTGTTAAAAGGGGAAAAGGACAAGTCAGAGAATATTGGTTCAGTTCAGTTCCTGAAAAAAACCTGAAACAAATAATTAAACAAATAAAGTATATGTAGCTAACAGTGAAACATTTTTATCCAAAACAAATTAGTAAAAACTATGGTCTAGCTTTTGTCTACAGCCATATAAGAAATCTTACAGATATGGAAGAGTTTATCATGTATCTTGACTTCAACTTAGGTTTTTAGACAAGAGTGTAATGAATATTCATATTCAGGGTGCAGGTAACAGAATTCAGAGGGACTGCAGCATTCCAAAGGAAAAGATTCAAATGCAAATTAATCTTGCCAATCTGAAAAATTATCTAAACACACAGAATTTAATTCAGTAAGGACAAATAAAAAACTCTAAATGTAGGAACAGTCATTTGTACAAATCCGGGATGGTAGATGACTATACAAGATCCTAAGTCAAATGAACAAACAACATCATGTCATTATGAATACATTAATTGTTATATTGATGTCAGAATGTTTATTTACAAGACAAGTAGAGTAATGTATTTGGCTGTGAGGTTTCTGCTGGAGTACTACGTTCAGTTTTGAGACTCTACAGATCAAGAAGAATGTGAATCAATTGGAAAGACTCAAAAAACCTACTAGAATAATCAGAGGTTATGCTAGAAAATGAGATCAGTGAGTAATGTCTTTCTTAATCTAGGGAAATAAAATTAAATGTGAAAGTGTTAAAATATGAAAGATATTGTGTGTGGGAAAACAAATCACAGAAAATTTCAAGCAAATTCGAGGTTTAATTCTAGGAAGACTCTTCCTAATGGTAGGGGCAGCAAAGTACTGAGGAATTCTTGAAATCCCCATCAGTATGGACTTTTAAGAACAGGATGAGCAAGCATCTATTAGTAACAGTGTTGACGCATCTCAAAGTTTCCTTTGACCTTTTTTTTTTTTCTTTTATAGTGGCTTTATTGATTGCCAGTGAACAAGTTCAGTTCAGTTCAAATATGACACTAACAAGGCAATTCACTTGTCTTACCTAGCTTGCACAATAATGAATAAAGTTTTGCCCGTATGTTTTCTGAAATTTCCATGATGGCAAAGCTGGGACAGTTGGCAGGCATGGGAATGACCTCTTGCTGTTTCTGGAAGCTGCTAGCAATAGGTCTCTTCATATCTAATAATTTCAAAACACAAAGCCAGAGTAGAAGAATTAAAAGATAGTATGTTCCCAAAGCTAATAAACTTGGAGGAAATGCTATCTATGTAATGAAGTATGAGGGTCTTTAGCAGGCAGCTATGGACATATTCTTTTCTGTGATGCCTCCTCCAAAACACAACAGTTCTATCTTACTTTGTGGATGCTATGTAAATCATTCTGATGGTTTGGCCAGGAATTTGAACATAATTTGAGCCAGGAAATATTAATTAGCATGACTAAAGATTTGCAAGAACATAGCACTCTCCTTACATCTTTTTACAACATATAACAAAACACAATGCCTTTTGAGTAAGAAATGATGTAGTTTTAACTGTCCAGCATTAGAAAAGCTGTTCAGGATACTAGCCATGGTTCTGTTCATTACCTGGTTCATTCCCAGCTGATGCAGAAAATGCCAGCTAGCGGCCTGACTCCAAACAAAACAGAGAGGAGGTATTTTGGGCTTGGTAAGAAATACAGCATAAAGCTATATATATTGTAATTTACTTTCATCAGGATTCAGACTACAAAAGCAAATACTGTCTTTGCTTAACTTTATTCAGTAGAACTGCTCACAGTTTCACATGCATTATAAAACTTACCAACAATCCTTCCATATCGATCATGTTTGACTCCTAGATCCATCTCTTCCTGTCTCCATAGCTGTATTAGAAGGTTAGCTGCTGTTTGATCTTTCGCCCCTCGCCAGGTACTGATGTGCAAAGTGGTTTTAGGGTTGTCACAAAATTCAACCAAGATCCCAAGAATTATATTGCACAGGTTCCTTTGCTTTAACTTGGTGAAAAGGAAAAAATGTTTAAAACTGTTCAAAACACAGTGATGTCTACCTTCAAAAAGATCAAGAAATTGCATAGTATGTAATCAAGTAACTGCAAGCTTTTCATCACAATTATTTGCACAAAACTGATATATAAACTTGTAAATCTTTCAAGTTTCTGGAATCCTACCATGCAAAGCTCCATAAATCAAGGAACACGAGGAAAATGAGTGTAGGATCACGTAAGATGCACATACCTGTGTGTAGAATCACATAATAGGTTTTGGATACATGCCTCCAGGCTCATCACATGCTGGAGAATATACTACTACCAAGATTATTTTTTTAAGCAACAGACTCTGGAGGCAGTGGCTGAGCAGTACCACACAGCACCTGTTCTGTTTTATGGCCAGATCTTTTGGCAGCAGCTAAGAGTATGGAAGGATCTGCAGCCTTGCGCTGCATGGGCATCAGAAGCTGGCAGTACGTCCAGTGAGAATGAGGAGGGAATGAAACAGGAAAGATGCATGCTTATTTTGACAGGTGGAATGCCTGTGCCAATTCTATGTCCAAGACCCACAGAAGTAGCTATACATACAAAACACATGTACAAAGTAACTTTCAACATCAAAACTCTTAAAGCCTTGAAATGTATACTAATTCTGCTCTTACTAACTTCAATACGAAGAAAGAACTGAAGCGCTTTTGTAAACAGAGATGTCATCCAACATAAGACCACAGGCTGAGTTTTCTTTTAAAAAGAGTGTATTTTTGGTAGATTTAACGTCCTCTGTCAAGTATTTATTTTTAAAAAAAGATACATGGAAAATCTGTCCAATCATTTCTGAGCACATATCCTGGTATGTGATTACCTTCCTATCTCAGGGAATTACATACACTGATGTTTTTCTTAGTATTATAATAGTCTTAGGAGATACTGTAACAAAAATAATGCAGTTTCCATGCTGTTTTACTACTTTTTCATTCTGTAACAAAAATAAAAATACCTACTGCCAACAAATCCAGAAGGAGAAAAATGCCTTGTTTTTCAAGAAAATAATTCTCTGCAATGTAACATCCAATGACACAGGACCTTAAACAGAAATAATTTGACTGTGTAGAAACATTTTTATGCTTTAGAACGTTCTACAAGCATCTCATTTTTTTTTATTGAATTGCACAAATATATTTGGTATGCAATACGCTTCATACCCTGAAGGTATGCAGGGGAGTAGAAAAATCATGTTTCACATGCCTTTTCATTTACACTGTATAACTCAATATACCCACTTGACTGCTCTTCCTTCTCTTGCAGGTGGCACACCCTCCTTGTAGCAGCTCAAGAAATCTGGCAGGTTCACAATGAATTGGATTAGAATATGGATTTGAGCTAAAACTAACTCAGTAGAAGAGCCTAAAATTTAGCTGAATCATGTCCCTGATCTGGCTTATTGCAGGGCTGTGTGAGTATTTCTGCCAGCAGAATCAAGGGGGTGAGGCAAGCAAAACCTTTTTTGGCAACAGTGTTTACTTCCAGTTTAAAATGATCATGAACCTAGTATTCATGTTGCTGTTGCTTCCTTCTCTTACTTCCTCACTTATGGTCATTAAAACAGAAACTGAAGGGATCTTCTGCATCAGTCTTTTCTCCCAGACAAACACATCATTTGGCTTTCAATGTATTTATCAACCTCTGCCTTAAAACAAATTAACTTTTGGTTATTCCTCCTACGTATTGGCATTCTCTGATAGCAATCATTAAAATATTTCTAGCCCAATATAGCCAGTTGACAAGCACTTCTTATGCTTGCACAGTTTTTAGCTAATACTGGTCTGTCCTTGCCTTCTGTTTACTTCTCTGAAGTTATTTACAGACCCTAACCATACACCTCTCAGAGAGTCTTAGGTAACTCTGCATGTCAGGAGGTCATTTTGTGTGGTGAGTGAGGTCGTCATCCTGAACCCTTATTTAGAAAAGAATACATACAGAATATTCCATTTATTTTCTATCATTTTTAATTAGTCAAATTATATGAAAGATTTTTGTACATTAAAAATAGAAGAAAGGCCTACATGTGCAGAGAAAGGCCATAGCACTGCAGACCTAAAAAATACCAGATTTGACATTTTTAAGTTACTGCTGCTAAAATACTTTACTAACCACAAGCAGTCGAGTGCGCTGAGGAGGAGACAATTGTGGCCTAATTCACTGTGTAACTTCTTTGGATCCATCTGAATGAATGTGATCAGTATATCCACTCCTTCATAGCTGAAGAGTTCCTGTTGAAACGTTAATTAAAGCAGTATGTTTCTTAAATGATATTTACTAAATAACTACATATAAAAATACAAAAGAAATTGAAAAATTTAAATATTTATATTGTAATAAATTTGGCCCACTCATTAGAGCAGGATATATTCCTTATGATATACATAAGAAAAAGAGATTTTCAGTTTTTCCAAACTGCTAATCTCATTTGTTAACACACTTTCATATATTCACTTCAAAACCAGGTAAATTAGCAGTTAAATAGGTGAGACACTTCCTAGTGAATTTCTGAGTGATTTTGCATTTTAACTGTCACTGCCACCAAAACCCGTTATCAGACCTGACTTGCTAGTGATGAATTACAGTTAACATCTGCTTTTGAATAATTAAAGAGAAGCAATATCCTTTAAATGAAAATATATCATATTTTGATATTTTCTGCACAGTATGAGGTAGAAAGATATATACCTTTCTGTGGAGATCATTTTCACAGAGAGCAGACAAAAGAAATAATATATCAGCTTGGATTTCCAGTAGAATGGCATCTTCTTTCTCTTTAGATTTGTTTGCTGCATACTTTAGGATATCTATAAATGAATACGTTTTATGCATGTGAATGTCCTATACACAAGTCAGAATTCTATTACAGCTGTTCATTTAAAAAAAAAAATAATCAAACTTAACACCAAGGGATTTTTAAAGAAATCTACTTATGCTGTTCAGTTTTATCTCCTCTGTTTTGTAATAGCTTACAGAAGCGCAGCACTCTGATGCTGTATCTTCATGGACTTTACTCTTGGTGACAGAGGTAATGATAGCAGCTTGCACGCACTTCTTCCTTGTTCAGCCTCTGTGCTACCCCTTGTATTGTGCCAGTGCAACGAAATCAGGGAACTGATCTGAATTAAGCAACTCTTAGAAAAAGGCTACGAACTTACTGATTTGCCCTGCTGTACAGCCTCACAAACATCTGTACTGGCAGCAGAAACACGGGAGACATAAAATACCACCACTGCTGAGAAAATCAGGCTTGGAACCACTATGTGAAAGATGACGTTCAGACCCAGAACACCCTCAAAGTAAGAAAAGTTACTTGAATCTGATATGTAAGGTATAGTGTTAATTTTGCTTTCACTAAAATCTGTAAGTTTCCACAGAGTTTTCACTGGAGTTCAAATTTCAGCCGAGGATATTAAAACTTCTATTTCTAGGCTTCCTGTTAGAACATATTCTTTGAATTCCAAAGGATCTTACCTATTTTGTTTCTCCCAGTATGAGTCTTAGAGAGTACTGAAAACTTTTTATTATTGTAAGAAAAGAACTTAGTGTGTATTGCAACATAAAACCAAATGTAACAGTAGGTGTATGTTACTGAACAAGAAAATGCTCTAAAATTGCAGAAGCAGTGATTCAGCAGTTTTATTCTGCTTTTATTCTTCATAATATTATTCATATAAAAGTACATTGGTTTTAATTTTCATCTACTCTAAAGAGGGGTTGTGGAAAGTGACACTGTAACAGACAGGCAGAACAAGACTCATGGCTGGAGTTCCAACAGGCTACCATAAATGTACGATGTAACAAATGCAGTATAATAAAGGGAAAAGGGGCAGCTTTCACTCTGAAATTAAAGACCTAAGCTTTTACAGCTGTCTGTTTTGTTTAATTTGTTCAATTTTCTGTGTTACAGTGTAACAAAATTCAAAATCAAATCAAATACATCTTGGATTAATTGAGGTTTTTTAGTTTTTGAGCAAAGAAGTAACACACTAAAACCAAAGCACACAAAAAAGCACTAACACTCCTAGTGTCAACAGAAATGCACTAATTTAAGTAGAGCAATACAAACTGTACTTTACCCAGTAGCTGGCTAATTGCTCCCTGGTCACACAAATTAACGTTCACAGCATCATCATAAAGGGACACAACAGATCTCAGCACTCTCAGGCTGTAGCGCATTTGTGCAAGTTTGTTGCCACGACCACCTGTTCCATGGAAACTGTTACCTTGACCAAGGAAACGATCTGCGGAGCAACCACAATGAGTATTTCTTTTTGGCTGACAGCGTAAATTCAGAATAATAATGTGCTTGAGGGAACAACAACAAAAAAAAGCCTTACCAGTGTAAGCTGAAAAGAAACAACAAAAAAAATCCCTTCATGTCAGAAAGCCTTCTTGTTTAAAAACATCTAGTAATAAGCCTGTGTAGGGCTATACTTTTTACATTCATAAGAAAGGTTTGATTTTAGTGAACATTTTAAATTATTAATTTTTTTTAAATCTTACTAGGTTAATGAGCAGTCTCCAAAATGTGAAATATCTTCTCTAACATGACAGGTAATATCAATCTTTTGATCTCCATTAGACCCAAATGAAAAATTCTTCCTAGAAAACATACCAATGTTATGGTGAAAACTATCCACCCCCACAAAACCAGTCCATGAAACTGGGTACAGTTAGTTATCTCTTTGCTTAGCCCATACTTTTAGCTGATGGTCACAAACCTGCTTTAATCTGGAAGCTGTCTTACTGTGTACAGCAATAAGTTTGAGTTATCGCGTCCTGTCTCATGACAGGAATTACTGGATGGACTTGTTGCCACAAGTATACTTGACTAGCTTAAGACATGGGCAGTAGAGATGTGTGGCAGCCCACACAACTGAAGGAGTATCAATATAGTGGTACACAGGGAATGGGGCACCAGCTTATCTTTCAGTAGAAACAAAAATATTATGGTCATTTCTTTCAGAAAGATTAGTTTCCTAAGTGACCTATTGCAAAAGAATCATTCTAACCTCATGAGTTTTACATTTTTCCCTCTTGTCAAAGGAAGTAAGTTCAGTTGAGTTGTGTTTTGAGGTTACTGTGTATGACAGCCATGAGCACCTACTGACCTTGGCCTATACACCATTCTAGAAACACAAGGAGAAGGGTATTCGCTTGGCAGGACAAATATTTATCTACTAACAAGGGAGCCACTGAAGCTAACACAGCAATTGCATGAAGCTGTAATTCTTCATATTGGGCAGCAGACCAGTCATGAAATCCAGGCTTTTGGTTTGGTTTTACATAATAAAGCAAAGCTGGCATCACATCACTTTCACTTAGAAGCTGCAGTCAAGACAAAGAGAAAGAGAGACAGCTTACAGGTTTCAGGTGCAAATAAGAAAAATCTAAAGCAATGACTCAATCTGACCTGTCCTACACCACGAGAATTATTTTTTATTGAGAAAGTATGTGATGAACGCTGCCAGTACAGACAAACTGTTTATATCCTGTAGCATTCCCACAGACTGTGATGTGTTAAACTTTATTATGTTTTTCACATGTATTTCAGTAATGCTTTGCAATCACTTGTCAGTTAATTTTCCTAGCATGGTCTAGGTTTGTAACTTTTCTAAAATAGAAACTGTGTGCTGCTTTCAAACAGCAGAACTTGGTCTAAAGTTATGTATGAATTCTTGATTTGGAGAACAGCTGATTTCAGTCTACTGGACTATGCCAGATGGACAGCTAAATAATATTCCTGCGATTCTTCTGACCTCCCCCCCCCCCCCCTTTTTTTTTTTTTTTGCTTT
>JAVJGI010000050.1:74763939-74776563 GCA_035590275.1 Ibycter americanus | reverse complement strand
AATTTTTTTTTTTTTTGCTTTTTGTATCTTCTGTTCTGTAACAACTTACCTGTATAGCAGATGGGTCTTTAGAAAAGACTCTTATTATATTAAACAGTAACTTCTTCAGCTCAAAGTCCTCATAAGAGTAGGTAAGTTTAAGACCTTTTACCAAGGGATTGGGAATTTTAACTATGGAGGAAATTGTAGACAAGTTACAAAAAAATCACCATGAAAAGTAAAAACAGTGTAATTATGCAGTATGGAATCTCTTACCTTCAGTAAATGTTGCAAGTACTATTAAGAGCTCTGCAAATCCACTTTCCTAATAGGTATTCAAAAAACATAAATGAGTTATATTAAATTGCTGCGAAATTACAACTTACGATTGAATTCTAGTTTTGCTTTTTTTGTCAGAACACAGAGTTTAATGTATGGCAGAATAAACAGAATTTTATCAAAGAAGAGATCAACCATTTGGCCATTGTACAATACTAACTGACTACAGTCCTAAGGGTACAATTAGTTAAATCCATGTCTCATTCAGTACAAGCCTGAACTTGTATGGGGAAGTCCCAAACACATGTATTCACTACTATAATCCGCCACACATGAAAACTCTATTCTCAGTAGTGTTAAGAGTTGTGTTTTTTAAAATTCATTTGTGCACATGTAAGTTTAGACATCAGGGTTATCAGTACCTAAAATTTTGTGCCTTCAGCTGTGCGTACTAAAGCACTTATGTTCAACTTCAGTGCATTTACAAATAAGCACAAGAAAACTGCATGTATGAGCAACATGCATTTACAAATGTCACATATTAACAATTCAGAAAATAAAATCTTGTAATTTACAGCTCCTGGAGAGCTAACAGAACGACAGTTATGTCTAATACAGCTACGGATAGGACTGAGGCCAGGGGGTGTCTATGCAGCACACTAGAGGCTTTGTTTCTGAGGTGATTAGAAGCCATGGTTACCAGGACACTGCTCTTCTTGAGCAACAAAATACATTAACTTGGCCTCAGTACTCCAGCAAAGCATTCACAGAGCTTTCCACAAGCTCTCAACAGGAGCAGAGCTCACAGAACACTACACAGACACTCCAACAGAATCAAACGGTTCTATTAGTTTTGCAACAGCTTTTTAGACGCATTCCCAAAAAGCTCTGCTCTGATTTGTTTGGCCTAGACCTGGAAGTTAGCATAAACCCAAATGATTTTAACAATCAGAAAGATATTGCAAAAGTAATTTTAAAGAAAATATTGAAGTACACAACTATATTGCCTATTAGCTTTTGTCTCTACAGTATCTATATTCTCTGTACAAAGTCATTGCAAAGTGGTTACATCAAAAACAACATTAAACCTTATTATTTTCCTTGCTGATCAATGCAAATTCAGACGGAAACCAGTCAGCAATTACCAAACAGACAGTTTTGTTCTAACACAGAAATAATCATAATTAATATCATTATAAGCTTTACTTTACATATATTTTCCAGTTTACTTGTGGTGAGAAGATGATTTTCCTTTCCAAAGGCTCAGATTCTTATGTTGATTTCTGAATTATGTTAAATACAAGACTGAGTTTTCTGAAGTTGTTTGGGTAGTATATTAAGACAAAAAGAGAACATTCGGATGAAAATTTCTCTGGTATTATCTACAAGGCAGGATTCAATGGTAATGTTAATGTTTTTGTCTACCAGGTATTTATAACTTGTAAAATCTCTAGGGAGGCTGAGAATACAGAACCTAAATTAAAACATTTTTCTTTTTTTTCTTCATTGAAACAATTTTTCTTCCTTGTAGTATAAGGAATTAAAAACTTATCTTGTAGGAAAACACTCCCCTGTTTCTACAGCCAGATAAACAATTTGAATGTTTTAGACATCAAGTATGTTGCTGCAATAGTATAACAGACATTTCATAATCGTTAGTGATAAAATGGAAAACTTGAATGAAAAATCTGTAATCTTCATTGCAGACTATAAAATCTATCTAGTATTACTGCCAATTGGGAAACTTCTACTCAAGTTGAGAAATTAATTCCCTGAAAGTAATCCATTCCTGAATGGCCAATAGATCTACGGGAATTTGGTTGCTTAATTTTTCAGTATGTATGTCACAACTTTAAATGATGTTCTAAATCTCAGCTGTAAAACAAGACAGTAAAAGAACATTAACATCTATAAAAAGTTAACTTCTCTTCAGTTTCCTCATAAAAATTCTGGAATATTACAGAAGAATGAGTCATCTACTTTTTAGGCAAGTCATGATAGTGCATTCTGGACTACAATTATGTGATCTAGTCTTATGTGCTTCTTATTAACTGGATATAAGTAATTATTTTCTCAGCTTCTTATTTAGGGGTTCTGAGCTGATTTTTGGAGGATCCTTCTTGTGCCTGGTTATGAGGCATAGATATTTCAGTTGAATTTGGGCCATCTGAATATAGCCTGTACTCCCACATCCTCAAACAGCAAAAGAGATTGAGTGCAAAACTCCTTATAACAGAATGGCACATCTGAGAATCTGCACAAGTATACAAGAGTTAACATTAACTTTTGCACATGAATAGTGTTGGTGTAGTTTTTTAAGTATTAAATAAGGTTGATGCTAGTACTCCAGAATAATGACCTACAGACTTGGAGTCTCTTTGAGGTAAAGGGAATTGCAGAAAGAAAAATTGTTTCTTGCGCAGCAAATCTAAGAAAGAGAAAGCAGAATAGAACAAATACTAGAGCCCTAATGGGCAAAAAGTACTGAGTATATAATATCAAAGGAGAAGTTATTAGTCTCTGGAATACAACTATACATACTTACAATCATAGCTGCTTCAGGATTTTCAGCTAGTAATGTGGCAATCACCAAGAGGTCATTCCGTAGCTGGCGATCATAATGCCGGAAACCATGCATGAGAAGGTCTACAAACACTTCTTTCAAAGCACTTAAAAGAAAGTGAAATGCATTTTATCTTTTCTTTTCATATTCTAATTTTAAACAGCTCTAGATATATATGCATCCTCATTCAGCATCAACCTTTTCAAAGCCTTAGGGTTTAACTGCAAGAGAAATAACTTAAAACTTTATTATGAAATGGATTCTTATGTGCACCTCTAGACATCCAATTTAAGCATATATGCAAAGTGCATGTATTGCAAATTGCACCTTCCACTGTATGTGTTGTAATTAATTAATAGAAAGACATAGTATTTACTCAAGCATGGAACTGGATATTTTTGAATTATTATTGAGAAGAAATGGTCTAACCCTAAATAGTTAAACCCATGTCACTTACACTAGCAAAGGATCTAGAACTAAGCTTTGTACAATCTAGCATAGATTTTCCTACTAATTTTATAACATAAGCATTTCAACAGTGCAGTAATACTGGCCTACTGGGCCTAACATGAGCTTGAAAATGGTGCAAACAACTTCTTCATCATACAAAGGAACAGATAGGGCTATACCTCCTGCACTGTGCAGCAGAGCACCTTGAACTCCCTCTTACCCTGTAACGGAAACAACTGGTAGTGGATCGCTGTGTTCATGAAATAAAGAGAGGCTTGACAATGAAATAGTTTGGAAGTTGACTGGATGTGCTTTTAGGTGGACCCTGGCCACTGAGTTTGAAAGCTACCCGGCAGGCACCTCTTGGATCATATATAATTTCCTGGCATCTCACAGGCCACAGTGCTATCTAACTTGCTGAAAGAGAAACAGATACCTGAGGGGTCTAAATCGTAGCCTGCTTGGCTATAAGGTCTGATCAAGTAGTGCTTCCATTTCGGAGAATCAGATGTGTTAATACTGAAACCTTAATGAGGACTTAATGAGACACCACCATTCCCCATTTGTATTTTCTCTCAATTAATTTCAAACAAAATGCTACACAATAGCAATGCTTTAGATGTCTCCATAAAATGCTTCTCTGTACTTACTGTACACATTCCAAGCTACTGAGCTGATTAACAACTTCTTCTTTTGACGTGTTTTCTAACAGGTTCCATAGGATTTCTGAGGAATGGAACACCAGCTGTCCTGAGGGATCAACATCATTTAGATACAAACAGAGTCTGCTGGCTGCTTGGGCCTTCATCATAAGTCTGCAGTTTACTCCTGAAATTATGAAAATCTGAATAATTAATTACCTGTAGGTCAGTAGTTATTTTAGGCATGTTCAGAGAACAAATGATCTAAGATCAGAGGTAACGAGACTGTTGAAATAACAGTTTGTACTAACCAGATCTGGAGAGATGCTGGAGAGCTTTAAGTACCCACAACTTTTCAGTAAGTTGATTTTCAACTAATGCTAGAGACAAAACTAGAGTTTCTGCTAATCCTCCTAATTCAGCCATCTGAATTTTGTAGTTTGCACTTGTTGGCTGGTAACCTGCACATACAATAGCGTTAGTCATAATGCAGTAAATATTCAGAATTATTGTTACTTCATAAAATATTCACCCTTTCTCAAGAAAGGATTGAGAACCAAGTATCATTATTTCCTTAGTCCTAAAACTGATTGAAAAAATAATCTAATAAACAATAGAGGTTGTTTTTCTTATATCTGAGTATTAATAGTGCCTAAAGCATATCCAACAGACTTACCCTCAGAAAGACTAAAATGCTATATAAACAAATTAATTGCTTCCTAGAATTTACAGAATGAAAGAATAAGCAAGGTTACGGAAAGGTGAAAAACCTTCTTCAGTTCATGCAATAAGTTGCTGGGGCAGGACCTAGTTATCTTCTGCAGCCTATTTACTAGAGAATTAATGCCTTTATTACTGTATTACTTAAAATATGTGAATCCAACCTTTGATTTATAAGCTTGACTTTCTAATGTGTCCCTGTTTTCAGTTTTGTCCATGCATATGCAAATCCATACTTCATTACTGAATTACGGGGGAAGGGGAAGCATTGGGAAAAGAAATTTATATTTATATATGCTAACTCATGAAAGCAAAGTTTATCTTAAATAGCTTAAAATATATATATCAAATTACATGAAATGCAGGATTGATAAATGCAGATAATGCATGTGGTGAAACAAGTTTTAACTAAGCAAGAACTCTGATAGGGTCTAAGTTGGTATTACTTTACAGGTAAGAGAACTCTGCAGGATCAAACTTTAGCAAGATTTACCTATTTGCTTAGAGATGAAGAATTTGACTTAAAAAATCAGACTAAAATACCTCATTCATTTTTGAGATAACATACTTTATTTTCTAAATCTGGAGAAGAATAAAATCTCTCAATATTTAACATTCACTTATCTTGATGGAATTCTTTACACATACGCACTAAATGCACACACAGCTGCTTGCAGGATTTGAGTCTTGTTTGTAAGGTAAAACCAAATTTATACGCTTTCGTATTTCTACAATCTTGTGAGGGCTGTTGCAGCTGCAGCTTCTTTAGGCCTCCTAAAATAAATGAAAACTAGCAAGAGGACACAGGAACTAGTGCCATGCCATAGGAATGCTGCAAAGGAGCACACTGATGTCCAGCATGCTCCCTCACCTGCCCTCTGGATCCACATGGTGACAATGTTCATCTGTAGCATGGCTCCCTATAAATCTAGTGCTGTCTCACAGCATGTGATCCTGTGCCCCTCTAGGAGAAGATCCATGACAGACTTCGTCTGATAACAGCCTCTGGCACTATCATAAGGGTCAAAGGAGTAAATAGGAGCGGATTCTGATGACAGTTTGCATGCCTATCTGTAATACCAGAGGATCATGCCTGAGCTCATATGAACGCACTACCAGCCTCTTTCTGCAGAGACAAGTCACACAATTTATTCAAAGCCTACACTCAAATGTGTCCATATAATATGAACTCAATCAAATTTAGATGGGCTCATATCTATCCCTCACAAGCAACACAAGTGAAACCAGAGCTGCTTCTCTCCAGGCTACACATACAAAGTTGAAAATAACATTTCCCTTATATTCTGATCCTAACCACTCCTTCTTCCTCCACTATCCATATTTCAGAGAACTTGTGACCACTTCACATTTTCTAGATCCCATAAAGGTAATAATTAATTCCTTGTACACTGATGAACTAATTTCAGGTTTTGAGTATGTATTCCTGTAAAAACTTTAATTGCATGCTTGCTAATGCTGTATATTTAATATATGAGATACGGTAACTGGTTATAAAGAAAAATTAATCCATAGCTAATTAAAAGAGCCATTTCAAAGTTGCTGGGATCATAAACACTTGATTTCTTGCCACACTTGAAAATACTGTGCTTTACCTGAAAGTAGTTTTCTTGGTAGCTCTGTATTATAAAAGCTAACAACACACTTACAGATTTGTATTCTAACTTGAGAGCTTGGCACCCTCATCAAATAACCTGTTAGAAACAGAAAAAAAAATGCAATTTACAAAGTTTATAATTTTTTAAGAAAGTAATCTTAACACTTCTATTTACAGTACTTAGTGTTTCCTTTGGCCATACCCCCTACAAATCTGTCATTTCATGCAGAGTTTGATTACAAAATACTCAAGGGACGGGGACTCTCACACTGAAGAGGACAAAGGTCTTGGACAGTAGCACAGGGTTAATCAAAAAGTGACCTCCTCTGCTTTACGGCTTCAGACCCTTGTAAGAGACTGGATGATATTCCAGAAGTTGTTGAATTCAGAAGAAAGCTACTACACTAGACTGTTGTCATCATTACCATGTCAGAAACTTTTCTTCTAGCAGACATGATATGACATAAAGGGAGCACAGAAAAAGATCCTTTCCCACAAGATAAAGAGAATTCCATCGAGAGTTAACAGTGTCTAACATGGATAATATAAATTATCTTTCCGATTTTAGTGTCTTTTTAGACATGTCACTCCGAAGAGAACCTGGAACTATCTGAAACCAGGAGGCCATTCTGCTATCTACTTGGATCTGTGAAAATAAAGACTTCTAAAAATACTTTCTCACCCATTTCAAGAATAATCTTTTTTCTCATGTGTGACAGTCTGATTGTGCTACCTCTTTATCATTTAAATCTTGCCATTAAGTGAGCTGATATATCACTTGTGCTCTATTTGGAATCCTTTTTAACCTACAGTGCTTGCAGTATTTTCTTTGAAAATCACAAATGTGACATGCAAGGTCATAAAAAGATATTTTGGTACTCAGAGGTCCAATGACATTAAGACATGACTTTAACACCTTCTCCTCAACAGCTCTCTTAAAACAGATTTCTGGAAAACAGAAGCTCATGGCTCAGATGCAGCAGGAAGCTGAAGTCAGAAACTGCTACTCCTAGTAAGGCATGGCACTAAACTGACTTCTGTTTTGCCTTTGTAGATGATAGGCCTCAGGTTTTTGGATTTTGAAGGTTTGAGCTGGGAATCAGGAGTTACTGTTTCTCACTTGTTTCTTCCATTTGGTTTCAAAGAAGCAGGCAGGATACACGTTCCCCTTATCCCAGGCTCCAGTTGTTATAGTAATACACCAATTTCTCAGAGCAACATGAAATTAAACAGGCTATAGACAGGTTTAGTTGTTCAGCTGTACTGATGAAGTTCTCTCACATAGCTTTAGACACTGGTAAATACGTAATTCTGCTAGCTAACCTGCAGGTTAGCTGCAAAGCTAAATAAAAATGGTTTCTAATACTAAAAGGCACAGAGGACTGAATGAATAAGTGAAAGAAATTACTTACCTTTACTATGGAGGTAACAAGAAATTAAAATTGTGCTAATAATACAGTTCATTTTATTGTGGCATAATAATAATTTATTGTGGTGTACCAGTTTACACTCACCCAGCTGTGCAATGGATTTTGAAACTGCCTTGGAATAGCTTACTTCATCAGATAATTTCTTTTTTTGAAACGGTAACCTAAAAAATGAAATTTAAAAATATTACAACTATGTTTAAAACACTGCAGAAGAACACATTAATCAAGTCACCAGAAAAGCCCAACAGTTTTTTCTCTTGTTCCTTGACATTTTTTGCAAATAAGGACACTTTTCCCAGGACAAATATATCCTTTGCAATGTTGATTCTACACTGAAAAGTTCAAGTTCCATAATCTGGCAGTTAGTGGTACATATTCATAGACAATATTTCTGTAATTCATATTTGATACAATATAAAATAGTGAATAAACAAATGTCATTTAAATGTGGAAGATTAAATACTGTAATCGAGGCACTATGAGGCTATCGCAGAGCTAGACTATGCATAGACATGTGCAGAGGTGCAAAAAAAGGATCACATCCCTGGGCAAGACCTCTTGAAATGGATAAAAATAAAACCAATAAACTGACTCCAAATAGCCCAATGACAAATTTATTTTTAAAAACAGTATAGTAAGAAATATTGAATAACACTTGAAAAATACTCAAATGTGATAAACATGTAAGTGCTAAAAATTCTCCAACAGTAAACATTACAATATTATGCTAAGGTCTCTGCAGCTCATAGTGTAGAACCAGCTTTCCGGTAGGTTAACCTCTGTAAACATGGCCAGAGAAAAAGAAAGGAGAGAGCAAATAACGGAATAAATGGAGTGGAAGAAACAGCCATTGAAAGAAGTGGGAAGAAGACATGTAAACAGAAGCAGTTATGAAATAGTGGAAAATTTTACTACAGAAATTCCAGTATCTGAAAGAAAATTTTAAATAACAGCCCCTCCCTCTAGTTATAGGCTTCTCTTTGTCATATGAAGCAGCAGTGAACTGTGGTGGAATTTCCATAGTGCAGAAGTTAAAGCAAAAGCCAAGGGTGCAATCTTCCAACATATATCCATTTCAAAAACCGTAATTATTGCTGAACTGCTGTAAGAGACAAAAAGCCTTACTCACAACTACATTTTATCGACTTTATACACTCATTCTCAGTTTTGTCACGCTTCTGCCAAATACCAAAGAAAATGAAACTTCGCGACGTCCTTTCTCATTCTCCACTGTGTGGCAGCAGAGGAAAGCAGTACAACTGACGGTGCTCAGGGAAATAAAATATTCAGCTGAGAAGTTCTATGCTTAATAAAGCTAACAGCTGAGAGGAAGGTATGTAAAAACCTGTTTGAATATCTGGTTTACTATGTGACTCATTTTCTGTCTGGCATAATTTTTCTCTTCCTTACTCTCTCCAATTATAATTAAATACAGGAGTAACTGTAGTTACAAGCATTCTGTAAGTAACTTTATTAAACTATTGAGGAGGAGAAAACTACTGACCAGTGTGGATAACACCTAAACTCTATTCTATAAATAATTTAAGGTACAGTATGACAATGAAGATGACCAAAAGTTCATGCAATATATTTTTAAAGTAATTATACATTCCAAATCCTCCAATTGTTGTGGTTCTTTCTCTTCTGCAATACGGCTTGTTATTTCATAAAGCTTATCTTCAGGCATTAAAGTGTCTTTACCTCAGGTTTTTAAACTCAGAGAGTTTGTTTGAAATGGCAAAACATACCTCAGCAGGACTTGGCTGCTGAATCTTTTGAGGCCAGCAGTCCCAGAACAACTTACTCGGGCAGTAAGACACCTTGGGGAATCGCTTCGAAGCAAGCTGGGGCCAATCACAATACAGTTTTGCACACGTAATAGGTAGCTTCACAGACACCTAACTGCTAAAACGGGTCCCTCTTTCATGCCAACAGAAATTAGACTCAAGGAAAATACAGTGCATGAAAAGGAAGGGTGATCCAACAGATGCCTTGCAGATATAGAAGCCCTGTAGATAGATGCTGTATGGATATGTCAGTTGCCCCAGAAAATGTATGAACATGTTAATAAATGTTTAAATCTCTAAAAGAAGGGCTGAAATACTTACCCACATAATTTAATAAGTTCACATAAAGGCTCAGTAAAAGCTTCCTGTTCATTCATTTTTTCTGCACACAGGTTAAGAATTTCGATAATTTGTGCTAAATCCTTAAGGGGCTTTTAATTTAAAGTTAAGGAAATCAGATTGTACTGCTATGAATCAGAAGCAGAAGTTGAAAACTGTATTCATCATACTTCAAAGACAAAACCAAGAAAAAACAAGGCAGTGCTTTCAAAATTAGATGTCTAAAATGAGCATATGAGTCAATACTTTGGCTTTTTGAAGCAGCATTACTTTTACAGAAATACAACTCTCACAAATCTGATTTAGCTTTCTGATCAGCTGAACTCACTGGAAGTTCAGCACTGAATATCTAAAAATACAGGATGAAAAGTTTTTACATCTCAGTGTCAGATTTACCTATCTAAATTCTGAGATAGCCTTGAGGTATTTTAAATTCTTTCCCACTGTAATCCCAAGTGACCAACTAAAGTTTGAAAATCTGGACCCAAACACACATTTAGATTATCTAAATTACAGTAGAGGCACAAGATCAAAACTGAATAGATCACTGAGACTGAGAAGTTACTACCAATCCACTGACTTATGGAAACTGCCTGTAAGTACTTAGCCGCAACTCAATTGTAAAGTAATATGATAGCTTAAATCACTATGGCAATTAGCTGAACTGTATGAAATTAATTACATTTTCCATATGTCCACACACTCCCTAGTACTTCTGATTACTTTAAGCCTTTCCATTTGTACTGTAAATATGAAAAAAGTTTCAGATAAATTAGTGTGACTTTATTTTTCTTTTAAATGTCTCCTCACTGGAAGTCATTGCTATTTCATCTGCTGCTTCTTAAGTAATGACAATTATTATGCCTGTCTATTCTGAGTTGGAAGTACACTAATTAGATTTTGAACACTTTCAACCACTGTACAGGTGAGATCCCTCTACTGAATTTTATAGCAAACTAATATAGCATTCCAGAATCTTGCTAACCTACCAACCTTGGGTATGTATGCACAAGAAGGCCAATGATGAGAATGTATGTGGAGCATCACTGCTCTCCATGTGGAAGCACTGCACATCCTAAAATGCTTTGCTGAAAAGTCAAGAGTATTATCGTATAACACCATGACTTCAGAGTTCTACAGTGGCAAAGGATACAAGCCCATTTTCAAAATGCTTGACTACCTTCTTGAGAGTTTTCAGCTGCTCTTTTTCCAAATCTTTCTTAAGTAAAAGAATGAAAAGCAGGTTTTAATTTCAGTTTGCCTTAGAACATTAAATGATTATGTTTATCCCCTTTTAAGTTTAAATGAAAGTGGAAACCAGATTAAAGAATCACAAGACACAATGAAATTCTGAAAGTGCTTTGCAGCAGGATTAGCTCCTTGATCAAGCCTCATTTCTAAGTATGGAGTCTGTGCTCTTGTAACTGAAGAGGCTTTTTAAAAACTCTTTTGTTCAAATGTGTCTTAAATTCTTTGGGATTCTGTGAAAGACAACTATGAAAACCAAACCTATGTCACACATGACATGAATGTGTAAAAATGTAGATCTAAATGGCTTGGAGTGGTGCTCTGCCACCACTAGGAAAGTCTGCAAATTCAAAGCTGAAAATAACTGAAATGAGGATATGTCAGGGTGTGTCAGTGATACGTAGCATTCATTCCAGCTCTTCTGAGTACTTCCATGCCGGGCAAGAGCACTGCAACTTGAGGCAGGCCAGAAAGTTGTTTCAGGAATCTACAAGCCCAGAATCCTAAGGGCATTTTATCATATATCTTATACTCTTTAGAGAAGCAGTAAACAGTATGGTTCAGCACATTTTTCTTCAGTCAGTAAGTTTATTCTATCAAGCTCTGTATCAAAAGAAGGGGGGAAGACACAAACTACTTCTCTGTGGGACGCTAACTTAAATTGTGGTATGTTTGATCAAGGTCTTGTTTTAAGAATATAAATTATTAGGGGTTTAGATCAAAAGTAACTGATGGCTTAGTGAGTTTAGTTTGCCAAATCTTTTTGTGGAGACCAAAAGGCCTGTGGAAGTCTATGTGATACTGCTCTCTTGTGTGCATAGGCAGGCATATTTGTTCTTCAACTCTGAACTTTATGTATTATGTATTTCTCCTTCCTTTAAAATCACCTCCCTGGATAAATGTTAGCAGTTAATGTGGAGAATTACATAAATTCCTGCCATACTTTCAGTAACTGTATTTATGTTTCTTAGCTGTAGTTTTCAGCACTCTGAAACTCTCAGTTAAGCTACAAATTCTGCATGTCTAGTTTTTAAATGTGCATGCTTTTGTGTCTTTTTTTTAAAGTGTCTGTGTGATGAAATACTGACATTTATACACATATCTTTTTTTAAAACATAAAAACATCATTGATACCAGTCCGTATGACAATGACCACCTCTAGAAGTGTTCAACCACCAGAGCAGATACTTCAGCTTTGCAGCCCCAGTCACCAGCGCCATACGGTTTGTTTAGGCTGGGTGCTGAAGTAACTGTATAGACCATTTTTCTAAGCCCCATTCCTACCTGTGCGACTGAAATAACTGAAATAACGAGGTATCACGCTTACTTACTGAGCCTGAATCTTCGAGGAGTTTGATGACGTGATTCAAATCCATGGGTCTTAACTGTCCATCCTGGAAAAGTCACACTTTTTAACTTTTTTTTTTTTTAAGACCGTGCTTTAAAACGGCTTAAACCTCGAAATGTGAGCGCGCCGCGCTGAAACAAGACGAAGCTGCCCTGGGGCGGGTAACGCGGGCTGTGTGCGCAGCGCAGGCCGGTGCGGGCTCCCAGCCCGCCGCAGCGGCCCAGG
>JAVJGI010000050.1:74739004-74758327 GCA_035590275.1 Ibycter americanus | reverse complement strand
GATATCAATCACCAGTCCTGGATCCAGCATTGGGCCTGCTGACGTGGGCCTTGTTTCTTGTAGGAGCGCTCATCCAGAAGTCCCTTCTCTTATTCTTATTGCCCCCTAAAATGGCACTTGCCTTCCTCTTTTATTCTTCTCCTTCGGCGTGGACCATCTGTTATTAAAATCAGCCCTGCTTGCCATGTAAATTAGCACACATGCTCCTTACAGGCGTGAGGGGGCAAGTCTTTTTGGTCTTAATATTGAGTCGGTGGTCATGATCTCCCCCTGCCGCATTTACTGTCCCCCTAGTTACTGCAGATTCCTGATGACTCTACTACTTCTTGGGCCATTATTGATCCTTTAGCAGGCTGTTCCTTCTTATCCGTCTCTAGTTTACACAAAGTAACCTTTCCTTTGATCTTGCGAGTGTTTCAGACCCTCCTGCAACCGGCTCAGGGGATCTCCACCCTCTGCTCCCTTAACGAGTTTTGTCTCCTGCTGTTGTTCTCACCCTTCTGAGCTTTCCTTGGTGTTAAGACTGTTTGTTTTTCCAGTTGGTCTCCTACACTTTTTCCAATGAGAAGTCCTAATGTGAGTTCTTCTATAGAAATCCATGTGTTTGATCACATGAATAAAGATTCCTTATGTGATTAAACATATGTATGACATGATACGTATCGTGCAGTAAATGCATGAGTGTCATTTTACTTTCAGACTTAATAGTGTGTCTTGTTAGAGTGAATTGGTCCTTAAAGAACACTACAAATATTAAATCACAAGTCAACTTGTTATTCCAGTTAGAAGTAAATACATGGCCTAACGGGAAGCCATATGTCATTCTGTAGCACAAATATTTCACAAAATGTCTTCATATAGTTGATCTAAAAATATCACCTATATTTATTAATACTTCAATATTTCAACCTTTCAAGTAACTTATAAAATCAAACCACAATTTTAATTTTCTACGCACAGTTTGAAAAAAGGAACAATACATCATTATTCTCTCTAGACACCTTTGGCATTTCAAAATTTAACAGTTTAAACATTCTTGAAGAAATTTAATGATGAAATAACTTTGCATAGGAGAGAGGGCCAATATATTTCTGTATATACTGTCAGTGGTTGCACTACAGTATAATATATATGGACTTTGACAGTAATTTTCAATTAGTACAGTATCTTAGTTCTGCAACATCGCTATTGCATCAAACGAATTAGGTAATTGTAGGGAATGTGAATGTTAATTACCTATTCTACAGAAGTGTAGAATTACTATAAAATAATATCAGCATATTTCATTTTGAAATGTAATCAGATTGTCAACATTAATGGTTTCTACTTTAAATGTGTTCAGAGGTATGAAATTCTGCTCTCAGTTATACCATCCCATTTTAGTGATTTTAATCAAGTTTTGTGCACAGAACTGGGGTAGCATGTAGCATGCTATTTATCCCATTAAAATTCTCCAAGACTTTGTGTCTTCTAAGTTTTTTAAAATTGATTTTATTTAAAGGATTGAAGGACAAATGCCTAAGTTTTGTGTGGTTTCCCTCTGCAATAATAGAACAGGAAACAGGTCAGGAAATTTAGTTACATATAATTCTGCAAGCCTTTCAAGAAATATACAGCTTTCTGTATTGGAACCTATCTACAGACAAGCAGAGTAAGTTAGAAGCTGTTAATCATCACTTGTTCCTCATTTTTATGTGAAAATCTCATTTGTACTAGTTTAGGCCCCTATGTATCTCCAACAATGACAAGTTTTTCAGTTAATGTCTAGAATGTTTTGTAAAATAGTATTGTGTTTGTGCATCACCACAGGTATCACTGTAATAGCTGCATATTGGAGGAGGGACAATAAAATTAGTACCTTGAAACAAACTGATTTGTTTTTGGAAAAAAGAAAGAATGTAAACTTTTTTTTATTGATTTGATAGATTTCTTAAACTTTTTTCCCTCTTCCGTTTTTTCCTTTCTTTTCCTGTAAAAAACTGGGAAAGTTTCAAATTTCTAAAAAAGTTAGATAAATTTTTGGAGGAAGTAGCTATTTAATACAATAGTCCAGAGGCAGCACCTGTCTCAAGTAAGTCCTAAATTATTGATTTGCAAGAGGGCTGAGAGGTTATGTCAGGAGAAGAACCACTGAACACATGCCCTCTTTTTGGAAGTATTTGCCACTTTTCAGCTATTGGAGACAACACTGAAAGACCTCAGGTCTGACTATTTACAGTTGCTATTATTGTTTACTTTTCAAAAAATGGTGAAATAAAATTATTTTTCTCTTTCCAGTTGCTTCCCCCTTGTAGCTTAAAAAGGAGGATAAAACTGAGTTTTCCAACTCTTTGGAATTGAAAATTCGTGAATGGAAAAAAACTTCTCAAATTTCTGTTGACATTCATGAAATATAGTTGATTGTTTTTCCCAAAATGTTTTCCCAAACCTCCATTTTCAAAATTAATTCACTGACTTCACATTTCATACAAAACTTATTTAAAGACATATAAAAAATGCTTTAATTCTGGAAAAAATCATGCAAATATTTTATTTTTCATCTCTAGATTTGAACATGCTTAAAATGAAAGAAAGTTCAACTGTTTCTTGACTTGCAACAAACCTAGAATATACACAGGCTTGATGTGTAAAAGTTTGGGGAATATGGATACTACAATTAAAATAAAATTATTGTAGATTTTTTGAATTTGAAACGAAACTAAGAACAACTAGCATGAACTCTTTAGATTTAGGTTGGTGTAACTGGGGGCAGAGCTTGATTCTAGATTCTTCTTGTTCTGTGGAGCTGTGGTTTTCATTACAAACAGAGGTAAGGAGATTTACAGGACTAGTGATGTTTAAGGATGAATTCAAGCTTAAGTACTGTATATTTCTGATGTATCATATCGATGACAAATTCTTGCGAAGTAATAAATACTAGGTGAAGGTTCAGCTAATAAAGTCAGAGATCCTAAACAGTGCAAATATAGGTAAGTGCAAATATAATTCAGTACAAGAAAATTAGGACCAAATACACATTCTGATTCACTGAAATAAAGGTTTTGCTAATTAAGCAGGAGTAGCCTGAAGGTATGACTTGAGTTTGGCTATTTTGTTAGAGAAGAGTAGAACCTGACAAAGCAGTAGTAATAACTAATTGTGAACATTCTTTTGGATTCCACAGGAAATGCAAATGTCAAGTTTTAGAGATAAATTAATTTTTAAGTATAAGAATAATAATTTTGTTTCTCAAAAATTCAGGCATAACCCAGAGACACTTGTTGTAAAACTAAGAATTTTATATAAAAATAGAAGATTGGATTTGCACAAAAAGATACTAAGAATTTAAGACAGACTTTGGGAAATTCATATATAATAACAGAAAATCCAGTGTGGAAACATACAGAATATGAATATTGTGATGCTTCCCTGTTGTACCAACACATTGGAAGTTTCACAGTGAAAATGGATTTTTATTCTTGCAGATTTCTCAGCTTTTTTTTTTTTTAATATTACCTGATATTTTGAAATCATTCTAAAATCAAAACCTAGTTGCTTGCACACATATCTGCAAGTCTTTCTATACATGTATAACACTGTTTTGAATTTCATTATATGATGTATGGAAATAAAGAGATGCCAAAGGTCTAACATCCTATGTAATAGTTTGAAAAAAATGACCACATTAGTACAATGCCATTTGCTTACAAGATGTACAATTCCACCAGAATTGAAACTGGTTTTGCATATTCAAATCATGGAACGGTGTAAAACCACACATGAATAAATATACTGTACATGTGCAATACATCATTACAAATGAATTTAAGTTGTTTCAAAACCTGATTATTTCCTAAATATTAACTCTAGTAGTCTATATTCTGAACTCACTAACCCAGAAGTGTGGTTTTAATAAAAGAAACATTGCCCAGAAAATGCGGTATTAATAAATAGCACTCTGACACATACATTCTAAGTCAAAGAAATATCTGGAAAGCATGGATATAATAAAATACTGTTGTGATATAACTGTGCAAAGGAGCATTAAAAACCTTTGATTTCATAATAATCTGCCCTCTTAATTCGAAACAAAAATATTTTTGTAGTTATCTGAAGTAGTAGTCCTCTAGTTATAAATTTCTCATAGTTTGGTTGAGAGCTCATAGTATATGCTAAGCAAGTCCATGGGGACTTTACTCATACTCTAACTAAACTCCTAAAAATACAAGTTTATGACAAGTTTATGACCCAAACCCAAACATCTACAACAGTGCTAACAAATATTAATCTGTTATCACATCACAGTTATTCTTTCTGGGGAGAGATGTGGAACAGACCCACTTGCTTCGTCTATAACATGGCTTTTCTCCCATCCTCTTCGAATTCTCCTCAGTTTCCTATTTACACATGGCAAAAGTAAAATGATCTTACCTAGAATTACAATGGAAGGCAGAACAAGGGCAAGAACAAAATTTGGTGGTGTATAAAATCTGTAATACTCTTCTTCAAAAGCTCTTTTCCATCCGTAAATCAGTACATGGAAAGTACTTATGAGCAGAGCGACGTATCCAAGTGTAGACTTTGAAAAAAGAGAAAACAGGGAAACAAGAAAAGATAATAGTACTTGGTCCTTCATCCAGCAGCTCTAACCCATTACTTTAACATTTCTATTAGACATCATGTTAAAATTCCTTACCTATAATCTATTTTAAATTAGCAGTATGTGGTTTTAAGTTCACACGTTCTGAAAACTACAGACTGAACTGAACACTGATTTAAAACATATCTCTGCCAACATCTACAGATATTAGTCAAAGCTGAAATGAAGATGATGTTTGCCCAAATTCTAAGTAATGGAAGTCAACTTCAGGATATGTAAGCAAATAAGGAACAATCCCAGTGAAGTTACTGGAACAACATCAGTTGTGATTGGAAATTAAGTTCCCTGTTTCATAACTATGAGGGTAGATCACTTCCAAGATTCATGATTAGGGAACAGTGCAATTCTGTTGCAAGAGATCTGGGCCTAACACTCCAGATTTTTATTATTGAGAGGTGCAGTTTGCTTCTTCCTCACAATGCCCTACATTCACTTGTCTGAAGTTAGCATAACACATCCCTTACCTTTCTCCATCAGCTGTTGCCTACCGGTTAATGGGAATATTTGGACTGCAGGACTTCGGCATAATGGCACAAAGCAATGACACAGTTTATCATAAACAGGCAGGACCAGATGAAACATGAAATAGAAGGTTCCCACAGCACCCTGCAGAGGCTTTCTTATCACGTAATCCAGAGCACTGCACAGAAGGTAGTGCTAATAGGGGTCACTCACCATTTCTGTGAGTCTGCCCTTTTAAGAACCCTAGTTGTACTGCTCCACAGACTTGAGTTAAATGTATTAATCTCTACTTTCCCAAACCATGGTAAAAAAAAAAGACTACTATACTTTGAACTCTGGTGGTCATCAAATGAAAAACCCTCTTTTTGGCCAAAACTGATGCAATGACTAACTTGGTTGGGAAACATTTGTAGAAAATCATCAAAACAGAGAATTCATATTAAGAAAGGTAACTGGCTACCAAGGTTTGGTTTAATTCCAGTAAACAGAGAGACAAACAAAAATGCAGCCTAAGTGTCTATAATAGTGAAAGAATTAGTTCTTTCTACTTCAAGATTAAAAGTTTCTAGGGAAAGGAAAATGTCTGAGCTAATATCATTTGCAAGGATTCGCAGATAAGAATGGTACAAAAAGGAAAATACTTTTGTTAATTTCTAGAGATAGGTATCATGTTTTTTAACTTGCAAAAATTCATGCATTTTCTTGCCAATGGTTTCAGAGCCATGTTGGTAGGTTTTAGATGTGCTGTGCCCTTTTTAAAAAAAGAACAATTTTCTCCCAGAATATTCCATAAGAAACAGATCAGACAACCACTTGTGGATATGAAAATGGCATATGTAGTATCTGCATGGAAGTTCTAGTAAGAAACTTGGACAGCAAACAATACTATCAAACCTGATATTTGAATATGTTACTGCAGATTTTTGCTGGTATGACTGTCCTGAATTCATTGCTGTTATATCACTGCCAGCAGGTAAAAGGGCACAAGTGAATCATATCCCTCATTTCTTCATCAGGTTTACTGATGGGAACTATAACAATTCTTGAAAAAGTAACAGGAGGGAAAAGTTATAGAGCTTCTTCCCAACTTTTTCAAAATAATTTTTTAATGCTTATTTAAATTCCATCGGCAAACTACAGTTTTGAGACATCTATACCCATCTTTCTATCTAATGGTCAAAATGGAAGCTAAGAAATACATCAGTATATTTATCAGTACATTTTGAACTAACAGCACAAGGACAAGAAAAACATTTGATGCACCTCTATTTTTGCCCTCTGGAAAGTTGCCATATGCTTCTTTGAAGTGCTAGTAGGGCATGTGCTAGTATGTATTGGACCATTTCAACCACTCATCTAAAAATCTGACCACAAAGACATTCCTGTAGGAGCTTCTGTCAGCTACTGGTGGTATTGTCTTCTACCAGGCCTTTAATTGCCATATTTCTGTGCTGTACTTTTGACAGTAATAACACCACTTAGCTAGAAAGAGGATGTCCTGACACACTTAGCATTCTGCAGTCTTTGGTTTGTTTAGTCAGGGCAGATCTGCACTAAAAAGTTCCATTAAGAGCATTTATCCCAGCTTGCAGCTACTGACAATGACTTTTCCAGAAGTACAGGCAAGACTGGCTGCATTTCCTGCTTAAGTAAAACCCCACTGCAGGAGGCTATGTCAGTATGAAACTTCTGAGTTTGTTAAAGACTTGATTTTTCTGTATCTGCAGATGTTCAAAGACAACAGCAATGGCTGCACAGTAGTAAAATGAAGAATCTCAGAACTGACTGAAGCAGGCTGGCACAGAAAGACATCAGCTAGTGCAGGAAAAGGCACTGTTGAGCAGCTGAACAGTAAAAATAAAATCAGTTGGTAGCACTGGATCATACTACGAATCTTGGCCAGTGGTAGTGTCAGAAAACCATATTCCAAAGCTGATCACCCCTATGGATGCCAACATGAAAGATATTTCAATTACTAAGAAATAAATGATGATTGTGCTGCGTGAGTTATTAATTACTAGAAAGCCATCTGTTTAATACTGGAAAGGTGACAGAACTGCTATTCATTCAGTATGCAAGGTTATTTTCTTCTGCACAAGTTTATGACTGGACAATGTGGAGGAGGGAATACATGGATTAAAGAGAATGGATTTCCTGAAATGTAGTTGTGCTTCAGATGGAATATACATATTGCATTTGTCATCCTTTCCTGGCATCTTAAGACACAAAAAAAGGGATGAGTATTTCTACAAGACCTGGAAGATCACTTACACTGATGTACACAGGATGTTAACTTCTTTAAGAGCAGGGGACTTTCGAAAGAAGCGAGAAGGGATACTTCTCCTTCACTGGTAAATTCACATCAGTGAGTGAGTCGCAGTATTAGTTGTAAATCGCAGGAACCCTCTGCCTAGGCTCTAGGATGGCTGCTGGGAAAAGGGGAAGAACATCTTCGGTTGCTTTCCTTATCTTCCATAATACTGTTTCCTGAAGCTGAGTAATAGATTAGCACATTTCCTATGGACTCCCTAATCTTTTAGCTTTTCTCTAAGTCTTCCCCATTTTGTTTCTTTTCCTTCCTGATCAAAGTCAGTTTTTTTGTCCAATGTGGGAGATTCCCAGCCAAGGCCACTGATAAACTGGACAAACTGGCATTGTTTGGAGGAGAAAAAAAAAAAAAAAGTTAGAGGAGTGGAAAAGATGCAGGAGAAAAATCCCTTAAATGTTACCTGGAAGATGTACATATATATATAGCGATACAAATTGGCTGTGGAACAAATCTGCTTCAGGAGTTTCTGCCTTCACAATGATCGAGTAGTTCCAAGCAATCTATCTACACAAAAGGTATTTTCCAAAGCCTACATTATGCAACGTATACTTCAGATTCCCTCAGTAACAGGATATTGCTAAATTAATCAACAGGCAGTAGCAATTCTGACTGGAATCTTACATAAACTTGCTAAATACTCAGGTCTCATTCTTCTTTACTCTGGGGAAAAAGTATCCTATTCTTGTGGGAGAACCAAGGCAGGGTAGCCCTTCCTCAAAGTGTGTGCACAAGAAAAGTTTTAGTTGTACTGTCTCCAAAAAAACTTTAGGATTGTGCTAGCAGACAAAAGGAATGTCTACAAAAAGATCAGCTTCCTAGTATGCAAATAGCAGATTTGCACTGATTTTTGCTAAGAAACATAAAGCTCAGCTTTCAAAGCCAGTTTGCTCTGTCCATTGCCACTTTGAGTAATATGCTTGGGATTTGAACTCTTAAGACTGGAAAACCAAAGCAGTAGTCATTTATGCTTATATTATATAGTTACAGTGTAATTTCCTCCAGAAGACTGAAGGACCTGGTGCAGCACTGCTTGCAGACAACATTCTCTATTTCCATGTATTTTATGTGAACACTCAAGGACTGGTTTCAATAAATGTCTTTTTCTGTTTGCAGTGTGTTGGTTTAGGCTAGTTATTCTCCCTGCTTTGACAAAATCCTTTTTTTTTTTTTATTTCTTGCCCATATCTACCTTTATTCCTTACTCAAATATGTTTAGAAGAGAAAAAGAAGAGTACTGAAGTGGTGATTAAGAAATTGATGCATTAATCAGCCCCAGCTTCTTTCCTCAGTAAGCTCCAACTCTGGATCATGTTAAGATGCCTGCAAAGTTTCATGCAAAGTTTTCATCACCTAGGGTCTCCTATTGAGCAACTTCTTTGTCACTGTCTCATTCTGTGGCTCCTTCATCTGGACATTGTGAGTGTTTCTCTCTGTCATGATGAAGTAATCAGATGTTTGTTTTGCACAGTGGTCAGCTCTGTACTGCAGCAACTCCAAGTTTTCTGCTGGTCTCTCTCCTGGTGGGGCTGACACAGTCATTTCCTTTTGCACCACTATTCAACCTTCTCATATCTCACTTCCTTCATATTCACAGTCTGAGGAATGAGCGGAGCCTACACTGCTTCTACTCTCAAAAGTCCTTTTCCCTTGACCAAGCAGGCTAGAATTTTTGGGGCTGTTGACACCTGTGTTGTGAAACCAGGCTAGGTAAGATGGACACATCTCTAAAATAACTGGGGATATCAAAGACAGGAATGATTTCTGGGTAAAAACATTCACAACTGAGGTTTGTTTGCAGTATTAGGAAGACTGTGGTAGAGGTCTGTTTGAACCAGTGTAGGTAGAGGAGCTGCTGCTCAGGGCTTGTACTACTGGAATAAGGCTAGAAAATAGTCTATATGTTTATAATTTGTTAATCCTAAACCCAGATTTTCCCAGTTGGACTCAAGACTGAGTATGTTTTAGCTGTAAAACTCTGTAGAAAAGGCCAGACTCTTATTTTGATGAAACTGCATTTACCAAGACGAGCAAGCAACAGTATGTTGATCTCAGTGGGAAATGCTGAGGTGATAAACTGAGAGGGCTGGCTGACTGATTCGTCATCTGTCAGATGTGAAAAAAGTTCAGCAATTACTGTAGCAAATTCAGGACTAAAGCTAGAGACATACTGTTTTTTCCCAGCTAAAAAAAAGCAGCACTGAGATGATGGCCTAATAGTTCCACTGTTTGTCGCCCTGACTTAGAGAAGACTGAGAAAATTACGTTCAAATTCATTTCATCGTATTACACTTCAGTAGAAGAAAAATATAAAAGACAGTAAGTATTATGATGTTTTATCTTTTTGACTTGCATACAGGGTACAATGAAGCTTGTGCAGAAATGCAGACTCCTTTTACTTTAGTGAGGGATCACTGAAAGTCTGTTTTCTGACTAAACAAAGCAAGAGGACTTTTTTGCTGGACAACTAACTAAATGAAGAACAACTTACATCCTGAGAAGTAATTAATGACAAAGTAAAGTACCTTTAACGATCATTAAGGAAATCTTCAGTAGTTCAGTATTTTTTGTAAATAAAAACTGTAAATGATTACAATTAATTATCAACATCAGTTCTCTTCAGCATGCAATGCTGTATCAACTGTAACATACCCGCAGAGCAAACAACTTGTTCCCAATAAAATTTCTTAAAATACTGACAGATGATTCATTAAAGTTCGTAATTATTTAGATTTGGAACTATTTTGACTTTATTTACAGTGGAAATAGCTGCAGTAAATATGACACAATAAAAAATACCCTTGTAGGCACATTGCTGTGATTATTGTGTGGGTTTTGACTCAGTCACACCAGCTTGAAATTTGAGTAAGGAAAAATAAGACACAAATGCTGGGTTCGTGGCTGGAATTCATTACTGGATAAAGGCATCACCTCACTCAGAAATGAATACATGTTTTTCCCTTTTGCACTAACGGTTTACATCACCCAACAGCGGTACTATTGTTCCCGCACAGAGAATTCTAGATGGTAGGGATGTTGTAAAAATACAAAATGGGTATTCACTCACTCTTAAGGCTCAAAACCATGAGTGAGAATAAACAGTTCTGTCAGCGGAATTCTAATTTGAAAAATTTTTCAGCAAACTTTTCGTACGCCTACCTGGAGTGTTCCACCAATGGAAACCCTAGCGAAAGGGACGACTTACAGACAGAAGACTTCTGACTGCTACAGCCAAAGAAGTGTTCCCCATCACTCCCTTTAAAATGTCTGTAAACCATGAAGTGCAACTCAAGCCCTGAACAGTAAAGTCAGTGCCTATGTTCTGAAGGTAAGAATTTGTAAGCAGGGATAAGGACTAAGAATTAGACAACATTATTACAGTGGCTATGTTGAAAAAACGTTAACCAGAAAAGACTAAGTTAAGACTAGAGTACTGAATCCAAAGACAGAGAACAAAACAAAGCATAACAAAACCCAAACCTGCACATACACACTTCGGAAATTTATCACAAGACCGAATCCTAATAAAATGTCTTATCACTGACTGCTACCTAAAACTAATAGCAACTTTCTTTGAAAGCAAACGTTAAGCTATTAAAGCCTTTATTTCTCAGTATTTTATGCTGGTTAGGTCTGCCTGTTGTAGATATTCATCTGAGGAAGGAGGGCAGCAAAAGGCATGCCAGGACCTGGAAAAGCCTCTACAAGAGGCCTGTTTTCAATAAACAAAGCTTCATATTTTACTAATGGGTATTTTCAGCTAATGGAAATAACTCAGTTGAGAGCTGTATTAATTCCCACACAGTGGAGGGTAAGCAAAACTGAATTAATGACACCATGGCTGTCAGAGGGCTGTGCAATAAAAATCCTGCAGGACAAATTAAGTCTTCAATTTTAACAGTTGTGTGCATCTACATACAGTAGTGTCTCATCAGTATCATTGCCTTTAGCAAGTTTGTCCAGATTTATCTAATCTGAATTTAGCAAGAAATTCTAACAATGGAAAAGGAATAGACTAGTGCTCATTTGGTCTTAGCTCTGTTGGTTATTTAAGACCAAGAAAGGTAAAATGCAAATTTGTCTTCTAACCCTCATGAAATGCTTAACATGCCTTCATGGTAATAAATTTGCTGAGTGAGGATATGTTGCTTTTATTAACTTAACGGGGTGGGGGGTGGGGGGGCGGGGGGGAAGCTCTTATCATGTTGCAAAGTGCTTTTGTTCGTGAGTATGATCATGATCGTGATCATAATCATCATCATCAAATCAACATCATCTTGTTAACGACAAAACCCCCTTATTTCAAAAGTAACACACCTGAATAAAACTGAACTCCCTCCAGTTTAAGGCACTGTTTACTGAAGGGATGGAAGTTACTGCCAGCAAAGAAAGCAATCCAAGACTCATTATTCCAAAGGAGATATACATTTCAATTCGCCACACTTCTTCCTCATTCCAAGAATTTTCAACATTTGCATGAACCTGATGAAAGAGCAGAAAGCAAGCACTTTATTCTACAGAATATTAAAATACCAACAGAAGTTATTTTGCTGAGTAAAAGTCTACAGTCACAGGACAATTATATAATGGGGTCAAATATTTCAGAGGTTTCCTCATGTCTTGCAGAAAAACAACTATTTCCTTACTGCTGGTATTGGTTCTTGTTAGATTAAAAATATGTTAAACATGGAAACTTAGGTGAGTTGTTAAAAGAAAATGTAACATTATATACAATTTATAATAATTACATTATAAAACAGATAAATCTGCACATTCCTATATACTGTAGAAAGTACCTGTGTTCTTCAGGCCCTGGAAACTTAAATTCTGTAACATAAATTGGGTAAACCTGCAATGTGTTTTTAGTTTGTTACATTTAGAAATAGTTTAGCATCATCTCCTGGTTTTGCTTCAGCTCCCTATGCTAAGCCCAAGTTATTTTGTCTCTTTCACTGTTGCATCAGATACATCCAAGATTGTTTTCATTGAAGAGCTTTACTAGAAAAAAGAAACAGTCCTTAACAATTAAGAGGCTTGGATATTCAACTATTTTTCCACCTTCAAGTGAACTATTGTGATATGGCATGTCTTGAAAAAGGTTCACTAGGAATATTAGCAATTGAGTTTTACAGTATTATTAAACCCAAGAGAATTTCGTAGTAGAAGTATCAGTGAGTCCTTTACTAGTACTAAGTGTGAAAAATTAAGTTTCTTGCTGCCTTTTACAGTTTTGCTCTTCCTGCCTTTCTCTTAAGTTCAATTTTTCATGCTAGCCCTTTTACAATTTGTAGACTCAATCCCTGTTAAATTGTTCCATTTGATTTGATTTCCTTAGTTTTCTTTTCCTTCTGTTCCATTGCATTTCTCTTTCCTGCAGATTTTATGTGCTGAATGGCAATGCTGCTCTTCTGGCAATGCTGCTTTTCTGCCACTTTAAAGGTGATAGTAAGCTACCTCACTGACAGAAAGGAGCATCAGACCCTCTTCTAAAGGATGGCAGATTTGTCAGAGATTGTTTCAGGGTTATGCAAGACCAATTGCTTCTGGGAACTGTGAGTCAATCTCTATTGCCTGTAGTAGATGACGTTCACAGAGTTTTTAATAAATAAAATATTTTTACCACTGGTCCAAAATATTACAAAGTAACAGCATTTTCATTTTGTAAATATAGATGTATCTGTAAGTGTTATTACAGTATCTACCCGTATACTTTTCACATTTGTAAATACACTTAAGATATACATACTTTCCCCATATGTTAAGTATACATAAAAGAGGAATATACCTCATATACCTCAGAAGTTTCCTGCTGTTGCTCTTATCCTGTCTATTCTACATTCTCCTTGTGTATATTACTACCAGGGATTTAAGCAGGACACATCCTTGAATCCCCCTGCCGACTTCACTGCAGCTTGATCCACAAGGTGAGCACAATGCACAGATGTTTCTTTTAGTCTCCCTTCTTATTTGTCACTAGCTATGCATAAGGTAACCCATAACATTCTCCGCTAAAACCAGTGGAACAGATTAAAATTGATATTCATGAGCCATACGCATACAGCCAAGGCATTTTTGGCTTACTGAACTAAAGACTGTCTTACCTGCCGATACGCCATATTCAGGAACAAGTATCGCTCCGATCTCCTCATAGGTAAGCAGAGGCTGTATGCCACATGCACTGTTGCAAAGAAAAAACTGAGCAGTCCAAGCTGCTTTCGACACTGGAGCCAGTTGTCCAGCCAAGGTGGAAATCGCCTATACTTAGTACCATAGTAAAGCTGATAAGCAGCTGCAGTAAGTCCTGATAAATACACTAGAGAAAGTAAAGTGATAGCAACAATTGGTAGAGTCTTGTTCACGATCTCAATGGGGATCTTGTAAAAGTCACTCTGCTGATTTCTCACGTATGGATGGATTACATCTCTGACGAAGGAATAGATGAAGAAAAACATTGCCAGGCTAATGGCAATCACTACAGGCCCCTTCCACAGTGTGAACAGTCGCAGAGGTAAGTTTTCAATCTCCCTTGAAGATGACAATGCCCCCAAATCAATAGGAATAAAACTGAGTTGACGGGCAAGCTCAATAACTTGATGGCGAGCCTGAATATTGTTACTGCATATATAAACCTGTTGGGAAAGTCAAGTGAATTGTCTGTAGTCAGAGAAAGAGACTCAAATGTGAAAAAAAAAAACCCAAACACAAAAAAACCTTAAGGGGCTCCAGGTCAAATCCACAACACAACTGCTAAAACTGTACACTGGTATCCCAGCTTATATCACCGAAATGAGAATGAAAGCACATACTAATCCAGCCAAAGTGAAAATATGCACACTGATGTAGCAACAAAGTAAACAAAACAAAATTGGCTTTTTCTTGGAGCTGTCTGTGGGATGCCCTGGTAATCTGCACACTGAACCTGCCCCGACCCACCACCCCAAAATAACTACAGGACTGGATTGAACTCCAAACAATGGCTAAAAGCATTTCAGAAAATCACAGGTGTCTCAAAAATGAAGGAATCTTGAATAATGACCCTAAACAAGCTGCAGAATAAATAGAATGCAAAGCAGAGAACTGTGTAATCTCTCCTTGTATAACAATTTTAGCTTAATTTCACAATCCAGATTTCCACCAAAATTGAATGTTTAACAGAAAAAACTAGCCAAGTAAGAACTCCTTCTAACAGACCAGTTTATTACATAGTGAAAGAAATGCATGCTACAAAGTACTTTAAAGTTCCTTTAAAATTTACAGTGGGTATAGTTTGCCCAACACTGTTTGCTGATCATCCATGCTGATCATCCATGCTGATCATCAGAGCAAGCATGATCCTTTTGACAGAACTTTACTACTTATAGTGTAGTGCTATTCTGAAAGGGGATAAAAACAGTATGGTGACGTTATTTTTAAAACTGTGCTCATTCTGTATCAATTGCATTCCATTTAAAATCTACCTGAAGTGCCAGAAAACTCAATTTAGTCTCCAGTAGTCATTTCTCATGCATTTCTCAGAGTCTAAAAAGCTGTGAAGGGCTAGGTTCTTGAGTAGGCTTTTCCCATTGCTGGATGGATTTGTGGAGTATACCAGGAAGGAATTTGAACATGATGTTCCCAAGGAGTCCTGGATCAAACAAATGATCACTTGGAAACATATGTGCCACTTTTTACTTCCTCATATTTATGATCTTGGGACATTCTAAAAGCTAGATAATTTCTTTCACTTTGCTGTTAGCTTGAATGCAAGCATTTCTAGAACAGCTGACTCCTGAGCCCTGGGATCAGGACCTGCGATTTCTGTGAATGTCTTTCAACAGTTCACCCCATGCGAACCAATACTGAAACTAAAATATACTGGGAAAGACTGCCTCTACCCTTGTATACAGCATAAGGATAAAAATAAACATGTTTCCTACAGAAGACATTAAGAGCCAACTCCTTTTCTCTGTCTGTAGTCATCTAAAGGTCAGCTGTCTAGTCCAAGCTAGTATCCACATTACCTTTGCAATCTTTAAAGTTAAACAGGCATCCCAGAGGACAATTTGGATCACTAACTCTATATGCCTTACAGTGGGATGAACGAGATTCTGGAAGTTTTATTGGCTACTAAAACTAAAGGCCCAACATTTTAGGTACATCAGGCAGAATGAATCTAGTGAGTTCTGGCTGCTTACATTCCGTTCCTGTCATTTTCATATCACAAACAAGTTAAATTAATACAAATACAACATTTACCTGTCTGCTGGCATCCTTTGGTCCTAACTGCAGTGACCAAGCTGAAACGACATTGAATCCTTTGACAATCAGGGAATCTGGGAAAAGTGATGCCAAATACTCTGCATTGGAGTCTGGATATTGGTCTACTCTTGTATTATTGCTGACATCAATCAGAATTTTACCAGCAAGTAAATGTTTGAGGTCCCACAAAGAGGCGTAATGTTCTCTGTGTATGGCTACGAAAATGATGTTTGTTTTTGTTACTGCATCTTCATGGTGAGTGACATCAACCACATGGGGAAAGAACTCAGCAGCAAGTTTAGGGTTTCTGCTTCCTACGACCACGTGGTACCCGCACCTGATAAGTCTAATTGTCAATGACTTGGCAAAGTCTCCACTTCCAATGATGCCTATTGTGATCTTACTGGCATCCTTGATACCATTGGCAACATTTGGTAGAAAAGTTTCATTGAGATTCTTCGGACTTCCCATCATAGAGATTGATTCCATACTTCCAAGACAGCAAATCTACAATGATTTCTTCTGGGGGGTAAAAAAAAAAAGAAAAAGAGAAAGCAAGAGAAGGAAAAATACAGCATCATACAAATTTATGAGACATCAGAATCCATAAACAACTCTGGGAGCAAAATCTGTGGTTCTAAGTTTCATGTTATATTTTCTCCTTAATAAAGTAAGTGCTAATCAATTTTGTCTTGCAATGCGTCACTAATACAAGGAGAAACAAAATACTTCAAGCACTTCAATAATACAGAAGTAAACAATATTTTTCCTGTCTTCTCCTATTGCCTATCTTCCACAGCCCTGAAATACTGGACCACAAGAAAACCCTGTGCTCTTGAACATGAATGGTCAATGTAATAATGAGAAGAAACATGTAAGGAAAACTGGGTAATTCTGGAAAATATTAGAAGGTAGAGGTAGCTGGCCTGTGACTGGCATAAGGACAGTGAGTTTGTGTAAGCTGAATTCCATTAAAAGCTTATGCAGGTTATTATCATGGCATCATACATGGGGCAGAAAGGAAGGGATGCAAAAGTCTCAAAGCTGCAAATGTCATGGCTACCACCATGACAGACATCCATCTGACATACTCACCTGTCAGCCTGCAAAATGGGCTGCCTGCATGGATTTAATGGCAAAGACAACAAGGGAAATTTGTCAAGGCCTATTCATGAGATCACTAATGACACTGCTAGCTCAGACTGCTAGGTCTGGCCATGGATGTATAAGGATTAACTGTGGGTACAAAGGTAAAGGATACAAGGCCATGTGTCACAAATACGTTTAACAGAATTTTCTGACCAGGCAGAGAAGATAAACCCTGGAGACAAACACATGGGACAGCACTCCACAAAAAGCTAATGGCAGGAAGAGCTAGATTTCATGCAATAATAAAAAGGAAGAGAGTTTTAGGACTCAAATTCAATGCAATAAAGGAGGCTTTGAAGAAGAACAGATGCTAAGGCTCACAGAAAATTAAATGAAGTACTGCTACAGCTTTGGAGAGAAGAGGTCACACAACTGCAGTAAAGCTGTAACAAAGACAAAAAGACATTAAGAAACAACAAAACAACCCCCAGGAGGGAAGCCTTCACATGAAACCACACTTATGATCCAAGTGGTTCTGCACTGTAGAACAGGAATGAGTTCTGAAAATGAAGCAATGAGGAAAGGCAGGCTAAGAGGCAAAGAGAAACAGTGAGATTGCTGTCTTGGGAGCAATCAACAACAGACCACATAGAAAGGAGGTGCTGAATTAACCTCTTCCTGAGCCACCATCCAAGAAGTGATATGATGGTAACTAATGAGCAGTGGGGGACTTTACCCAGACACTGACTAGGAATACAGTATGTGTGGTGAACAGTCTCCCACAATTAAAAGTAGCTTTGTGTTTCAGAAATGGGAGGAAGCTACTAGAAGAATAGGTACTTTTCACCTCAGCTTTGACTAGAAGGGAAGAAGTCACTGAAACTGGACTGAGCCTCTGAAGTTGGAAAGCAGTATATGAAAGTGACCACAAAATCAGTATTCTAAGAAAAAATTCTAACAGTGATTCTTTCTGGCAGAGGCAGACCACATAGATTTTTATGCATACACTGAAAAAACATTGACTTCTTTCATACCACATGACCAAAACACCAGTACTTCCTGTACCACGATGGATTCACATCCAGGAACATAATGAGAATAGCTGTATTTTGATCACATAAGAGATGTACATCAACTAGATGTGACAGAACACATATGCTTGCATCATGCATTTACAGGGGCCCATTTCAGTTCATGCCATGCGATGCGAAGGTGCTGCAAAACTTTAGGACAGAAAGAAAACCGCCATCAGGGAATGGGCTACCAGTACCATTTAACCACACTGCAGCTTACTTTCAGTTTTTGTCCAAAAGATCCTCAGGAGAGTGGGCATCAAGGATTTGGACATGATTAATCAGCCTGGTGAGCTGACTTTGGCCAAAGTTTCTCACTGTTTGTTCTAAGGAAAAGTGTAGTGTACGGAACAAAGTAAAACAGATTTCATCAAAACCCCTCAGGGAACAGGTAGACATGACCCTTGGGCAAATATTCTAAGAGATGGAAGAGAGCAAAGAGCTGGCAGTTACTGAAAGGAACTGTATTAAATGCACAGTATCAATTCAGAAGAAAGAGAGTATGTAAGACTGTTTTAACTGCATCAGGAGAGCTTTAATGACCTCAAAAATCACACAAAAAGTAAAAAAATAAAGAGGGGTATGCATGGCTAAGGAACAGTATAAAGAGACAGTGCTATCATGTAGGGATAAAATCAGAACAGCAACAGTACAGAAATGAGTTATAACTAGTAAGGACATAAAGAGTAACAAGTAAAGGTTCCATAAATACAGTAAAAGACAGAAGGCAAGGTTTGTAACTTAAGAGGAAAAGGAACAAATTATAGGTGACACAAAGTAGGATGTGTTAAGTACCTTCTTTATTTCAGCCCTCAGCAAAAACGTTAATTGTGAATAGATATTTAATGAAACTCCTTTTACAGGGAGACAGAAGGGGAGGTCAAAGTGGAGAAGGTAAGTTAAGAGTAAAGATAAAGATTTTCAAGTCAGCAGACACTTACGAAATCCATCTTTGATGCTTAGAATGCTGATGGAAGTGACATCCTGAGAACTCAGAGAGGACAAGAGAGGCAGGCTAGCAAACACCTCTGAAAGAGGGGAGGAGGAGAACTGAGGAAAGCAAAGGCTTGTTAGCCTAACTTCAGCCTCTGGACAGATTTTGCATCAAGTTATTGAGCAATCAATTTGTCAATAGATGGGAAGCAGATGATAAAGTAGCAAAGGCGAGTTTTTCAGGAACAGACTACAACAAAAACAACCTTCTTTTACAAAATATGTGGCTTCACAGATATCAAAAATAATAGAAGTGAGATAAATTTGACATTTGCCCTTAGATAAGCTAAGAAAACACTACGGAGCAACGTCAGCCAGAAGGTGACACAGACATGAAAAACTGCTATTTGAAAAATGGTAACTACTGGACGGGAAGAGCGACGGAGCAGACAGCCGGGCACCCACTGAATTTGCGGCCACCGGCTCGGGCGGGAACTTACGGGGCTCGGGCCGAGGCGAGGGGCGGGCCGGGCGGCGGCTGCAGGCCGGTGGGGGTCGGTCTC
>JAVJGI010000050.1:74712236-74738256 GCA_035590275.1 Ibycter americanus | reverse complement strand
CAGCTCCACGCCCCGGCACACAGAGCCAGAGCCACAGCCACAGCCACGGCCAGGCTCCCGCCGACACGGCGCGGGGAGCTCGCCGGCCCCCCAGGCGAGCTGACGGCCCTGAGGGCAAAGCGCACCTCTCCCGGGCCCTGCCCGACCTCGCCTGCTCCGGCCCAGGTTTGTCCTTCAGCGGGAACCCGCCTCCGGCTGCTTCTCCTTATCCTCTCCTGGCAGAAAGGGGATGCTGGCCTTAAGCCTGTGTCGGCTGCAGGGCTACGGGCTAGGATTCATGTCGAGTCGTAGAATGGTTGGGGTTTGAAGGTCATCTAGTCCAACCCTCCCTGCAACGAGCAGCGACGTGATCAATTAGATCAGGTTGCTTAGAGCCCCGGTCCAACCTGACTGGATATTTCAAGGGATGGGGCATCTCCAGCCTCTCTGGGCAACCTCTTCCACTGTTTCACCACCCCGATTGTAAAAAATGAAGTCCGAGGGGGTGTTGGATGTCCCTGCAGCCCAGGCCGGCTTCCCCAGATGTGGGTAGTGGGGAGGCCGCTCCCCACGGTTGCTGAGTACCTGGTGTACTCTGCACAGGTAGGAGTTGTGTGCTGATTTCAGTGTTACACAACGTGAGAGGATATATGGAGTTCAACCACATAAAAGCGAAGCTAAACCCCAAGATCTGAATTCTACATTGCTTGGCCAAGGAAATTTCCAGTCGCAGACAAATGCAGCTTTTTCCTGAAAAGGTGTAGCTTCTGATTTACCAAATAAATTCCATCTTTCATTAAGGTGTGCTGTATATATAACAATGTGTATATATAACCCTCAACCCTTTGTGTTTAACATTTAAAACTGACCAACACATACTCATGTTGCAGCAAAAACCTGATGCATACACAGATGATTGAAAAGGAGCCATCTGATCACAGTGAAACACTGAACATACCTGTTTTCATCCTGTGTGCATTAACTGAGGGCTTAAACAGAATGAACCATATAATGAATTCAAACATTTGTTTCAATATATAATCATGAACAACCATGCTGTAGAATTTGGAAACAGGGCTGAGAAACTTTTCCGATGTAGTTCAGAAACATTTCACTCCCAATTATTAAATTAGTAATTTTCCTGATATTGAAAACATGTATATTTAAATTATTTTTTAACTTGGTAAACAGGTTCACGGAAAACCTATTGTTTGATTTTCTAAACTGCTTTTTCAGCTCCCAGATGGTGAGGACTGGGTTGATACTCCACAGAAGTCAATGGAAAGGTGAGTCCTTTGACAGACGACTCAGAAATTAATTGGTCCTTTTCATGGTGAGAACTAGCATTTCAGCCCTTCAGTTTCTTGTTCTAATATTCTCCTTATCTGTGCTATTGATTCAAAAGCCATCAACCTAGGCTTTTTTTTTTTTTTTCTGTAGCCAATACAACTACAGTATATGAACTAAAAAATTTTAGTCTAACCAACAAATGTACATATATAAAAAAAGCAGAATGTTCTTTTCCATGTTATTTGTGGCTGATTCTCCTTATATGCTACTTTATGTGTCTTTTGTAGCCATAGAAGTATTTACATTAAAATAGACATATTTAGTCATGAGACTAACTCATGCACCTCTAAATGATAGTGCATGTATGATAAGCTTATGTATGATAAGCAGACCAGTCACAATCCTGTAATTCTTAATTTATTTGAATTATAGCCTTAATAAGAAGGCTGTAAATCTGAATGTTTGTGATTGCCTTCCTGTGGGATATTTTATATTATTACTGCAGCATAAAGTTGTGAACAGAAGACTCAGACCTTTGGGAGAGGATGCATTAAAAGATCTGTCTTGATATTGTAACAAGGCAAGGGCTTTTTTCTTATGCAGGTAGTATATGGTTAATGATCCTTGAATTCTGTTACTTGTTTCTTGTGCAGCCGTTTGGCCTGTGATTGCTCACTAGCTACGTTTTCTGTGTGAAGGCATCACAGGTTCTGTCTTACAGCCTGCACTATGTAGGGTGTGCTAGCTTTGACCCTGGTCCTTCATGCCTAACCCACCTGGGTTCCCACAGATGTCATTCGGTGTCATTTCTCACTTACATTGTTCATTTCTTCTCCAGTTGTTTCTCCTCTCACTATGTGCAAACCTACCTAGCTTTAGCCTTTGTCTACAGGGGTAAATGAGGAAACTTTTGAGTCACAGTCATTTTACCAGGCTGTTGAACAGTTATCACTAACTTGATATCTAGTACATTAAAAAATTAAAATCAAGTGAGTCTAGGGGATTTAACTTGGTCCTATGTTTTCCTTGCACTTTTTAGGGTTTTTCAGTTTGAATACCCTGGTTTGAATTTGGAACTAGAGCAGCTACAGCCTCCTTTTCGTTGCTGTGTAACTGATCCATTCAAGCAGGAGAAGTATAAAGAGGTCCCTGTTTTGCATGGAGTTTAGCATGAGAGCAAGGGTATATACATACCTTTTATATACCTAAACTCTCTGGAAAATTGAACCATGTGTCTGTGGGACCGTGAAATTGGGTAGTTACAGATCTCTCAAATTATATACAAAGATCTATGTGTAACATAATTCTCAGATATCCTGTTAAAGAACTATCTTATACAATCTGTTAAAAAAAAGGAGATTATTTTCTCCTAGCAGGTGTTTTTCTTTCTTTAGCAAAGTCCAGGGCTGCATTATTATTTCTTCCTTTAAGGGATGGAACATAACAAAGGAGTTTCCAGCTGGCAAATGGAAACAGATATTCTGGTTCTTCCTCTTGGCAAGGGCAAAGCAAAGCCCCGGGGATTTCCCTGTGGCAAGAGAGTGAAAAGAAACACACAAAAATTTGCTTCCTATCAGGGCAGCAAACCCAAATACAATCGTTTCTGGCATACTACCCTCAACACAGCTCATTTCTTAACTTAGCAGAAAAACTGATTTTTACTTTTTTTTGTAGAAACAAATTTTAGTTTTGTTCTTTGCTTCTTTCTGATTTTTTAATTAATCTGATGTCATTGTTTACTTGAAAAGATGTTGGTTTTTAATAAAAATACTTTTTTTAATAAAAAAACCAACCAACTAGTGAGTAACTACACAAAGAACAAAAATGAATGGTAAATACCTCAACTAAAATCTCTTCCCTTCCTTCACTCTTTGGATTTCATCAATTTGTGATGTCCTCTTTTCATTAACTGTCCAGGTATCACTACTTCTTTCAGACCCTGTAGGATCTGAATTTCAGTAGTCAAAACCAAGGAAAGGTTAAATGAAATAGAGAAATAAAAGCTTATAGATATTCTTCTGAGGAGGAGAGGAGACGAGGAGAGGAGAGGAGATGAGAGGAGATGAGAGGAGAGTAGAAAAAGTAGGAACAATAAAAGAAAACAGAAAGGAAAAAAGAAAAAAGAGAAAGATAGAATGAAGGAAAAAGAAGGAAAGCCTTTGTAGAGCACATTTAATAAGCCATAGTTGAGAAATCCTAGCAAGTCATGCAAAACAAGACAAGGTATACCTCCTTCTTCCCAAGAGGAATTACAAATTAGTCATGGAATCATAGAATCATTTAGGTTGGAAAAGACCTTTGAGATCATCAAGTCCAACCATCAACGCAGGACTGCCAAGTCCACCACTAAACCATGTCGCTAAGCACCATTGTGCTTATGTGTTTTTCAAATACCTTCAGGGACGGTGATTCCACCACCTCCCTGGGCAGCCTGTTCCAATGCTTCAGCACCCCTTCAGTGAAAAGTTTTTTCCTAATATCTGATCTAAACCTCCCCTGGTATAACTTGAGGCCATTTGCTTTTGTCCTGTAGCTTGTTATCTGGGAGGAGAGTCCTAATCCCCACCTGTCTACAACTTCCTTTCAGGTAGTTGTAGAGATCTCACCCTGAGTCTCCTCCTCTCCAGGCTAAACAACCCCAGTTCCCTCAGACACTCCTCATAAGACGTGTGCTCTAAACCCTTCACCAGCTTCGTTGCCCTTCTCTGGACACTCTCCAGCACCTCAGTGTCTTTCTTGTAGTGGGGGGCCCAAAACCGAACACAGTGTTGGAGGTGCGGCCTCACCAGTGCCAAGTACAGGGGGACAGCCACTTCCCCAGCCCTGCTGGCCACACTGTTTCTGACACAAGCCAGGATGCTGTTGGCCTTCTTGGCCACCTGGGCACACTGCTGGCTCATGTGCAGCCCGCCATCAACCAGCACCCCTAGGTCTTTTTCCACCAGGCAGCTTTCCAGCCATTTTCCCCAAGCCTGTAGCGCTGTGTGGGGTTGTTGTGACCTGAGTGCAGGACCCGGCACGTCTCCTTGTTGAACCTCCTACAACTGGCCTTGGCCCATTGGTCTGGCCTGCCCAGATCCCTCTGCAGAGGCTTCCTGCCCTCAGGCAGATCAACACTCTTGCCCAACTTGGTGTCATCTGCAAACTTACTGAGGGTGCAGTCGATCCCTTGGTCCAGATCATCGATAAAGATATTAAACAGAACTGGCCCCAATACTGAGCCCTGGGTGACACCACTCGTGACCATCTGCCAACTGGATGTAACTCCATTCACCACCACTCTTTGGGCCCAGCCATCGAGCCAGCTTTTAACCCAGCAAAGAGTACACCCATCCAAGCCATGAGCAGCCAGTTTCTCCAGAAGAATGCTGTGGGAGATGGCATCAAAGGCTTTATTAAGGTCCAGGTAGACAACATCCACAGCCTTTTCCTCATCCACTAGGTGGGTCATCTTGTAGAAGGAGATCAGGCTTATCAAGCAGGACCTGTCTTTCATAAACTCATGTTGACTGAGCCTGATCCCCTGGTTTCCCTGCACATGCTGTGTGATGGCGCTCAGCATGATCTCCTCCATAACCTTCCCTGACACCGAGGTCAAGCTGCCAGGCTTGTAGCTCCCCACATCCTCCTGCCTGGCCTTCTTGTAGATGGGTGTCACGTTGGCTAACCTCCAATCTTCTGGGACCTCCCTGCTTAGCCAGGATTGTTGAAAAATGATGGAGAGAAAGGGTGATTCATCCTAAACAGGACCCCCACAAAAAAAATCCCAAAACGCAAAACAAGCAAAAGTACAGGAGATCCAGGGTTACAATTCTATTTCTAAGGCAATGCAAGTAGAAAAACAGTGAGGATTGTTTCTGCTTTTATGATCTAGCAGATTAATTTTATTTACCAGAAAGAAGCTGAAGGAAGGAAACCTCTCCTAGCTTTCTCTGACTATGGTTTTCCATAGCTATTGTTGAAGCCCTGTTAAGGGGTTTCAGGACCTTTGTTCTTGGCTTTGTATTAAGCACAAGGTCGTGTATGACCTTTCCACTTCTCCCTATAACTCTGAAACAAGATTTGCTTTGTGGTGTAAGTTATAGAAGGTCAGAATTTTTCTTCTTGGTTTGTGGCTGCTTATCTTAGAATGCATATATAAAGTGTGACAGTAGGTTCTAAAAGTGTGATTTTGTGCCTGCAATAATTGTTGAACCAAAAGCCAGGGGAAAAATAGATTATTTTTATAATGCAAACAATTAAATCAAGAGCAAAACTTTCAGTCAGTTGACTCGTTAACCAAGGACAGATGCATGTACTTCCTAGTGGAGCATGGATATTGCAAAACTGAAAAGCTCATTTAAAAGACAATAATACTTGCCTGAATATTAAAGTAGCTGAGGGAAGCATAGGCTAGATTGTGACTTGGCCACCATTTGACAGCCTAAGACTAATGTGTTTGTTTTATTAACAGGATTTTAGCTCTTTGAGTTCAAATTTCCTTCACAAAGCTGCAAACCACAAGTTTTTCTTGAGAGCAGAACCAAAATGGAAATTAATCAAGATCACACTGTGTAGTATGTAGCATCATGGTTGTGAAGATATAGAAATATATCATTTAACATGTAAAATATCTGTGATCTTATTACATACATGTTGTCATAGATTAGGTCTTCAGTTAGTTTATGCTGGACATTTTGTTTCACTGAATGGGACCATGCCAGCTGCGTAAAATATTCCCTGACAAATAAAAATAAAACTGTCATAATTCAACAGCAACTTAGCACTGTGAGAGGAAAATCTGTATCTTTATAGAACAATGAAATACTAATACTGTTCCCAGTCCTGTGAAGATTTATGTAGTTAATTCCACAGAAATGAACTGAAGCCAGTGAGTTGCTACAGCGCCTGAGAGTTAAGCAGTTCTTTTCAAGATCAAGGCAATAGCTTTTTCTTCAGGATTTAAGTTGTCATTCCCAACACATTTGTTTTCCAGCCATAAAACTTAGAGGAGTGTATCAGTCTGAGAGATTTCCTCTTGAAGTATATATTTCCTCTTGAAGAAACACCCTACTAACCCATTAGTACATGTTCAAGAGCAGCAAAACAAATGTTATTTAAGGAGAGCGTGCAAACCTGGACACTGTATTTTGTATTCTCCTCCCAAATCCATATTTGTCTTAGCGAAGTCACAGGGTACATGCCTGCGAAGTCCTTCTAGTGTTGCTTTAGGGGCTGTGGTTTCTGATTTCGTCTAACTCTCTTTTGAACCTGCTGGTGCTGTTTTCCTCCACAGCCCTCCATGGCAGAGAGCTCCAGAGGTTCTCTGCCCACTGCACGAAGATGCACTTTCTTAATCAGTTGTAAACTGATCTCCTGCAAGTTTAATTGAATCCTCTCTAGTCCCAGTAACATGGATTTGGTGAAAAACAGTTAATGATTCTCTTAGCCACCATTTTCAATATTTTGTAAACCTTGATTTTATCCATTTCCACCTTCTCCCCTCTCATTTGAAGAGCTTCCACCTTTTTAGTCTCTTCCTGTAAAGCAGCTGCTCCACACCTTGGTCATCTGAGATGCTCTTCTCTGTACTGTGATCAAAGGCTAATCATGGTGAACACAATGACCCAACAAGGGTCAGAGGAGCAATAACAGGCAAAGGAACCCCAGCAAGATAATAAATGAAAACAGAGGCAAACTGCCTACTGTGAAGACCATCCAAGGGGAATGATCAGATCATTGTCCCTGCGGTGAAACCCACCAAGATGATCAAGGGAAGAAACTCTTTTCCCTGAAATGTAATGTGAACTAAAGAGGTGTTTTCCTAAGGGGATGTGGGACTTGTTAGGGTATGCAAGGGGAAAAGAATGGTATGAAAACTGTTATGGGCTATTTTAAGGGGATTGTGAGAATGTGCAAGAGTTACTGTGGGATGTTTAGGGAAAGGATCAAAGGTGGGGAAAGGGAGGGATCAAGGTGGATCACGGAGGAATAAGAATGAGTAAACAAAGGGACAAGAGCATTAAAAGGGCCAGTCAGTATACGATAACCCTGCTTCCATTTCCCAAACTTTTTGTAGGCTCTCAGTTTCCCCCTGCTGCATTCACCCACCCTCACCTCACTCTAGTAGCTAAGGGTATCCCATTCCCACTTACCCTATGTACTTAATTTTTTTCTTCCTCACCACTGGTATACCCCACCACCAAGTTTCCCTTATTCTTTTAGCACCTCAGTGTCAGAAAGGTGTAAGAACCCAATTATATGGAAGAGTTTTCAGGACAGAACTTAGAAATAACTAAGCAAGCACAGGATGTTAAATCAGGCCTGATTGAAGCTGGACAGTTGGTGAAGAAGAGGTTTCATGGCTCAGCTGCTGTGTTGTGGTATGGAGTGCTCCAGGCCAGGCTCTGGTAATGGAGAAATGGTAATAAATTTTAGTTCTGCTCCCTCAATAAGACTGTCTTGATGGAGGGTACACAGCAGAATAGAGTTCATCCCAAACAGTGGAGAAGGTGAACAATTTATTGGTAGTTGTGTCAAGGAGAACGCAGACCTGAAGTATTTATGTGACTGCAGGGGACAAACCTGACTGAATAGCTAAGTGAAAGTCCCACTGATTTCACTGGGAATTTTGCCTCTGCAACAACTAAATGGTGAGGATTAAATATTTACAATGAAATAGTGATATCAGAACAAGGATAAAACTGAAGTTCTTAGGAATTACTTTTCTGAATATAGTCTAATGCACCATCTAATTCTGGTTTCATTTGTCCTTATTTTGCTTAAGTAACGTGTAAGAGTGACTTAGCTTCATTGCGTCTTACATAAATGTTTTCCTTCATTCAGCACAACATACTGTGCACTTTACCAGGAAGTAACGCAGCCATGTCTGCTCCACTATAAGTACAATCTATTTGAAGTTAACTCAGTTTATATTTAGATTGTTATGAAAAGTGGAGCAATATCTATGACTCATGTCTCCCCAGCTTCAGAGACAGTATGTTCTTCATCCATAATAAAGTTATAGGACTACATCTCAGAGAATAATTCCTCCAAGTCACAGAACCACTTACAACCTTGCTGGTGTTCATACATATCAGTGGAATTTGAACAGATTTCCCCAGACATGCCTCAAATGGTATTTCAGGTATGGAGAATTGGTTGCAACTTACTAGGTTCTGCAGGCCAAACTCTGTACACACCTGGGCTCTTTATATTTTTTCATTCCATTCCCCAGCTCCATGTGGATAACCAAACCCCATCCCTCTGTTTAAAGGATTCACTTCATTTTTTTCAGACTCTCTCCCATCAGTCATTTACTTGTTCTCCATTTTACCCATCTCCCTGACTAGGGACTTCTGTTCCCTACTATCTTGACCATGTTGCATTAATCTCATTTAGTATCCTCCACCTACTTATTTTCCCCCTTTAACATCCATTGGGCTCCTTTACTCTTTCCTCTCATAAGAAAATCTGAGTGCTTGCAATGTGTCCTTTCCACTTTGTCCCAGTTCTCCAGTTGTCCTGTTCCTTCCCATTCCATATTAACACCTCTTTGCATAGCTTCATAGTCCCAGCCTTCTTCTGCCCCAAAATGCCCTTTTGTCTGTCATTAATTATCTGGGAATAAATAATTTAGGATGTTCATATCCTTGTGAATGTACTAAGTCTATTGCAAATTAGGAGGCACAAGAGAAAGCCATAATTATTTTAATTATGGGTGCCATCAAACAATTGTTAGACTGCTAAACTGTTACAGAGATGCTTGAGATGCCCTGCAAGTGGCTCATTTTTTTCCCTTTCTGTTTTTTTGGTTCTTTTCTTTTTAAGGATTTCCTGTTAGAACACTTAGAATATTTTGGCATGAATGAGATGCATTGTTCAAAAGTTATTCTGGTATATGCACAGGTACAGGTGGACAGGCAAAAGAGAAATGCCATTCAGTTGTATATATGAGTCACAGGACTGAAAAAAACGGCAGAGAAAAAATTAGAGATGAGTTATGTGGCCATTTCTTAAGTCCAGCAATAAGACACTTCTCAGCGTTTCAAGTAATTAAGACATTCATATGGAAATTTTTTTTCAGTAGAGTACATCCAACAAAACAGTGTAAACATGTATATAAAGATTGCACATGACTGCAGACTACAAGATTTGACTGTCCAGTTAAAAAAAAACCCTCACACTTACCTCACTTCTTTTTTAATAGTGAGCCCAAAGATAAAATTTAAGGACCAAATACTTCAATCAGTAACAGTGGTAGTATTCTGCCAGTCCCACAGGGACTACACATCTTTAACCAGGTCAAGGACATAACATATTCATCTCAGTAATGTAATTTCATGCTACAAAGATGAAATATATATAAAAAGAAAGAAACAGAAAAAGACAGAACAACTGTATCTTCTGTTGCCTCATCTTTACTGGAAGTAGCTGTGGATTTCTGTTTTATAAGTTTATAACAGAGTTTGGTTCACTGATCCACAAATCCATGGGCCCTGATGGGAAGCACCCCTGAGTGCTGGTGGAACTGGCAGATGTTATTGTTAAGCCACTCTCCATCATCTTTGAAAGGTCATGGAGAACAGGAGAGGTGCCTGAGGACTGAAGGAAAGCCAATGTCACTCCAGTCTTCAATAAGGGCAAGAAGGAGGAGCCAGGAAACTACAGGGCAGTCAGCCTCACCTCCATCCCTGGAAAGCTGATGGAGCAGCTCATCCTGGAGGTCATTTCTAAGCATGTGGAGGAAAAGAAGGTTATCAGGAGTGGTCAACATGGATTCCCCAAGGGGAAATCATGCTTGCACCAATCTAATAGCCTTCTGTGATAGAATGTCCAGCTGGGTAGATGAGGAGAGAGCAGTGGGTGTTGTCTACCTTGACTTCAGCAAGGCTTTTGACACTATCTCCCATAACATCCTCATAGGTAAGCTGGAAAGCAGCTCTGTGGAGAAGGACCTGGGAGTTCTGGTGGACAGCAAGCTGACCATGAGCCAGCAGTGTGCCCTTGGGGCCAAGAAGGCCAGTGGGATCCTGGGGTGCATTAGGAGGAGCGTGGCCAGCAGGTCAAGCAGCATTATCCTCCCCCTCTACTCTGCCCTGGTGAGGCCACATCTGGAGTACTGGGTCCAGTTCTGGGCTCCCCAGTTCAAAAGAGACAGGGAGCTACTGGAGAGGGTCCAGCGGAGGGCTAGGGAGATGATTAGGGCACTGCAGCATCTCCCTGATGAGGAAAGGCTGAGAGATCTGGGCCTGCTTAGCCTGGAGAAGAGGACTGAGAGGGGATCTTATCTATGCATGCAAATATCTTAAGGGAGGGTGTCAAGAGGATGGGGCCAGGCTCTTGTCAGTAGTACCCAGTGACAGGACAAGGAGCAATGGGCACAAACTGCAACACAGGAAGTTCCATCTTAGTATGAGGAGCAACTTTACTTTGAGGGTGACAGAGCACTGGAACAGGCTGCACAGAAAGGCTGTGGAGTCTCCTTCTCTGGAGATACTCAAAACCTGCCTGGACATGACCCTGTGCAACCTGCTCTAGCTGAACCTGTTTTAGCAGGGGATAGAACTAGGTGATCTTCAGAGGTCCCTTCCAACTTCAACCGTTCTGTGATTCTGTGACTGGTTTTACATATTTTCATTTGAAAATCTATGAAAACTTATTATGCATACATAATAAATTAGCATCACCACACCCATTCAAATATTACATTCAGTCTATGGAAAAGTTCAAACAATGATGCAAAAGTTGAACTGTGATGCAACTGAATTAAATGAGATTTTTTTATGGAGTCCAAGGTCTTATCAAAAGAAATTATTTTGCCATCAGCCACAAAGCATGCTGATGGGATCAAGAAGTCCTGGCACTACTGAAAAAAATCAGTGACAATGATCAGACTTTGCCAGACACTTACAGTGACTACAGTAGACTACACTCTCCAGGGGTGGATTCAGCATGTTTTCAAAAGTATTTTTGTTTTGTTTTGTTCTTTTAAATTATTTATTTAATATCATTTTAAGAAAATTACCTTAAAATAAATTAGTCTGAATTTCAAAAATAGTTATCATAACATTTCATATTATCAAGGGACAGTACTAGAAACTATGGACGTAGCAGAAAAGAAGGGAAGACGTGAGATCATCTCTACAAATGAGGCCACGCAGTCCACAGTCCCATAGAGGTCAGTTAGTTTTATATATTTTTCAGTGACAATTTCTAGAACACATTTTTGCTTACTGATTCATGGGAAACATCACAAATATGTGAAGCAATGAAACATTCTTGCTACTGAAAGAGGATTAAATAACTTGAGTTTTGAATTTTAGGAGCACTTACAACCATGCAGTTTAAGCTGGTTTAAGTTAAGCTGCCCCTTTATGCCATTGCTCTCCCTGTCCTTCCTGCTGGCATACATACATGGCTGTCAGGTGAATCAGACCAGTGTATGAACCTGGCTGCATCACTCATTTCTCTGCATTACTTTTCAACTGAATCCAATTCCTTGGTCTGATTAACTTCAAGCTTTAAACACTCACAGAACTGACAGAACAGAGTGGCCAAAGGGAGGAACTGCTTACAGTAAATGCTGCTGTCAACAGGAATTTACATTAAACCATAGCCAGCACAGCCCTGGTGCTAGCTTCCTGGGCACTGATTATTGGTACCGCTACTTGGGAATAGTATTCTGCAATCTGGCTACCCCCAGTAAACTTGGCGTAAAATTCCTCAAATCCCTTCAACAATTTATGAGTATCTTTCCAGCATTTCAATTCTATGTCTCTGATTTAAATACATCAGAGACATATAAGAACTGAAGGAAGTACTTCACAGCCTTCACAGAGGCACTGCAAAACCACTTACACTAGAGTGATGGAGTCTTACCCGAAAATATGCCTGTATTCCTTTGCCTCCTCAATGCCCTCACTATTCTTGAGCTTTTCCTTGTCTTTGATCAGTGTTTTCAGGGATCATAGGGCCTTGCTACAAAGCACTCCACAACTGCCTCAGCTTTGTCTTCCTTCTCACAAAATCTCCTCTGAATGCTAGAATATGCAGTCTGTTGGGTAAAAGATCTGTCAGGAAAAATGTGCTTTCATTACATTCCCCTATGAAAGTGTCCATTTTGCTTTTCACACCTTTGTCTTCTTCCCTTTGGAGACTCCAGGCTCTGCACCAGAATGGGCAGAATGGTTCCCCTTGACTGAAGCCATTTTTATTGTTCATGGCAGCAGCTCTTCTAGAGCCCACTGTGCCTTTTTACTCTTACACCCTGGATGTATATGACACAATGGCAGATACAGCATACATTGAAGCATTTAATGAGGTACAGTTTTATAAAAGTAATCATTGTTATACAAATAAGTGCCTAAAAGTTGCACACACATTGATTTTATGTATTATAGTTGTATACAGGCATATTAATACACTGAATTTTGAAATAGGTACATAAACATAAATTAAAAGGTACATATGAAGTTATTTTAATTAGTGTTGAACTAACTCGTGTCTATTACAAAGGGAGAAATAAAATACTGTCACTGGCATTTTCTTCTGTAGCCCTTTATAGACCCTACATGACTCTCCTCCCTCACTATTTTATGTGAATGCCTTAGAAGCTTGAAAATACTGTTGCAATGTCCTGTAAAGTGTTACTCCTCCAGTTCTGCAGATTGGGAAATCAGTTACGTAGAAGTAGTTTACTAAAGACTTACAAAGCAGGGAAGAGACTTGATATGAGGTCTCAAATTCTGGCTATAAGCATTCAGTGGTACTTTCTAGAGAAATAGCTAGCTGTGACACAGAAAACCTGGCTCCTACTTGAAACAATCAGTAGGGAAAAAACTGCTTGAATGTTTGGATGTCATCGGTGACTTTAGGAATAGCTTTTGTAGACAGATGCAAATTTCAGCTAGCAGAAGACGCTACTGGGTTTGCCCGTGGCAACACTAGAGAGAAAAATCAAAAGTGTGCTTAATGTTCCCAGCTGAACAATGAGCATCAAAGGTCAGTATGTGATGATCTTGAAATTGGTTTTCACCTGTAATTTTTGTGAGGATTTCAGCACATATTAGCAGATTGAAATTAATGAAGTTACGCTAGTTTACCTTATGTAACAATTGCCTAGAGCAGGGTATTACAATAGAATGCTTCATTAGGACACAATTTCTCAGCCACCTGAAGTGGGATGAATCGAAATTTATCACTGCTGCACCATGAATAGAAGATAAATAAAGATGTACATACATTTTCTTTAGCACTTCCTGAAAGGAGTTCTGTGCTTGTGATGTGCCTTGTTCGGATTTTATGCAGTAAATACCATGGTACAGACAACAGTTCCTTCCTGCTGCTTGGATAAATATGTATTAGAACAGACAGCTCAAAACCTTTTTAATAAGTGTTGAATATAGATAATACATTTACGTGTTCATGAAGTTCTTGGCCTGTTTTCTAACACTGGTACCTATAGTGATTTCTGCAATAAGGATCTGTCTGTTAGTCTCCAAATTAGACAATATCTTACAGATTCAGAAAGAGAATATTATAAGAAATTGGGCAAAAAGTTCAGAAGGGCCAAACCAGCTTTGGAATTAGAGTCCCATTTTCAAATGTGACTTAGCAGCCTAAACTCCACTGTTGTACAGTAAGATGCAGACTCTGAAGGCACAGAACCTTAACTTCCAGCTTCTGTTAACTTCATATCCATACTGACATACTCATCTACTCAATGCTCACTAATCTAGCTGATCCATAACACAGCGCTTGTGCAAAAGACTTCAGTTGGTAATGGTGATAATAAGGTGAAAAGCCTTGAAGCCCATTATCACACCCCTGAACTATTCTGCTCTCTAAATGCATACACATATTAATTTGCCCTGGTGTTGTTATGTACATGCCATAAGAATAGCTTCTTCCAAGGCACCTCATCATTCACCTACTTTCAGTTATCAAGGTTCAGGTTCTGCTTTCTGTGCCACATGCTTTGTTACCCCTGAAGCTATTTATATTCCTCTGTGTCAAAGGGTTAATTGGCTTCTCTGACCAGCTGTAAACAATTAGTCCAACTGTTTGACCAGAATTTAACAAAGCTGGAGATTGAATTAAATTCTCCAGACTTTCTAAATAAGAGAGCAGCAGGGTTGATTCTGGAGAGCACAATTTAACACAATTTAATACATATTTTGATAAAACCAAATGTCATTCTTTTCAATGGATGCATACGGCGGTTGCTGGAGTATTTACAGTCTCAGATTTGTCCTAATTAGTAAGTTTGAGCACACTTTATGAGTAGTTAGTGGATAATACAAAAGACAAAGGGATTTCTTTATCATTGCACATGCCTCAACCTGTTCCATTAGAAAAAGGATTTTATAATATTTTTATGACTCCTGACAACACAGTGCAGGTAATATTCTGAATAAGCCTTTGGCGAATATTATTCTTCATCCCTAATATGACTTCTAAAAGATTTATTTCATTTATGGAAATGTAAATGCTAATGCATCGACAACCATACTTTTCCTGTTCTGTTAGAAATTTCTTAGATTCACATTGCAGACTAGCTTCCAGTGTTTTAGAGAGTGTTTGCCTCTGTCATGCATTACTGATTTGATACACAATGCCAGTCATTTCTCTTCAATCTATATTATACAGGCTGCTATGTCCCCAGTTGTTTTCACAGTACTACATTAAGTGCAAATAACAAGGCCAGCTTTTAAGTTGCAATAATTGAATGGGGTTATAACCAGGAAAATACAAAATCTAGTATCCCTGTAGCTATTTAATTTATGTTATGTTATTGCTGCTCAGTGTACAAAGTCCACAAACGTACAACAGAATCATTAGCAGCAGAATCATTAGCACCATGTATTAGATATTCTTTTTACACATACATTTTCCCCCTCTTTGTTTCAATACTGAAGCCATTACCAATTACAATTCTCATTCAGATGATCCTGGAAATAGGTGGCACCTTCAGTCCATGTCCTAGTCAACTCATGCAGGGAGACTGGCAGAAATGTTCCTGATGCTGGGTGAAAATATTAACTACTGCATAAGATATTTAAAAATAGATAATAACAAATGAATTATTTGCTTAAAACATTCAGCCAGACCTATGCAACATAAGGAAAGAAAGGTTTAATTAGCTTATATGAATATTTTTGTAAAAGCAAATGCATTTGAAAGCCATTTAACATGAAAATCTCACCAAATCAATGTCAAGATTCAAATGTCTATTTTTAATGTTTTTCTTCCAATCACACAATTTTGCTGGCCCTAGAGTAAACAGTAAAACACATTTACCTGACATGAGTTATCCCACTGGAATAATTTGTGCAAATAAAGTTTAGCACATGTCAAAGGCTGCAGGCTTAGGTCAAAAGCATGGAAAATTTCCAGCATCAGAAACAAAAGAACGTGTTCATGGAATAAAAAATGGGAAATGTTTTATCGTTTTAAGTAAACAGAGACACACCTAGTCCTGTATAAGATGGAGATCTGAATCTAAAAAATCTTTTCTTAGACTGTGCCGAAGCCTCAGGAGAGATTTACCTTGTAAAGTTCCCTGCAGTTCTGCTTGCCCAATTGTCTAAGTTCAAGACCTGGTGGGAATACACAGTTTCTGTCTGGCTCATGTGCCAAGGTTCCCATTCTGTTGACTGAAACATAGGATACAGGCGATAAGGGGGAATGGGATGATAAACACTCAAGTTGTTGTCCCATTAGAATACTGAGATGTAACAAAGGAACAAACATGGCTGTGGAAAGCAGAAAGCATTCCTGGGTTCTGTGGTGTAATAATTTATTTACTTTCTGTGCTCATCTGGAGCAATGATTTATGATTGCTTTTGCCTATGAAAGGATTAGGATTGAGGCAATGAAGCCCTTGGATTTTAAAAGCAGTGAGTCAAAAGAAATAAACAAATACCAGAACACTGAATCGATTAAAGTGTAAAATGAATGCTTCCATCTTCTGCCTTATAAAAGGTTCAAATTGCATCAAGTATCCCATAATCCTGAAGTCGAAATGAAAAGTGAAAAAGAAACATCTATGGAGAATGTGAAAACAGAGCTCGCGAGTGAACATTTCATGGCCTTGAGCATTATTTACATACATAGAAAGGAAATGTCGATATTTGATCTACAGTCTAGAAGTCATGCTGGTTTGATTGGTTTGTGTGTTAGCCTCCCAACCACATCTGATCTTTTTTATCCTCTTCCTAAAACATGGGAGGAGCAGTATGCATTTACAAAGCAGAACTACAATAGGAAGAAAAACTGCTACCATAAATGAAGGTGGTGTATACCAGATGAACTGGTTAACATCAACCCACTTATTCCAAGCAAACACCAGTGCGTGAACAGTACATAGCAGTAGAGCTAAATATCCCATCTTGCTCTGAAAAGAAAAAGAAAATAGTAAGCTATTTTTTCCAACTTGGAAAAAAGAGTACTCTGTTAAGCAAATATGGAAATCAGAACGGCCTCAACCAACACACTTAAAGAAAAAAGGCCATTGGCTTTGAACTAAAATTTAAGGACTCTAATTCAAGAACCCAAGTATACCCCTCTATGCCACTGTAAGAGAAAACAGATGAGGCACATTTTTCAAGTACTGCTATGACACTTGGCTAATATACAGAAGAGATTACAGATTACAGGCTATTCTTGAAAAAGGGTCAATTCTCAGTATTGCCATTTATAGATGTCATCTGTATCCTAAATTATTTCTGTGATAAATGAGTTCAAAAGCAGATTTATAAATGGCTTAATTACTTGCAAAGAAAAATTTTAAGGTCAATGCAACTCAGAAACCCTAGTAAGTCTAGTACTATGACAAAAGCAATTGTACAACAACAGGAAACTGAAGTCTTTCATTCCACATACAGCTTGGATGTCTAAAAAAATCAGAAGTAAAGGAAACTATGCTAGAGTTACTAGTAATTTTGAGTTTCTTGTTGCGTAACAATCTTGATATTGTTGGAAAAACAGAATTACTCATCAGTGAAGTCAAACACTGCCTTTCTAACTGCTAAATCCACAGAACCTGATTTTCGAGCATAAAGGTTATTTGTAAAATGAATCCAATATAGTAGTATTACTCTTCTGGGTTTCTTCACCATACTAATTTAATACTGAAAGCAGTCATGCACTGGGAGACTCCCTCCTAGACCTGTCCATATGTATTCTCTTTAGAGCTGAAAACTCTATGCACTACAAATGATGCACTTCATAGAGTGGGCAGAATGTCAAATCACTAATCGCACAAAGATACACATTTCAGATCTACTTTTCAAATTCAGATCAAATTTTCAAATGCCGGGTACTTAGTAGGTTATTGAATTTTCAGATTTTGGTGTTCAAGGACCTAATTCAATACTCTAGTGTGATCATACTGATGTCAGCAGAACCATCCCTGATTATTATTGTGTATGATACAGGAGAACTAAGAGCAAACCAAATACTTAGGTGAACGAAACAAGTACATCTGTAGAAAACTCAGGACTGGATGGATTTTACTATGCGTCTGTTCTAAGATGTCTCCCTTTCAGAATACACCTTTTTGGAGAGGGTTATGAAGCTAATAAAGCTGCAAATGGAAAATCTTTGCATGTGTTACTGGGCAGAAGTCTTCTCCTGGACTTTCCAGCCACCTGGTGGCTGACAGAAAAAGAATTGCCAAAACAGCTCCAAGAGAGCAATAAGCAATTCTCCTTATGCAGTGTGTTGTATGGCAACAGCGCTGGCTGGTTCAATACCACCTACTCCGAATTCAGCAGGACACAGGACATTCCTGAAACATAAGATACCCAGAAGGTGACTAAAATGCCTTCAGCACCAGAGGTCTTTGACCTAAGGATAGGTCCTGAAGGGACAACTGCTGCTGCTCACAAAGTCAGAGGAGAAAAATGTGGTTTGGAGTTGTCTTCCCATTTTATACCCTGACCCTGACAGTGTTTTCTCCTGACAAAATAACAAATTTAAGGAACGTTTCTTGCAAAGCAATTAACAAAGAGTATGGAACTAACTTTTAGATTGGTTTCACTAACTCCACTGTGTCTGATATTTCTGACTTCTAATGGTCTCAGCTGGTAACACACATTTCTACAACTGAGGATTAATGACATGCAATAATGACATTTATGCTTACCTGAATGTAGTGGAACTCTCTCCAGGTCAAAGAGTGACTGACAGATGGAATTGATGTTATTGCCAACAAGGCCAGCAAAGCAAGTCCCAGAATTCCTAGAGACACATAAATCTCCATTCTCCAAACATCATGTTCAATCCAGGCATCTTCTTTTTTTTGTTTGACCTGGCAAAAGAACACCATATTTAAAATGACAGACTGGCACACTTGGCCGTTTGTGTGAAATACAGATATTTTCACCATTATATTCAGGAAATAAGCCAAGAAACACAGTATTTCTGTTTGTTTGAGTGTCTTTGAATGTAACTGCTATTTACTTCTGATGACAAAGTCTCCACTAGTATCTTCAGAGCAACAGTGGGCCTTCAGTGAGAAGAATTTAGATTTCATCAGTGTCTTGGCCCAGGAGAAACTGGTTCTGAGACCTGTTAGTCTGTCTTCACAGCAGGAGAAATCTTGATCTATGACAAAAAAAATCCATCTCTGGCTAAATACCGTATCTGGGAGACTGTAGTAACAGGAAATATATTAACAGCATTATTTTAGGGAGCTAATTCAGCAGGCATTCTTAATGATGGTATCCTGCCAGGATAGCTCTTTAGCTATATTTTTTTAAAAGCAACTTGGTACATTCAGCTGCACTGAATACAACAGTTGGTATGGATGAAAAGGTTGTGATTTTAATGAACTGATGTCAAAGCTTCTCCTATTTACAACTACTTGCAACAGCCCTTTGATCACCATGGCCAGTGATCACCATGATGTAATATGCCCCAAATATGATAATTTATGCATCTTGAAGACTGGAATCTCATGGAAATTTCTGGTAATCCATTCAAGTCAGATTACCGGTAAGGCTGATTTCAGTTTTCAACAGGTAGTTCGACTCTTTACAGAATTCTTAAGAAGCTGCTAACTTCAAACTGTGCTTTTAATAAAACTCTAGATTAGACTTTGAAGGTAATAAAAATGTACATATGCAGTCTATACCTTATATTGGTATAATCCTTACACTGCAATGTTTATGGCACTCAAGGTGATACGCAAATCTATTAGGAACTCTCTAGTCACAGAGGGTCTTAGAGAGATTCACAAGCCAATTATTGCCCATGACTCAGAAGCGTGATTGAAATTCTATCTTTTAACAAGGTAGTGTGCATCAGCCCAATTGTGGAGCCATCAGCTTTCACAAATTTACTTTGTAGCAAATACAGATGATTGTGATTTAGCTCAGCCCCCCTTCATTGCTGGCTAATTCACTTTACAAAGATGTCTAAAAATGTTGTGTGCTCAGTTTTTGTAGACAGATTCCACTGGTGCAGAGAAGATTAAACCACACTAAACTAATAGTGTGCCAAAGACTTAAAATGTTCCTGTGAGGCAGGTATAATTATGTACATTTTACAGTGAGATAAAGAATCCCAAATGCAGAAAATTACTTATTTAATACACACTGGCACAGCTGTGATCACTCTTGACTCTCTATTACATGCTTTAACAACTAGGTCCTGCTCCATTCCTTAACAGTGCTCTGTGGGGATCTGCTTCAAAATCAAATGAAGGCTATGAAAATGGCTTTCCCTCCATTCAGATTTGTTTGAATGACCAAAACAAGGATTTTTTGAATACAGAAGGCTTGGCGTTTGCATGCCCATCATACCTGCTGGAATGCCCAGTTCAGCAGCTTGTATCTGTATGATCTTCTCATTGGATAGCATAGGCTATAGCAGGCGTGCATTGTAGCGAAGAAGAAACTGAGAAGTCCAAATTGCTTTCTTGATGACATCCATCTATCCAGCCACTGGGGAAACCTTTTATACTTGGTGCCAAAGTACAACTGGAAACCAGCAGCTAATATTCCTGGTAAATATACTAGTGCTAAAAGGGTAATTGAAACCACTGGTAAAACTTTGTTTATGACAAGGATTGGAATTTTATAGAAAACATTTTCCTTTCTGGTTATAAAAGGATATACAACATCTCTCAAAGAAGTGTAAATAAATGTTAGTAATGAGATCACAGATGCTATCTTCATTGGCAAGTGCCAGTTGGGGAACAGATCCTGCTTGCAGTGTTGTTCTGAAGAGTGTTCAAACTCACCAAAATGGTGTGCTTGATGTAAATTAAAAAGTGCAGCTGCTTCTGGTGGATTGGTGACTTGCATATCCACATCCTGGAAAGGACAGAAAGGAAATACCAAGTGAGTTCAAGAGAATATTAAAACCTTCAGTAATGACAATATTTGACATCATGGCTTTTACACTATACTGCACTGAAACCATATACAAAACATACACACTATTAAACACAAGGTAGCTTGAAAACATAACATTTCAAACAGTATATTCAGTAATTGAGCAAGGCACTTTTAGCATAGATTTCTCATTCTTCATACATTATCTGTGGTGATTTCAAAATAGATTTTAATTCCAGGAAGTTAACTACACTGCAAGGGAAGATGGATTACATTATGTGAAGCATCATTATGGTTTCTTATGAGATGAGCTAGATTTCAAATGTCAAATTTCAACTACAGACTTAATGATGTAGCCCAAATAATATGCACAATAACAGAATCCAGAGTCAAGACAATAAAATATTTCATTCGATCACTGCTATTTTAATGACATTTAATTGGGGGAATAAGAATGTAAGTAGAAATATTTGGGATCCAGTGCATTAGACCAGTTGCACATCTGTCATCTCCAGCATCAGGTCTTGTGGTCTTCTTCTCCTCCTTCACAAATGTAATAGTGTCCTCTCAACTTTTATGAAATCTTGTGAAACTGAGTCACTTCAGTTTAAAAAGCTGAATTTTCTGCTGCCAAGTAGGCATGGCTTGATTCTAGTCTCACAAAAGATCTTGACAGAATTATCACAGACTTTAGAAGGAGCTAAGCTAGTACAACATTTTAGTGTAATTTTATAAACTGTTTTACATGGAGATAAAGTATTTAAAGATTGTCTCATAGTTATAATTCATGGAAGAGGTACATGATCAGTATACATACAAAATGAAAATGTGTGTATCAACAGCAGGACATCACACTTGATACAGCGGACAGCTAATCAGGGGTGGAGAACTGATAACTGATAACATTAGGTAGTAAACATGTAAGTCCTTTAATATACCCATGAAATATAAAGTAAAACTGAACTAATGCTGCAATGGCTCAGCTTTAGAATGGTTAATGTGGCACATGTCCAGACCTCCAAGAAGTGAAATGGCACTGTCCGTTTTGAGGTAGGCAAATATTAGTAGTTTTAAAGTTGTAAATTACCATTCTTCTAGGATACAGGAGATCTTCCTATCTCAGCAATATTATCTGGCTTTATTCTTAAGAATCAAATATTACATTGAAGTTGATTAAGGGGTCAATTCAAAGAAGGTATTACTTGTAAATAATGCAAGGGTAAGTAGGTGCAAGTCTTGTTTTCATCTTCAGTAATACATAGGTGTTTGTTTTAACAGAAAGATAAAAAATGTACACTGCTATCTTGCTGTAAAATCCTAATTAGAGACACGGTAGCCTGTTTCCCACCACATGTCTGACTGTCTTGCCTACAGTGCCTCACTGTAAAATTCAAGGGCATGATCTTCACAGGATTTTTTAGCTAAATAGCTACTACGTGTTTATCTGATGATAAAAGCATATCTTTGTAACAGTGAATATATAGCCTAAGTAACTTTTGTTCTCTAGTCTGTGAAGAAAAGTAGAATGTAGTCTATGCATTGCAGAATCAGAAGTTGGCATAAATCATACAAACAGATTCACATCTGAACCAAGTTTCGCCTAGAGATACTTGTTTCTTGAAGAGGTATTTAGCAAAGCCTAATTCAGTATTTCACAGCCTGTGAGACAGTTCACATTGGAATAGAAAGTTGTAGCCTGAACTACTTCTGTGCATCAGCAGTTGCAGAGGTCAATGCTGCTGGAGTGGATTTTTCTGGACTTTGTTGTGTGATGTGGAAAACTTAAAACTTACTGAATGTGATGTGGCAATTACGAAAACTCCTCCAAAGAGAAATTTTATATTCCTGTGTAAAAATTCCAAATTTTGTCTACAGGGCTTTGCCTGTCTGGTAAAATGCAACTAGCAACTAACCTCATGTAGTTTTTAGCTGGCCCAAACTCTGCGTATTTTTTGTCATGGACTGTCATTAAATTGAATGAGATGTTCTTTATCTTTTTATCTCTTTGTGTCAATATTGTGACAAGACTTTAGAAGTACTGATGATATGCCAGCATGATGTTAACATACTTTGTGGACAAAATCAAATGAAAGATTGCAATATTCTGTGTAATGTATGAGTTGCTTTTTTACAGAAACATTACCAAGTTGCTAAGGTTTCCTGTATTTCTTCTTGGCATGATGCTCTGACCTGCATTCTGATCAATGTCATGATTATCACCTTCCCTCTTCTCCATTGTGGAAATTCCCTGCAAAACAAACACAGGATGTAAATCAGGTTTTGAAAAGCCCGACTGGAACTTTGAGGCCTATTTTCCCTCAAAATGTTTTCTTCCCTCTCCTCCACCCATGTGCTGGAGAAGGTACATTAATCAAGGGAAAGGAAAGTCTGTCCTCTGAGAAAAAAACAGAAAAGCTCAGCTTGTTTTTTAAGTAAAGCAGAGACTAAGAGAGGGTATGAGAATCAACAGAACAAAATCACTGATAAAAAATAATATTTAAGCTAAATGCCCATGTCACCAGTGGAAAGAATTCAGCCTGAAAGTTTTGAATTTACAAGTAAGTTTGCAACAGTGTACAGAAATAACATGTAAAATGTTATGAAGACGGATTTTGGTAAGTTCATGAGACTTGCAGTTTCAAGAAATGTGTGCAAATGTGTTGCTCCTAATATTTTTTAGGTTTCAGGATTTAGGTTTTAGGATTGGTCTACCTGACAAGTCGCTCTGTGGCTTTAGAAGTATATTCTCCCTTCAAGATTGTCAGGAAACTCCAGCTGGAGCTTCACTCATGCTGTTCCAAGGTATACTGGCAATACTTATCACCCACAAGTACCAGCAGAAAGCTATTAAGGACTGTAAGAAATCAGAAGCCAGAAAGAAAAAAGGAGAACAGATAAAATGGAAGAGATGTTTCTGAAAATCCTAGGATAGCAGGAAAGACAGTATCCTGAAGGCTATAAAAGGACTGCAAGGACCCTACAACAAGGACTTCCCATGTGTGCATCCCACTCACACACACTGCAAGAGGAGAGGCACTAGCACCACACCACTGGAAGCTCAGGGTGCCACACCACAGCGTGACTTTCTGTGGCAACCTTTGAGACAGTGACTAGGTAGCTCTTCCAGGTACCTTCCTACTGAACAGCTGAATTACTAGAGAGGAAACAGTTTTGCTAACTACTGATTGTTTTATATCCATAAACCTTTTGGGAGATTGTATGGACAAATCAGACTTTGACAGTTGTCCTTTTTTTACTGTGTCTGGTTCCTTCAGTGGATGAGTCCTACAGTCTTGTACTGTCTGCTGTGAGGGTTTGCCATCTGCCAGGCCACCTGACTTCTGAGGTGTTCTTTTCCCAAGTATTTCTCTTTGGATTTTCCCCTCCTGCTAGCAAAGCTCTCCCTTTGGGCATAACCTTTCAGCCAAGTGCTACAGAGTAGGGTCAACAAGAGCTTCTGTCTGAAGGTCAGCCTTTTAACCCTTTCCTACACCACCTAATGGATGGTTTGTATATCCTGCACACAAGAAAACATGAGCTGAGGAAGGCACATTTCTGTTTCCTCCCCACTCTATTCCTAGGGCTAGTCTCAGTGATTTTATCACAAGTTTTTGGGTATCAGGTATCTTCATTAAACCTCAGCTCCTGCAGTCTCACGATTAGTTAAAGATTTCTACTTCTATATGTTTTAATATACTGTATTTCTAGCTGTTACAATGGCAAAGAATAGTTTACAAACAGAACTCAGTATACTGTACTTACCTGGAAAAAAATGATAGCAAATACAGTGAGCTCCAGATCTATTTTTGAAAGAACTCAGAATGTGAAGGACAGTCACACTGTTTTTGAGGGCTACTCTCTGATTTTTAAAGTTTGATGTGGAAAAAAAAGGGCGTAAACTTATAGACTGACTTTTTACTCTTTTAGGTAATGAGATCGACTTCTTGAAATTGTTAAAACAGCATTGTGGCTCAGCTCTTCGCTGCTTTTTAAATTTTCTTCTGTACTGATCCCTGTTGAGCTTTCAGCTGTTAGTATCACCAGTCAACATGAGCTTACACAGCGATCTCAGCCGCTTCATAACTCTCCTCTTCTGCGTACCACACTATTTTGGGGTTCCAAAAACTTATTTTAGATTGGGAAGCTCTGTGTGGAAGAGCTTGACTCACCCGATTCTTATGCTGCTATCACTCTTCATTTAGAAAATTTAGAAATGAAGAGTTCAGTAATAGCCTCTAGCTGAAGGTTTGTGTTGACGAGGATGTAGTAAATGATACCACAATGTGAAAAAAAAAATCCATGAACTAGAATGCGAGCTGCTGATCCTAAAAGCTGATTTATTGGTTCTTTCAGGAAACAATTTTTAATACAATGTTAAATACAGCATTAATGGTTTAATGCAGCAGCAGACAAAGTGGAAAGAAAAAAGAAAGTGTGTGAATGAATGCATGTGCTCATCATCCTTGGAAATACGGGTTACAGCCACGCTACTGCATGCAAGGAAACATAGGTGCTAAACCATAACAGCACACTTGGCTTCTGACACCAGAGTTAATGCAAAATTATTTCTTGGGTACGCTCAATAATAAAGCACAGTAATAGTCTTGGGAAACCCCAAATATGAGGCACTTATAATTCCACTATTCAGTGCCTTATGAGTTGCCAGAAAGGAGTCATCTACAGCATGCGTCTTTTTGGAATACATCTGGAGAAAAAAATTTAGGAGTCCTGTGAAAGACAGAAACTAATCAGTTACAGCCCTAAGTTGCAACAGTTATGAAAGAAAACAGTTGTAGTAGTGTCCATCCTCTGTGCACACCCCTTCTGCTCTGGGAGGCAGCTGTGAATGAGGATGGAGGATGTCCAGCTGCACAAAGCCAAGTTTCCAACGCTGTGAGTATGCTACTGCATTTCGTACTGAGTGAACAGGCTGATGGCAACGCTGAGCCAACAGGGACGCACGCTGTGCAGACATCACCCAGAGAAAACATCACCCAAAGCCAACGAGAGGTTTTCCTGAGTAAGGGGTTTCAGGGCTGGCTCCATGGAAGAAGAAAAATGGGGAAAATAAACAGGCTATGATAATAATGCAGAGGTGATGGAAGAGGCACGGACAGTGACTCCATCTCCCTTCCTTGGCACCGCCGAAAAATGACAGCGCGGAAGCGTCAGCGATAGCCGTCGGGCTTTTAAAGCGCCTGCTGCATCGTGCAGGACGGTGTAAGCACTCGGGGCACGAGTCAGTAACTTTCCCTGCTCTTCAGAAATTCTGCTGAGCTTTGTGGAAAAGCCAGTAAAACCCCGGGGGGTTGGAGCAGGGGAGCGGCGCTGGGCCTCTCTCCTCGGTCAGAGTGCGCCCGGGGCGCACCACGCCGGCCGGGCAGGGCCGGGTGAGCTGCCAGCCCGACGCCCGGCCGCTTCGCGCCGCT
>JAVJGI010000050.1:74679509-74711529 GCA_035590275.1 Ibycter americanus | reverse complement strand
CCCTCGCCTCGGCGAACCCGCCCGCCGCCCCGCTCCCTCTGCCGGGGCGCACGGGAGGGGTTGCCGGAGCGGGGGGCTGCCCCTGCCCCACGGCTGCCCGCAAAACGCAGCCCCTCGGATCGCTACACGGGAAACCTTCTCCTCGCCTTTCAGTCCGTTCTCCCTTCCCTACCGCTTCTTCCAATGCGGGCACTCTCCCAGCCTGACGAAGTGCTGTACTTAAACCCTGCTTCTAATACGAGCAGTCCTCGCTTCAAAAACTACTTTTTCCCTAATACCGTGATCTTGTGCCCTTTTTTTCTGTGCTGGCGATTCTGAAAAGGCAGTTGGCTCCTGAAGGCTTAGTCACACAATAGCGTGAGCTATCATCATCTTGTGAAAGCTCTGTTTTAGTGGTTATTTTGACATTTAGTGGCTTACTGACATTGCAGAAAGCATGGCCAGTCTGTCCCAGAAAGGTTTTCATTTCTTCATGCAGAGCTCATTGTGTCTGCCTCAGGATGTCTTCACAGAAATGATGCCAAGTTCCACCTCTTTGTATCTTGGCAATAGATTTTTTTCTCCTTCTCAGTAGATGTTAAGTGGACATAGACTCCAGCTGAACGCTACATCTGGCAGGAAAGAGGAGATTGCCTTAGAAGGAATAAAAGAGAATAATTGTCCCTCCGGTGTTAAAACAAAACCTTAACTTATAATTTTTCTTGATAGTTGCCTTCATTATCATATTTGTCTGTGCTTTGCATGAAGGCTATTTTCCATGTGCTTTCCATTAGTTACTTTTTTGTGAGGGATGCTAACTTTTGTATGCTGTCACTTTGTGAAAGCGCAGTTTGATTTTCTCTTCTACTCCTTTTTTGCACCATCGTTTTGGGGTTTCTTTTCAGCTCCCAGTACCTGGCATCAGCAGGGTGATGCCGGCCAGTGGGAGGGGAGTGCTGGGGAGAAGGAGGCAGCCTGTGGCAAGGTGTACCAGGCCACTCCTACATGCCAGCTAAATAAGAATTTATAGTCCAAAGGGCCAAAAGTATTGTCTTATTCCAAGTGAATTCCATGGTAAAGCTCTCGTCAGAAGTCCTGGTGTAAGTTAGTGTTATGGGGACTACATTTATAGACCAAAAGGTAGCTCAAGATGCTGAGAGATTTCAGCATCTGGATATCCCATCTTACAGATAGAATATCCTTTAGATACCCTTAGCTTTTTCATAAAACACACAAGAGCTAAGCTCCGGCATAAGCATTCTCAGAAGATGAGATGAAAAGCCAGCCGAAGTGGGACCTGACTATTAAATAAGTACCCAGTAAGCTGCCCTGCACAGATGCTCCGAGGTATCTCTGGACAAGCAATCCCCTTTCTAGTCTCTGCAGCCTGAGTACTATTAGGTGCCTGTCTGTGAATAAAAACTGAAAGCTCGTTTTATGTGGGTGCTAACAAAGTGGAAGTGGATTCAAATGCTAGGGAAAACTTTCCTTTCATGGCTACCCTAAGGCATGACTTCCAGGTCATTCAAAGTACCACTTGTATCAGTGGTTACTGGAAAGCAAACTGCATAGCAGTCCTCCTGCAGACTGTTGCATCTAGAGGATACTGCTGCATGTTGACAGCTTTGAACTGATATTTATGTGAAATGCTCTGCAAGAAGTGTGAGACTTAAGGTAGGAAGCACCACAGGAATCAGGAGCTGATTCACAATGAGAAAATTTCTTTTGGCAGATGCAGAATGGGGATGATCTCACTGACAAAAATTTAAAAGCTGTGAAGATTTGGCTAGCTCCAAACACGTAGAAGAGTGTCAGTATTCTTTAACTATTGCAGGAGTTGGGTGAGAAAGAGTAATGCTTCTATGGTTGCTAAAGTGTGACGGGGTATTTTCTAGAGATGAAAAACACATTGGTGACTATCTTAGCCCATCTGTGTTTTAGTCCTTTTTCATTCTGGACAGAATCTGTGTGTGATGTTGTCAAAGGATGTGAGGGAATGGTAGATTGCATTTTCTGGAGGAAAAAATTATTGCATCATTGACAAGATTGCCTGACAGTGCTTTAATCTTGAGAACATTTTCACCACAGTTTATACAGAGAGAAGTCTGTGGCCAGGGCAATTAATCTGATTCTGCAACTGCTCTTTAGACTAGGAGCTCTGAGAACAATGTGACAAATGGTTGGAAAAGTGGTGCATTCTTCCAGTAACACACAGACTTACATATAATCATACCAACGCTTAGTCTCACTCTGTACTTGTTGAGTAAGCTAGATGTAACCATTACTGTCAGCAAGATGACTCTAGCATGCTCTTGGATGACTCACAAATGATGTTGCACAGGGGGAAGAGGTGTGGAAAGTATTCCCTGTAAATTAAACAAGTGCAAGTAGGCTTCGTTTTGCTGGGTTGGAACACTGAAACAGTAGCTGGATTTTCAGGATGGCACTGGATGGGGTTTAGCAGAGGATTACTAAGTGGTGAAGGGCTTACAGCAGATGCTCCCTGAGGGAAGACATGGAAGAATTGGGCTTGTTTGGTGAAGAGCAGACTAAGGGGTGATATAGTAGCAACCCTCAAACACTTGAAGGGGAGGTACAAAAGTGAGGAAGCCCAACTCTTGTTGGTAGTGCCAGGGAGTGTAAGAACAGTCAGGGATCACAGATTGCATCTCAAAGGTTCATATGGGATATTAAGAAGTAATTCTTCACTGTGAGGATAGTGAAAATCTGGAGGGATTGTGGAATCATGGAAATTTTCAAAATTTTGCTATACAGAGTGATGGCTGACTTCACAGAATCACTGAAGTGTTGAGGTAGAAGGGAACTCTGGAGATCATCTAGTCCACGTCCTCCATTCCTCTGACCCAAAGAAGTGTTAACAGAGCAGGTTGCTCAGGACATTGTCCTGTTGGGTTTTGAGTATCTCCAAGGACTGAGACTCCGCAACCTCTCTGGGCAACTTATTCCAGTATTTGACCACTGTCACAGTAATTTTTTTTTTCTTTTTTCTTATGTTTAAATGGAGTTTCTTATGTTTAAATGGAATTTCCCGTATTTCAGTTTATGCCCATTGTTTCTTGTCCTTTCTTTGAGCTCCACTGAGAAGAGTCTGGCTCCATCTTCTTTACTCCCCTCCTCCATCAGGTATTTATATGTGTTGTTAAGAGCATCTCTGAGCCTTATCTCCAGGCTGAATAGTCCCAGCTCTCTCAGCCTCTCCTTGTAGGAGAAATGCTTTGGTCCTTTAGTCATCTTTGTGGTGATGTGCACTGAAGTAACTTCAGTGTGTCCATGTCTTGCTTCTACTGGGGAGTCCAGAACTGAACATAGCACTGCAGATGGGTCTCAAAGGGGCTGAAAAAGGGGAAGGATCACCTGCCTCAATCAGCTGACAATGTTCTTCCTAATGCAGCCTAGGTCTTGATCTGGTATTGGCAGGGGTCTTGCTTGGAGTGGGACAGTGGACACAAAATTTAACTGCATTAACATTTTTGGCCATGAAGATGTGTGAGATGCCAACAAGAAGACTCTTCCTCAAAATTCCAAAACCCAGCGATCTGTGAAAAGGAATATTAAAAGATACGCACTACAAAGAACCATGTATGAACTTGGAAAATTATGAAATAATTAGGAAATTCATTTTGCAATGCAATCACCTCTAACCTGATTTTGAAAATTGCAGCATAAGAAACTGCAGTGTTGGCTCCTAAATAGGATGGAGCTGAGCTGGGAATGAAAATGATAAGTGCCCTCTGTTCATATTGTGAGTGTAGAGTTGCAGATGCACCTGGCAAAGAACGCTTCTTCCTTGTGGGCTAAGGCCATCTGAGAACAGGGACATCAGACAACATATTTGGTTTACTGTCATTTAATAAGCTCCTTTATCTGAGGGAATATGATAGAATGAGATCCAATAAGCAGACAACTACTGTATCCCCTGCTGAATGAATGTGAAGTAAAGGGCTAGCTGTTCTTAGTGAGTAACGTTGTTAAAGTCAAACAAATTTCTTACTTGGCTTGGATTTATCACATAAATTCTGATTCAAAGAAGTGGCTCTCAAAGTACTTGAAATATTTGAATTCGCCTAGAGGATTTAAGTCATCAGTGCCAAGTTATGGGAAGCTGAGTAAAAGAAATACGGTGAAAAACCCCAGAGGCTCGATTGTTTGAGAAGGCTGTTCAGTCCAGTCCAACACATGTAAGAAACACAATTACATACTACTTCTCTTGAATTATGAGAAATAATAGAGCCACATGACACCCAAATAATTTTTTAATGATGATACTTTTAGACACTGTTGAAAGTACAAGTAAAGACCACATGACTACTTCAGTTAAAGTTCAATTAAATGAGTTGAAAAACAACTCGAAGTAGAGGAGAATAGCAGTATTTTATTTTCTCATTGCTTGTGAAAGAAATTACATTCTGGATTTAATATAAGCATATAATTAATTTATAGACAAGTACAGAAAGCACTTCTACTCCTAGTTTGTTGAACTAACATCTTTCACAGAATTCCTTTCTGATAATGCATGATATTTCTGGGAAGCAACACAGAAGAATTTGTTTCATATTTAAGAACAATATTTGACTGAATCAGGCATAGTGATATTCTTTGTGTATAACCACGTACTCTTAAAGTAATGCTTGCCTTTCTCATTGTGTTTGTCACTTTTACTTATATAACATCTAAAATCGTACTGTTATCCTTTGAAGCAGTTATGGTAATTCTCGGATTGTGGTGTTTTGATGATTTCATGATTTTACTGCACACATGTCACTGGAGTGTAGAGCTGACTGCCTTAACATACAATAATGAAACCAGTGATAATAAAAATGACGGTAATTTATATACAGATTAACAAAAAAGCTGCAGCACTTCAAGACTGTCAAATGTAAAGGATACAGGGGAGGGAGTGGACTCACAGGGGTAGGGATACTAAGCAAAGACAGAAAACTGGGCATGCAGGTAGGCATTTGATCTTCCCCAGTTTGAGTTCTTTTACATTTCTGAATCTGCTTTTTTTTTCTACAGGAAACCATTTTGCTTAAGTCTGATTATGTAATAGCAAATAGTGGCGGTATATTTTCTGCTGTGGTGTATATGCGTATTTGTTACCTCTAGTTGTTAAAAAAGATAATTTTTTACAATATTTCTACAATAATCATTTGAAATCAAGGTGCTCTGGAATATACCTTGTGAAAAACATTTATTGTGGCTTATTGCCCATAGCTATGGCTCTTTGATAGATTTTGTGGTTTAGGAATGGCATTCTCACGTCGTTATATTTTCCACTGAGGACTTATGAAGGCATGTGGTGAGACCACAAAATTGTCAAAGTGGTGCAGGATCTCTCCCACAACTGTATCCTTTCCCAGGCTTTCTGCCTGGAATTTCTCAGAAAACCTTTCTTAAAATTTATAAGGAATTTTTTGACACTATTCCTTGCATTTATGTCATCAGTTTTTTGCCTGTTACCATAGTACCTACAAACCATAGTCCATCATGTTAGATGCTACACAAACACAAACCACAAATACCGACACTTTCTCTGCAGATTACAATGTAGGTTTCACATTCAAAACAATAGGAGAGAGGTGATGCACGTAGGGAAGAAGCAGAGCTAAACACAGTTTTAAGAACGCAATTAAACAATGATGGTTAGGATGTCAGGCTGTGGTGATTATTCTCCAGTGTGATGATAGCAGTTCCAACTGCTGGATGCCACTGTAATAACAACAGCTTCCTAATTTTAAAGAGGGATTTGAAGGAAGGCAAAGAATTGGCTTTATCAGAACTTTTAAGTAATTCCTTCGTTACCAAGATGTCTTTGAGAAGTGAGCAGATGTGAGAAATTCTTAAAATGCTATGTTAAGATTACTTAAAGGTACTTAAAAAACCCCTAAGTTGATCAGACAGTTATTATAAATTTGATACAATCTAAAGAAATGTGGAACAGAACCTGCTAATACATTTGGAATTGCTTAAATAATTCTATCATTATTAAGTTTAAATAATACCATAATTAATTTAAGTAAAGCAATAAATGCTTCAAAGTTGTCTGCCATCAGATTTTGGACAATTTTTTTAAAATGGAACTACTACATTAATAAATATATTATGGTTGACTGATAAGGGAATTGTTGTTCACATGCAAAGATTGACAACACAATTACACATATGTCTTCAATATGGAAAAAATTGTGCTAATTAGAGCTTGTTAGGTTAGATATTTTGCCAGATTTGGAATTATTTTTCAACAATTTAAGTTCTAATATTGATATTTTATACCAATTATAAGTTTTTAGAGCAAGAGTATGTTTAAATCTGGACAGTTGTATTACTTACAAAGAAAAAGATCTTTTTGTCCAAAAACTACATACTGGAATTCTAGCTGAAGATTCTGTCTTTCAAAAATACTCTCCATGGTCAAAAATAAAATGTTGCTGTCATCCAGAAGCACTAGTTTTACTGTGTGATTACCTACACACTACAAATGACAGTAGATAGCTGAAGTTAATTGTCAGAAATAATCCCAGAGCTGAGATCTTTGTTCAGACTTTTTGCTGCTGCCTGGGACACTGGTCTTCTCTAAAAGCAGAGCAGGGACTCAGGGAAGAACTGGAGCAGGAAATGAGGCAGGACTGGAACAGAGGCAAGGAGCTCAGGCAGAGCAAGAACAGCAGGCTCTAGCATGGTGAAGGCTCCAGCGGAAAGCTGTAAGGTTCCATCAAACAGTCATCCGGTTAGAAATGAGCTTTGCAAGAGACACAAAAACTGGGGTGAGTGGTTGACACAGCAGATGGTTGTGCTACCATTCAGAGTCACTTCAGCAGGCTGGAGAAATGGGCCAACAGGAATCTCATGAAGTTCAACAGTCCTGCACCTGGAAAGAAACCTTTACACCAGTATAGGCTGGTGGCCACCCAGCTGGAAAGAAGCTTGGCAAAAAAGGGTTTGGAAGTCCTGGTGGACACCAAATGAACATGAGCACCCTTGCAATAAAAAAGGCCAACAATCTCCAAGGCTGCAGTAAGCAGGGCATTGCCAGCAGATCGAGGGAAGTTACTCTTCTCTACTTGGCACTTCACATCTAGAGTGCTGTGTACAGTTGTGGGCTCTCCAGTATAAGGGAAACATGGACATACTTCAACGAGTCCAGTGAAGGGAGACAAAGGTGATTAAAGGATTGAAGCATCCAGCAGAAGATGGACTGCTTAGCTTAGAGAAGTGAAGGCATGGACACATCTTACCTATATGTATGAAAAATTGATAGGAAGTGGTAAAGAAAAGCCAGACTTTTCTGAGTGACAGAACAAGAGGCTGTGGGCACAAATTGAAATACAGGAAATTCCATTTAAACATAAGAAAAATAATCCTGATTGGCTGTGATTGAGAAGGTGTGTTGATTGTGAAGAGGCTGAAATCAAACTCCGCAGCGATATGTGACCCTAATGACTATGGATGGTTTCAGGAACTGGACTCAGGCTTGAATATGGAGGTTAAATGGTGGGCGATCTTTAAATCCATATTATAGGAAGTGTACTCAGAAATCTCCTCTCAGGACATTTTTAGTTTGGTTATTTCCCTTACTTGAAGTCTAGAGTAGATGTCTGGTTTTCTGCCATTTTGCTACTCCCTTTGGCACACTTATTTTAATAGAGTTGTTGACCTAAGGTGACTTACCATTCATGGCCCTCTGAGAACTCTGCCTCTGCCAATTCTACTTGAGATCTCAGTGAAAATAGAGGCAGGGAGAGTGCAGTGAAAGCAAAGACAAACATTGACATGGATTTAATTATTGTAGGCTACTAAATGAAAGCTTGGCAATACCTTCACAGAGTTGAGAGTCAAGCCAGATCTTTAAACTACATAGTAGAAACATTGCATATGTCTCATCTCCTATCTGTTTTCAGAAGCAGTATCAGAAGATGAAGCAGTGTAGAGCAACTCATTCTGAGCATTCATAAAGAGCAGCAAAGCTAAGGAAAGAAGTTTTTCTTAAAATGATTTATGATTATAGTTCCCTGATTGTCAATATGGATCAGTAACAATCCTGGCTTTGTCATAAAGTGCAATGTGATTTCTTTTTCCCTTCCTAATCTGCATTATCTGACAACATTGCCCTGACTTCCTTAGTCAACAGTTCATGAAAAACATAAGAGACTTCAAAGACAGTATCTATGCTCCTGAATGTTATTAGGTGATCTACAAGGGGCTGAGTGTTTTTATTCATACTTTATTCCTACTTAAGAAATCCCTTATGTTTACAAGCACTTTCTTATTGCCTGAAACAACTGTCTGGAGCTTTGTGAACTCCATTCTGAAGCGCATCTGTCTGACTTTTCTATGTTGTGGTGCTTTGCATGCCGAAGAAACCTAAGTAGGCTGATACACTTAAGGATGCCTTAACATCTTTGAAGAACTTGCCTAAATGACTACTATAGAAGTATTTAATTAATGTTCTTTAGTAAACTGGGTTAGTAAACCATAAACCTCTTATCTTTGTCTGTAAGAAGATACCTCACTTGATTGGTTCATAACTAAATGGTTCCCAGTTCTACTGTCTGCCATCTCTTGTAAATTTAGAGCTTTCAGCAAAACAGAAATCCTGACAAGCCATCCTAATATACACTCCCAAAACACAACTTAGCAGGGAAAGTTAGGACAAAGTACTTTCAAAAGCTGTAATTTAGTATTCTTTGGGTTTTATAGTCTAAAGTATTACTTAACTTTTTGGTCTCACAAGGACAATTTTATGTTGACAGAAATTGGAAATCTTGATTTTCTTCACTTATCCTGACTATTTATCTAAAAGTAACTCAAAATATGTGTTTCTGTGTTATCTAAAAGTCACTGGTATAAAAAGAGTTGAAGGGATTGATTACATTTCAATAAAGGTGCTGTCAAAGTCATAAAAATATATTATAGAATTACATCCAATTTTGTTTGATTCATATGGAGCTCTGCCCTACTATTACTGCTTTGGTGCTGAAGAAGAAACCCAAACGCTGCCTTTGTATGTTTTTGCACAGTTAACATGCATAAAATGTACATAGGTATTCATAATTCTAGAAAAAATGACAGATCAGTCTTTTTTATAGTGCCTTTGAAAGGAAGAGAGGTACAACACATTTAACAGATCAGTAGAGCAAAGTAAAATGGTGATGAAATAAATTGTTTTGGTAATACATTAATTTCAATTATAAGTTTACACAGACCATTCAGATGTTGCAAGAATTTTCATAAATGAGTCAGATACTGTAGCAGTACTAAATAGATGTACATACAATTATAATGAAGAAAAAGGATATCAATTGTATAAGAGAAAAAGAAATACTGTTTCCTCATACAAGTCTTTCTTCCTGCTCTAAAATGTAGTTATATTGTAGAGTCAGAAATATTAAATGAAACTCTGAAGCTGTTTGGTATGCAGTAGTGCATATGATTTAGAATAAATGGGGCAGCGTTAGAGCAGAGAAAGAAGTTGTCTTTTATTTAAAATTAAATCAGTAATTTGAAAACTATTGGTAGGATTACCTAATTCTATGGTTGTGGACTTGATTCAGCATCACATCTGCTTGACACTAGTGTTATGTTATGTTGCTTTTGCTGGAAATGTTCCTTACTTAGCATGACAACAGGACATGGCTTAGCCCTATAGAGTATCCTCTGTGGAAATCCTTCAGTAAATTATGGGGCAATTTCATTCTTGTGTAAGATACTGGAATATTCCATACTGAAAGAGCTTGCTGCTGGGGTCCTGTAAATTTTGTATAAAAATACTCTTTTTAATTTACCCTTAAATAGCAGCACTTTATAGTGTAATCCACAGAAGGAATGTTAATCCATATGCTACCAAGTCCTTTTTTCTGCTAGAAAGACTTTTGAGATGTGGTGGTATGGGCAAATAGCCAAACTCTCCCATGAAACAGCTTCTCCCCTTGATGTCATTCTGGCCACCTCTATTTTCATTCACAAATCCTGAACATTTTAGTGACTGTTGCTGCTGCCACAACAGTGTTGAAACAGTGTATGTGTGCCTGTATATGTGTTTGCATATGCAGGCACACATATGCCCTCCTTCTCCGCCCAGTCTATTTAGCTGTCTGAAACACATAAAGTTGTATTTTGACTCAGTGAAAAAAACAAGTGCTTCCTGTATATTTTCTCTCCTCATCCCACGTGTTGCCTTTTCCACATGTGGCCCCCAGTTTCCCTGTGTCAACCTTCCCTCTTCATAAGAACATACTTTGAAAACTGTGAATTAATTACTCTGTCTTTGGAAAACAGCTTCTACTCTTCCCCCCTGCCACCTACTCTCTGAGGAGTAAAACTTCAGTAAAAGATGTTGTTTGTTTGTTTCTCTTAAGACTAAAAATAAACTGAAGAAGCCATTTCCATTGTCCTAATTCATCTGTTTTACCTGAGAAAAACTGAAACTTGGAGACATGGGTGATTTCATTTGGAAAAAAAAAAAACCTGCACAAAGTCCAACTCTAATAAGATAAAGGAAAGTTCTGGGTGAGAAAAAACAAACAAATACCTAGTGTTGTGTCTATCTAGTCTGGGTTCTCTGACATGTTGTTTTTTCTCTACCCCAATACTATCCCTGAATTAGCTACAAAGCCAGGTCATGCCCACATCCTGATACAGCCCTAAGACGCTTCAGCTGAAGCAACCAAGCTTTCCGTTAAAGTGATTTTGAAAGTCAGTCGTCCCTGCTTCCCAGAGGCTGGTTGTGATGGAACATGCTCTTTTTCTTGAGAGTGCCTTCTGCTGATGGAACAGAGAGGCTGTGTCACTATTTCACCAATACATTTCACACTGAAATAGCACATTGTTTTTGTAGGGGTGGAAGTCTGATCAAAAGATCATTGAGGTCAAGGGCAGATATTTTTCCAATGACTTAAACAGACTTTGTATCTGGTCTTTTGTAAGAAGTTCTTACACCAAGAGCTCCAAAGTGAAGGTCAGTGTCAGACTTGATTCTTGCTTTCCTCTGAAACTGAGCACTAGAGAAGAATGTAGCTGTGATTTCCACGGTAAACATGCACAGTGCCTAGCTGACATGCCACGGAGGCACCTGAGATACGAGGCTGAGTTTTTCTGGCTCCCTGTGTAGTTTGTGGTTTATGTTAAGATACAGTATCTCACATCTGTTGTGCACTAAGAACAGGCACATGTAAAGTTACCATAACTCAGTTGATGTTCAATAACTTGTTAAGCTGCTGTCAAATTGTAACAAGACCCTAAGTCTGAGCATTAATACAGCTACCAGTCCTAGCAACAAATGGGAGTTAAAACGTTCTATCAATTATGGCTTTTATAGCAGGGGTAAATCTGTTTTAATTACAGAAATGGGTTAAGTCATGTCCAACAAGAATAAAAACATAGTGAAAACATCTATTTCCTTATAAACTGAGTGATGTGAAACGGTATTAGACACTTATTTGCAATGCCTTCCTGAAGTAATAAACAATTAGATTTAAGCAATGAAATCTCTGCAATTAAATGCTTCATAATGGAGGCCTAAACATACCATGAAGGAGGCAGCAGGATGAAATAAGCAGTAAAGCAAATTAATATTTTCACTGAGTGTATTTAATTTTATGTTTTATTCATTGATTGTTTCTACAGCAGCTGTTTACTTCATAAATCCACTGTAAACAGAAGTCCACCAAGTTATCATGGGGGCTGAAAAGAAAAATACCACTGTATGAGTCAGCATATTCCGCTCATCAGAACTTTTGACAAATCCCAAAATATTAAAGTGATTATTAATGCTGGAGAGAGATTTCAGAATATCTTCTTTGATGCTCACTTTGTTTATCCAGACAAGACGTACAGCAGTATAAGCCCTAACACAACACTGCTTCCCAACTACTTCAGAACATCAGTTTTCTCAACCAACTGTCTGTCCCCTAAACTAGCACACTGCCTTTGGTGGGCAGTGTCCTGAGGGAGCATTCTCAGAGGAGCCACTGCATGGTGTGAGAGGCAGGTGGACTGGAGGAAAGCATTCTGGAGTAGAACTCTGATGACCTCCTTCTTGGCCACTTTTGACAGCTTGTTGGGTGACTGTGGAAAAGTTTCATCACTGCTCTGTGTCTCTGTTTCCCTCTCTTTACCATAAGGATGTTCATCCTGATGTCTATGAAAATATTTTGAGATCATTAAGGAGAAATAATAGAGCAAAGCAAGGCAATTGCTATACTTCCTAGGCTTGCAATGTGCTAAATTGTAAGCCTGAGACTTTAAGCGTGTAGCACCAATTACAAATGCCTCTGTTATTTGTATATACTCTTTCTACGGGTTGACACACTTCTCTACCACATGTTCCTTCATCTTACCCAGACTTGCAGAGAAGGAGCATCACTACCCAGGATGTTCTGGGTTCTTACCGATTTCAATTAATTAGAACACTTTGTGGCAGCCAGAAAGTAGTGATGCTGCTGCCTGTCTGTGTAACATTGTTTAATGAATGAAGAGTTAAGCCCTTAATAAATGAGCAGGCACATTCTAGGTGCGGATCCCCGTAGAGGAATGAAGGCAGTGGGTTGATTAGCATTGATGATATGCAGCTGTGGCCTTGCCTCGTAGGCAGTGAGTTGATTGACATGGATGATGTGCAGCTGTAGCTCGTTCCTGCTAAGTAGTTATATAGCACTGAGGATTGTGGGAAAGGGGGCTGGAGGAGCAGCAGCAGTGTGGTCTGGCCTCTGGTGGAAAGAGTTACAACGTGGACAGTAGAAGCCTTGTTACAGCCTCCTGACCTGCCTGTGCTGTGACAGATCCCGGTTGGTCTCAGCATGTGATAGATATTTGTAAATGATTTTTTTTGGTGGAGGTACAAACTAAAATAATGCTCAGCTCTCTTAGAATGCAAAATAGCTTCCCTTGTTCCCTTGGAAGCAGATTTTGTGTTATTTCTCCTGAGGACAGCGGATGACTTGGGTGGTGGCTGTGGGAAAAGAATGTTAGGGATTAGTAGTGTCTGATGCTCTGCCACTATGCAGCACGTGTTAGAAGAGTCTGAAAATTATTTTAATACCAGTCAGAGCTGCTTTCTTAAGAACCATTCATTGGGTGGAAATAACAGGGTGGATGGTGAAAGCTGTTCCTCCTCTTTTCCTTTCCCTGTCTCCTTCTGCTGAGACTACAGGAAGCCAGGGAGAGAGAGCCAGCTCCATACTTTTTGAGGCTTCTCAATGCTGAAGACTATTACAGGTTACTTAAGGAATTAACAAATGTAATAATATTGCTCAATTTCTTTGAAATACTTTGATCATGAATAAACACTTTACTGTGTGTCTGTATACAGTGAAGTCTGCTCCAGTTACATTTTAAGTGCTGTTGCTGTATAAACTTTACATTAATATAGTGGTAATAATAATTTCTTAAAATGTTATGTGTGCCTTTCAGTGACACCAAGCAGCCTTCATTGTGAAATAAGATTCTGCTGTGCATTAACATAGAACAAATGTAAATTCTAATAATGCTGAAAAAGCAGCTGTCAGAAGAAAACAAGTATTTAGTGGGAACCATTGATCTATGGAGAGAAACCAGGTAAACTCTAGTTCTGAAGTCAGCGTATCTAGAGACAGCTTTATAAATTGGTATTCAATCGAAGTACCTCAGGAGGACTGTGAATCAACAGCAGTGAACGTTTCTGTAACTGAATTTAGGATAAAATAGGTTTGGGGTTTTTTTCTAGTCTCACCTTTTTCTTCATTTTTTTTTTTTCTTCTTGTTTTAGGCTTTGAAAATGTTGATACTGAAAAGTTGTATTTGTATCATCTTTCACATTCTTTTGCTCTGGATATACTTTCAGGTTTTTGGTTTTGGGTTTTGTTTGTTTTGTTACATTGCTCTTTATGTATTGCTTTAAAAAGAAAAAGAAATAAGAAAAAAAATTGACCAAAAGGTGGCAGTGAAGGCATGTAAAAAACACCATCCTATATTTGAATAGTAAACAGTTTAAAAGAAAAATGTAGTTCACCTAAGCTTAAAGAGCATTATTGTTAAAAAAGTTACCAGTTAGCCTGCATGTTAATGTAAAAACTCCAAAAGGGATTTGACTTGCTGAAGTAACTTATTGCTTGATAAAAGCATTCTATTGATTCTTGTGTGAGCTGTGTGTAAGACAGGAAAAGAATGGCTTTGCCTTGATCTAGTCTCCTGCTGCTCAGAGAATAGATCACAGAGGGTTCGGATGGCTCTTCCTATTGAGATGGGAACACCCAAGGCACTACTCATCCATCATTCCCAGTGCACACTCTACATGTCTAAACAGTCTTTTGCTTGCTTTTCCGATTCTAGCTCTGTTTGAGGTCACTGGTGAAGCAATGGGGTAACCCACATTTGAGCTGTTCGGACCATGGTGAAATGTTTCTCTGCTGCGCTCTGTTGGCTGCAGTCTGTAAGGATGTTTGGCTCACTATTGTGTGTGAGGATACATCGTCTGTGTTCTTTCCTCAGCTGTGCCTGCCAAATGTTTATCCAGTTAAGTAACACATAGGACACTGCACTGTTTTTCCCCAGAAAGTGATCTTGTCTTAAAAATTTACTTTCCTTTTTATCCTTATTAGTTACAAATGTAGCTAAGTACTCTAGTATTGCTGTATAGAAAATACAACTGAAAAGATAGCTTCTTCCTCAAGTAGTTATGCCCTAGGGCTTAGTTTCCTTTTCCGTCCTGAAATTGTTCCCCAATTGCACAAAAGCATAAAATTTGAAGTACGCACACGACATGTATTTTAAAATGTCATTGCTGAAGCACTCAGATTTAGTTTCTGGGTTTAACCCATTGGTAAGCTGCTTTTCACAACTTGTAATGTATGGATCACATAAGACATCAAAAACTTGTCTGGGAAAAAAAATAGTAAAATACCAGCTACAATGTCCTTGGAATATCAACAAGGAGGTAAGCAAATAAAATAATAAGCAATAAGAGTAAAAAACCAAATATTCAAGATTTAGCCTGATTTTTATTTGGTTGAAAATGACAAGGTATTGTGAGAACACTGTACGAGACAGTCTTTATGTTTTGGGTTTTTTCTAAAGCTGTGAATGGTCCTCTATGTGAAAAGAGGTTAAATAACACTGTTGGCTAGTACCCTACTGAATGTGTGATCCAGCCAGTTAAAAAAACTGACAGACTGTCCTCTGGGAAGTTGCTCCACTGTGTGATTGTGCTGGTTTGACCTGGCTGAATGGCAGATGCCCGCCAAAGCCACTAGAACACCCCTCCTTGGGTGGACAGGGGAGAGAAAATGTAACGAAAGGCTCAATGGTCAAGATAAGGACAGGGAGGTCACCCAGCAATTACTGTCACAGGCAAAACAGACATAACTTGGGGAAATTAGTTTAATTTATTACCATTCAAATCAGAAAAAAAACCCACCTTGCCTCAACCCCTCCCTTCTTCCTGGGCTTAGTTTAATTCCTGATTTCTCTATCTCCTCCCCCTGAGTGGCATGGGGGAATGAGGAATGGGGGTTACAGTCAGTTCATGTCATGTTTCTGCTGCTCCTTCCTCCTCACACTCTTTCCCGCTCCCCCATGGGAGACAGTTCTCTGTGAACTTCTCCATGAGTCCTTCCCAAGGGCTGCAATTCTTCACACACCACTCCAGCATGGGTCCCTTCCATGGAGTGCAGTCCTTCAGGGTGCCCTGTGGGTTCACAAGTCCTGCAAGCAAAATGGTTTCAGCATGGTCTTCCCTCGATCACAGCCTCTTTCAGGCATCCACCTGCTCTGGCATGCGGTCCTCCATGTGCTGCAGGTGGAGATCTGCTCCACTGTTAATCTCCATGGGCTGAAGGGGCACAGCCTACCTCACCATGGGCTTCACCAGGGGCTGCAGGGGAATCTTTGCTCTGGCACCTGGAGCACCTCCTGCCTCCTTCTGCACTGACCTGGGTGTCTGCAGAGCTGTTGCTCTTGCACAGTCTCACTTCTCTCTCCTTCTGGTGCTGATTCCCCACCCCCACCCCCCCTTCTTAATATGCTATCACAGAGGCACTATCACTGATTATTTCGGTGTTGGCTAGTGGAGGTTCCATCTTGGAGCTGGCTGGCATTGGCTCCATTGGACATGCGGGAAACTTCTGGCATCTTCTCAAAGAAGCCACCCCTGTGGCCTCCCTGCTACCACAGCCTTGCCATGCAAACCCACTACAGTGATAGATTTCTTTGCAAGGAAACTTTCATGTCACACATGAAACACATGCATGAAACACATGGTGTTGATCAGGTCCCAATTAAAAAACAAAAATGCAAAATCCTCAAAGATATTTAATATAATTTATATTAACCACTATTTTGTAAACCAGTAATAAACTGTAAGTTAAACCTACAAATGCTGCAGTGTTGTAAGATGCTGTATTCTTAGAAGCCTTTACTGACCAATGGATAATTTGTGTAGGTTAATCCCATTAAAATTAGAAACAAATTAGCTTGACATTGAGGATGGGAAAATCAATCCTTACTCTACTGAGAGCAATCCTTTAATTTCCCACTGGGACTTGGAGAATGCTTTTTATGTTTTCCCAGCTTTCAGTACATTTATTTAAGAGGTTTTTTTTCTTCCTACGATTCAAGTCAGTCAGGAGAAGCCACTCACAGCAGATATACACTAAATATGTTTACTTGAATCACATCTCTTTCTGAATGTAAATAATTTCTGTTTTTTTAAATGAAGACGCTGTAGAGCTTCTTTGGTTTGGGTTTCTTGTTCTTCCAAGGACTCACAGCTATAGATTTCTTGGATTATCTCAGTTTGGAATGTCTGTACAGTTTTGATAGCAATTGCAACCACTTAGTTAACTTGTCCTAATTAAATTCTTTGCAAACTATTGATGAACCCTGAGCAGATGAAATGAAATCAAGGAGATGAAGAAATCAGAAACATGTAGCTAAATACTTGCAGAGATTAGCACATGGAAATTGCTATTTTTGTTTAAGTGCATGTTGAGTGAGGCACCTTTTGAGCTATATACTTTTAGCTCTTTTCTTTTGTGTTAATCAGTCAGAGTAAAGGCGCCAGATAACACCTTTACTTAGTTACCTGGGAGTATTGGAGTGGCTATAGGAGAAACTCCCAGCTGGTTTGTAGTCAATAGAGCTGCTTCCCCATTGGAATGGGTGCTGGGAATACCTGGAGGTGGACTTATCCATGAGATGGCTGTAATCTCTTTCATTAGCTGTGCTTGTATCAATGCAGTGCTCCCTTTGTGCTGTGTGGCAGGGCAAACATTGCAGCACTGTTGATTTGGCTCCCTGAGATGTGACTTTTTATTGTGGATGTCCTCCAGCTGCAGGGTTCTCCAGCCAGGTGTGGCTTTTCAGGAAATCTGTGCCCCTCTCAATGGTGTTAATTTCACTCTTTCCCATATACTGCTATTATCACTGCCGGATGTATAAAGCTCTTGAGGTAGAGAAAGGATGTGCTGGGATCATGTCAAGTTGAGGCTGGAAGGAGACAAAGCAGTTGGTTCTCCCCATCATGAAGAAACTCAGTGCTGAGGTGAGCTCAGATTCATCTGTGGAATTGATGAAATGCCACCACATTCCTGAGAGCATCCTTGCAGCAAATGGGACTCATGTCAAGAGGCGAGTAAGTCCCTTTTTGTTTGTTTGATGATTGGATACAGTCTTCTTGTGTTACCTAGACTAGACTAGATCAAGACAGTGGGACCTGCTTTGACTTCTGGTTCCTTTTCTGCCTTGTAAAAATGTAATCTACTTAAAGCGTATCTAGAAGGCTTTGATAAGCATTGGAAAATATAGCTGGGTGCTGGGAACTAACAAAAAAAGAAAGACAAAATACTGTGTTTTGGGTGATACACAAAATATCATATTCAGAAAATTATCCTAAATTCAAGAAGTATTTTTAAAAAGTCTTTTCTTTTGTGTGTTACAATTAGTAGTGCAGGGACCTGCTGCCTGCTGGAAGGTAGGCTGCAGATGATAAGCAGTATTTCTAAAAAATGTCCTTTAGAGTTATAACAGTAAAATAACTATTGGTAAACATTAAAACAACCAATTTCTTTCCTAGCTGCCAAAGAATAGTGGGATGTAGTATCTGGGGATTTTTTTTCAGAAATCTTAAGCAGCCCTTCAATTGAAAAAGATGAAGAAGCATTTGGTCGCATTGCTATTATTCCACATAAACAAAGTAACTCCTTCATTTAAAGTTTTTGGATGAGGTCACTGGTGATCTGAAATTCTTCTCTTGGTATATATAGTGGATAAAGAAGTCCAGTCAACTGGAAAGAAATTTCTGTGGATGAAAACAGATACATTTTTCACATTTGAATGGAGAGGGAAGGACTTTCTTGTAGTGGAAAAAAAATTAATTAAACCAGGAAAATTAATATAGACTGTTTCAGTAACAGGAAAGCAGTCTGTGATATTTTTAGAGCTACTTCTTGTATCTATATCTTATATATATAAGTTGAAATGTCAATAAGTCACTGGTGCTCAAATATTAGCAAATTTCTTTGGGAACTGGGTATCCAACTAAATATTGCCCTTAATCTTACTCATGAGGGACACCCCTTTTCGTTCCAAACATGTCAAAATTTCTAATCTAAAGCATGGTTCTTTAAATCCTATGTGGGTGTCCTGATTTTCAAAATATTATGGAATGTAGAAGGTCCCATCAACATTAGACTAATACTGCACTTTATACTAAGAGTTTGGTTATCATTTCAGATACAGCTTTCCTTAGAATACGTAAAACTTGTGCTGAGGACAAGATTCTCCCTAGTCCACATACGCAGTATCAGCATCAGTAATGCCAAGAGTCAGCACTGGCTGGTATTATGCTTAGCTGAGAATGTCCATTTGGCCAGCATGCCTGGATTTCCCCTCCATGAAAGCTGCAGTGCTGAGGATTGACTAGATGCATGCCTGGATCTAGCCGTGATAAGGAGCTTGACTATGCTGTAAATTGTGCCTAGTACTGGGAACTTGAAAGGACAGAGAATCTGCAAACTAAACATAGCTTTTGTGAAATAGCTGGAGACCAGTCAGGGGGTGGTAATGCTGTCGGCATCCGTTAAAGCTTCAAACTGTGACATAGAGAAACTCTGGGTAGTGGTTGATTTGAATAAATCTTTGGGTAATATATTTTGTCTCTCTCTATAACTCCTGTTATGCAAAGGACTGATGACTTAGCTTGTCCTGTTGTGTACAAAACACATCTCTTTTCAGGTCATCCTCCTTAGTTCATGCTGTTTATTTCCCTCTCAGTGTACATAGTGAATGTTTTCTACTTTCCCCTGCAGACAGAAAAATATCTTCAATTAGATATTTATCTAAAGTTGTTATCAGCTTTAGCTGTGTTTGTTACATAATAAAACATACCCATGTAGTAAACCCAAGCAGGCCTGCCCTACAGCCCTATCTAATAACAGCAAGAGATGCACATTAAACTCACAGTATGTTCACATTAGTTTCACAGTAACTTTTATACATTATCACAGGACAAAAATAAAATTAGCAGCCAGTAATGTTGTAACCAAGAGAACAGCATATAGGGGGGATAAAGAAAGAACAATTTAGAGCTGCCAATTACAAACATTTAATGAAAAGAAGGTACTTTTATGCAGAGCTTATCTTAGCTGGATCCCTCCTTGCCAACAGGAGCATCTACGTTTTTCTCAAAATGTTCCAATTTTATTAACGTTTAATGCTGCTTTAAACAATTGCTGAGTACTTTTGTCCAATTTCTTGTGTTCTTTCTTATACCCTTGGTATAAGGCTTCATGTTGAGAGCTTAAAGCAGGCTTCACCTTTCTCGCTGTTGAAAACTTTTTGCTTCTTACACCATGGGAGGTGATGGTAAAGAACAAAATAAAAAGAACATACAACTCCAAGTGGGAAGTGATGTGTTCTTTTCAAATGCATTTTGCTCAAAATATGAACCAAGCTCTTGTTAGTTGTTAGATTAATATAAATCAAACTCTTAGTTTTCAGATGGTTCCATTGATTTGTATATCTGAAATCTGCAAGGCTGTTGACATCTGCTGTTTTGAGACTAAAACACACTGAATACTACTAATTGTTCATTGCATTAAGGAGCCTTTTATGCAATTAGGCCACATTTTGATGAGGAAGTAAATCTTAAAGGATTCCACTAGAGAAAGGTGTACTTAAAAGATTCTACCTAAAAGGAAACTGGAAAACTATATGAGTATTGCAGTGCTTTATCAAGCAGCAGTTCTGAAGAGCGTTTATTTCTGCAATGAAGCCTGATTCCTGGAGAAGAGATTTTTGCAGAACATGGTAATTTACTTTCAGAAGTTTAGTTACATTATCTTGGAATTGGGAAGATTGATGTGCTGGTGATAAGACACCATTTGGAGACCATACAGTATGCCTGAATGACAGCAAGAAGTAGACACAGGACATCTGAGTAGTGATACTTGAGGTATCCTGACGCACTCACATACTACCTAATTGCAGATTTTATTTTTTTTTCTAGTGATGAACAAGTGTATTTTTTGCCGGGAGAGTGTACAAAGAGCACCCTTTCTGACATCCTGAGGCCACAGTGACTCTTTGCTTCTTTTATTTCCCTCTTTCTTTTTATGCTGCCCAAGCAGGCAAACCAATTGAGACAAGATAGAGCTACCACTGGGTACTCCACTTTGTACAAACTAGAAAACACTCTCCTACACCTCTCCTACCCAATGCCAAGTCTCCTTTTCACCCAGATGCAGTGTTACCCTGCTTGCAGGTGGGTGTGAGATGCCTCTACTTCTGTGTCAGGTGAAAGTGTGAAACTGGCCTAATTATTTAATTTGTAAGATCATTAGTCAATCCTCCATAGCTACCTTCTCTCTGAAGATCCTCAATGATCTTTTCAATTACTATTATTACTTAATCTGGCTTTGTTTGACTATGTTAGCTGATGAGTTCACACTAATACAACAATACTCTTATATTTAGGCTGAACTGCTTGAATCCTCCCCTGTAGTCACAGACAGATGGACCAGTGAGGCACAAACATATCAGTGTCCAATACTCATAAGATGATCCCCTAACAAGGGCGGAGATACTGACCTTTCCAAGAACAGAAGTCTCACTCACGTGTAATGTACTTGATCTTCTTCTGAGTAAAAAAAAAATATTGATGATCTGAAATGGTTGGAATGCATCCTTTCAGGACATGTTTTTCAAAGCATTTATAGATTTGGGTCAGAAATAGTTACATATGTATAAGAAACTTGGGTGCTACATAAATACAAGCATATCTCTACACATAAAAGCATGAGGCATTGAAGTTTCACGTGTCCTTTAAATTTCTCAAGCATGACAATCAGTAAGTATTAATGAAAGCTTTTTGCTCCACCTGAACTAGATAAAAACCTCGTCTCCTAGGCAAAGAAGAGGCATGGCGTTATTTTGTCTCATTGATAGTGTTTTCAACCAATTATGCGAATTTCCTGTGACAAAATGAAAATAAAGACACTGTAAAGACACTTCAGTATCTTAGTTCAGTATCTACTTCTTTAACTGGTCTGCCAAGGACCCTTTATTACAGATTATTATAATACTGATTTCAATGAAGAATTCATATGGTATTATCTTAATGTTTGACATGCTTTTTGTATCTAAGCCTGTTTTAGATGTAATTTCATATACTATGCCTCATTCTTATAAGGGTTGCAAAGGCTTGCTAAAGGTATTGTTATGTGAACTTGGTACGCTCTCTTCAGTCTGGTAGATGCTTTTCTTGCAGACATATTATTTCTGCATAATTTTGCTTGGGAAGCTACACAAAATGTTGAGTCTTACAGTAAGAATTCAGCAGGTTGTTGATATGTGCCTAAAATGTAATAGATTGGTTACAGTAAGTAAAAGAAATACCACTAGTGAATAGGTGCCATCCTTATTAGAGTGTAGAAGGCAATGTGCCAAATTCTTATGTAAATGCCATCATAGCATCTGCCCTGTGTCTTTCCTGCCTTTATTTCCCCCATTCCTTTTCCCATAATAAGTCTCTTCTATCCCTTCTTTGGGTGCATGGAAATGTAGGAATATCTTTACCTGAACAAGGGCACTTTCTTGCCCATTGGTCCTGTCAGGAACTTTTATCTGCTTGAGTCCTTTAGCTGTGCTAACTCAAGGTTGTGCTAACAGATATAAATTACATATTGTTGTGCTACTCGAGCTGCGTGCTAAGGGGATTCATTTCAAGGCAACAGAAATGATTCTGTCTCACTCTGTGGCTTGCAAAATGGGAGGGCAGTTTTAATTTGCTCTGGGTGAGTTGATAGGGAGGGATATTAATTCAATTTCTTATCTGTGCTCTGCATTTCTTTCCTCCCTGAAGTACTGTGATCCACAGTTTCAGCTGCACAGATCTCTTTGTAGAGAAACACTGACCAAGATCTTCCATATGTGAGTGTTTATCTCAGCCTCATAAAGACACTAACTGACAAAAATGTTTGTGAAGTTCAGGGATAGACCATATCTGTGTGCTGAATCACTTGTCTTTGCGGGGTTTTGAAACTGGTCTCTCTTTCCCCTCTGGAAACACATAGAAAGATATGGTGACTCTTATCTAGGGCAATCTTTAGTACAGCCATAGCAAAGATGGCCTGAAATGGGAGCCTTTTCAACACTTGCATGCAAAAGCAGCACAGAAAGATCAGGAGATGCCTGATAGCTTGCTTAGTTGAACTGAGACGAAGCATGATAGGATGCTTCATTCCACCATTGCTGGCTGGTAAATCTTGTGGTGGTGGTGGTAGGAGTAAACACTAAAATAGTTTGTGTAACTCAATTAATGTCAAAGAAACCTAGGCATTCACTAAGGCAGTTTCAAGCCCAAGAGCCAATAATGCTCTGTTATTTTATTAGTGAAGCAGATAACTTTCAGCATCTTCCTTACGTGTCTGCACTTAGCAGTTGTCTTTCGTTACAGAATCACAGTATCACAGAATGGTTGGGGTTGGAAGGGACCTCTGGAGACCATCTAGTCCAAACCCCCTGCTAAAACAGGTTCAGCTAGAGCAGGTTGCACAGGGTCATATCCAGGTGAGTTTTGAATGTCTCCAGAGAAAGAGACTTCACAACCTTTCTGGGCAGCCTGTTCCAGTGCTCTGTCACCCTCAAAGTAAAGATGTTTTTCCTCATACTCATTTGTGCCTGTTGCCCCTTGTCCTGTCACTGGGTACTACTGGCAAGAGCCTGGCCCCATCCTCTTGACACCCTCCCTTAAGATATTTGCATGCATAGATAAGATCCCCTCTCAATCCTCTCTTCTCCAGGCTAAACAGGCCCAGGTCTCTCAGCCTTTCCTCATAAGGGAGATACTGCAGTCCCCTAATCATCTCCCTAGCCCTCCACTGGACCCTCTCCAGTAGCTCCCTGTCTCTTTTGAACTGGGGAGCCCAGAACTGGACCCAGTACTCCAGATGTGGCCTCACCAGGGCAGAGTAGAGGGGGAGGATAATGCTGCTTGACCTGCTGGCCACGCTCCTCCTAATGCACCTCAGGATCCCACTGGCTTTCTTGGCCCCAAGGGCACACTGCTGGCTCATGGTCAGCTTACTGCCCACCAGGGCTCCCAAGTCTTTCTCTGCAGAGCTGCCTTCCAGCAGGTCAGCCACAGCCTGTACTGGTGCATGGGGTTGTTCCTCCCCAGGTGCAGGACCTTACACTTGCCTTTGTTGAACTTCATTAAGTTCATCTCCGCCCAACTCTCCAGCCTGTCCAGGTCTCACTGAATGGCAGCACAGCCTTCTGGTGCATCAGCCACTCCTTCCTGTTTTGTATCATCAGCAAACTTGCTGAGGGCACACTCTGTCCCTTCATCCAGGTCACTGATGAATAAGTTGGACAAGACTGGACCCAGTACTGACCCCTGGGCAACACCGCTAGCTACAGGCCTCCAGCTAGACTCTGTGCCGCTGATCACAGCCCTCTGAGCTCTGCCATTCAGCCAGTTCTCAATCCACCTCACTGTCCACACGTCTAACCCACACTTCCTGAGCTTGCCTATGAGGAAGTTATGGGGGACAGTGTCCAAAGCCTTGCTGAAGTCAAAGGTAGACAACACCCACTGCTCTCTCCTCATCTACCCAGCTGGACATTCTATCACAGAAGGCTATTAGATTGGTGCAAGCATGATTTCCCCTTGGGGAATCCATGTTGACCACTCCTGATAACCTTCTTTTCCTCCACATGCTTAGAAATGACCTCCAGGATGAGCTGCTCCATCAGCTTTCCAGGGATGGCGCTGAGGCTGACTGCCCTGTAGTTTCCTGGATCCTCCTTCTTGCCCTTTTTGAAAGCTAAAGTGACATTGGCTTTCCTTCAGTCCTCAGGCAGCTCTCATGTTCTCCATGACCTTTCAAAAAGTGTGTCCAGAGAAGGGCAATGTAGCTGGTGAAGGTTCTAGAGAAGTCTTATGAGGAGTGGCTCAGGGAACTGGGGTTTAGTCTGGAGAAGATGAGACTCAGGGAAGACCTTATTGCTCTCTATAACTACCTGAAAGGAGGTGGTAGGCAGGTGGGGGTAGGTCTCTTCTCACAGATAACAAGTGACAGGACAAGAGGAAATGGTCTCAAGTTATCCCAGGGGAGGTTTAGATTGGATATTAGGAAAATTTTTTTCACTGAAAGGATGTTGAAGCATTGGAACAGGCTGCCCAGGGAGGCAGTGGAATAACCATCTCTGGAGGTATTTAAAAAACACATAGATGTGGTGCTTAGCGACATGGTTTAGCGATGGCCTTGGCAGTCCTGGGTTAATGGTTGGAACTGATGATCTCAAATGTCTTTTCTAACCTAAATGATTCTATGATTCTAAGATGATGGAGAGTAGCTTAGTAATAACATCTGCCAGCTTCCTCAGCTCCTAGGGGCACACCCCACTGGGGCTATGGATTTGTGGTGTCAAATTTGCCTAAATGATCTTTAACCTGATCCTCCTTGACCAAAGGAAAGTCCTCCCTTCTCCAGACTTTCTCTCTTGCATCCAGGGTCTGGGATTCCTGAAGGCTGGCCTTGGCAGTAAAGACTGAAGCAAAGAAGGCATTCAGTAACTCCACCTTCTCTGTGTCCTTCATCACCAGGGCACCCACCTCATTCAGCAGCAGGCCCATGTTTTCCCTAGTCTTCCTTTTGCTACTGATGAACTTGAAGAAGCTCTTCTTGTTGTCCTTGGCATCCTTTGCCGAATTTAATTCCAAAGGGACCTTAGCCTTCCTTGTCACATGCCCGCATACTCTGACAATGTTCCTATATTCCTCCCAAGTGGCCTGTCCCTTCTTCCACATTTTGTAAACTTCGTTCTTCTGTTTGAGTTTTGCCAGAAGCTCCTTGCTCACCCATGCAGGTCTTCTTCCCCATTTGCTTTATTGTTACTCACAGGGGTGCACCAATCTTGAGCTTGGAGGAAGTGGTGCTTGAATATTAGCCATCTCTCTTGGCCCTCCCTGCCTTCCAGACCCCTAACCTTTGAGATTCCTCCAAGTAGGTCCTTGAAGAGGCCAAAGTTGGCTCTCCTGAGGTTCAGAGCTGCAATTCTACTTATTGCTCTGCTTCCTTGATGCAGGATCCTGAACTCCACCATCATGGTCACTGCGGCCAAGGCTGCCACCAACCTTCACATCCCCAACAAGTCCTTCTTAGTGAGTACAAGGTCCAGCAGTACATCTTACTTTATTGGCTCCTCCACCATGTGTGTCAAAAGCTATCCAGTGCTCTGCAGGAACCTCCTGGACTGTGTGCTGTCTTTCTAGAAGATATCAGGGTGGTTGGAGTTCCCCATGAGAACCAGGGCCTGTGGTCATGAGACTACTTCCAGCTGTCTGTAGAAGGCCTCATTGATTTCTTCTTCCTGACCAGGTGGCCTGTAGTAAATACCCACAACAGTGTCACCCATGTTAGTCTGCTCTTAATTCTCACCCACTAGGATCAATTGAACTTGATCAATTAGAACTTCCAGAATGGAAATTCTGGTTGTCAGCTTGTCTAATCCTGATTCAAGACTGCAAACATTTTTGCTCATTGCATTTTACTTTTCCAGTAGACTAGGCAATGACCTGCAAAAATTGGAATTCCAGGGGAACATATTGGAGACCACAAAGACCTTGATCTTAGAGCTACATCCTCTCAAAGCCTTCACATAAACTAGGATATATGTAGATTGTGATTATTTAATATAGGAACATGTACTTTCCAGTTTTCACAATTGATTCTTTAGAGATATATTTTTATTTACTGATGCACTAGCTCAACGTCATGAATAAAACAGAAGTGCAATCAGGTTGAATACAGACATATTGATGTGCATAATAGATGGTCTCAATGCAAAAAAGTTCACAATGTGTTTTCTGAGTCTGTGCTGAAGGGTAGTTTCTGTTAAACAAGGTAAGTGTATCTCCAAACACGTGTTTATTAGTAGGCCAGTGTTCACATTTCTGGCAGTCTACTGATGGTTTACTGTGCAAAGAGGCCAGAAAAGAGAGTAGAGAACAAGACCAAGAGCTTGCTTGCCTGGAATGTACTTGGAATGCAAGCAGAGAAAGTTTTGTTCCTAACTAGAGAGCGACTCTGTGTCTGCATTATCTGTTTGCTGTTTAAGTTTTGGGACTGTGTGTCATGACTGAGAAGGTGGTTTAGTAGCTGAGGACGTGAGGCACTCATCCTGCTTTCAGTTTCTTCTGGTGCATGGATGATCATGAAAGATAAAGAAGGATCAGAATTAGCCTATGCAAAATGCTTAACAGATAAGCTCCTAGCAATAAACCCAGCAACCAGAACACAGCCCACCTGGAGGGGACTTTGGAGGAAGGGCTAGAAAGAGTGATAATGATACCTCAGAGGCAAGGACTGAAGGCAACTTACTAAAGGGAGGAGACAATGAAAATAAGTGCATGCAGATTCCACAGGATCAAAATTATCCCTAAATGGGAGCCTCAAAGGAGACATTTGGGTATGAAATGTCATCTCTGAGAGCTAACATCAAAACCTGAGGAACAGGGATGCAGATGGGTGGCAATACTGATATTCAGAAAAGGACATGAAAAACATGAAAGAGAGAAGGCTGTACTGAAAATATTGTACCTGCAGACGAATCCTGAAAAGGGGATATACGGGGCAGCCCTAAATGAATACTGGATGAACATGACTGAATACAACATACCAGAAGACACTGACTCATGAAGAAATAAAGTTGCAACAGTATCTTGTTTAGCACAGTTGAGTTTAGGGTCCAGGGAAGACTATTCAGGAGGGTTAGGATGTATGAAGGGTGGGAGGCAGCCACAGAGTCTGAATACTCTGTTGCAGAGTAGGACATCTGTATTTCTAATGAGTCATGAATGCTCTCCATAGGAAAACAGCAACACACCAGAAACCATAAGCTTAGCCAAATTGTTGTGTAATTTATACTTTTTATGATGTGCAACATAGGAAGGCTAGTAAAGTCAAGAAAGTGTTAAAACATTTGTCTTGTGCCTTCTGTGGAAGAAAGAATATGTTAAAATTGCAATATAAAGGTCTTCTTAAACTGTAAATGGAGAGAGAAAAGAGGGAGTCATGATTCCAGGGAAGTGCTTTGAATATCAAAGGCAAACCCTGAATATTTCATTTGCTTTGAAAGGACACTGATCAAGCTTTGAATGTTTCATTTGCATTAAAAAGGGACAGGAATACACAGACTAAGAGAAATCATCCAGGATTGGAGGGAATCACCCAGCAGATGGAGTAATTTGATGAATTTTGCACCCTTAGCTTTTGCAACAAGAATTTTTGGGTGATTATTATTTCTTGAGCTTCCAAGGAAAAAGCATTGCTGTTAAAATCTAAGTATGCATTCTAAAATGCATTTACTATTTGCAATGCAGTTTAGAAATTTGTAATTAATTGTGTGAACTTTAGCTTCATAAACTAGCTTTTATTGTGCTTTAACCTTTATACTCACATAGTATTATGGGGGGGGTCTGGGTAAAGCTGAGAATTTTGGCATTTATAGTCTCTTTGAAAGTAAGAAGAATCTATGTGAAGCAGCTTCCTTGGGACAAGGTGCACACAGTCATGTTTTTAAGAAACATGGGTGCTTTCCTGGTAAGCTGCAAGATATAGTATGTAGGCTATTCAATACAGAAGTTGGTCCAGTGAACAACTGTCCTAAAGGCAGCAGGCCATGGAGATATATCACCACTAAATGTGTGGAATGGAGCAAGTTCCTTCAAGAATTTTTTGTCTGGTCTACTTGACCTTAGGATCAATTGGATTGGAGTAGAGTCAAGCTACAGTAGGTAATTTGTCTCTTAATCTCAAATAAGACTGGGGATTTGGCCTGTCACCATGCCTAAATCAGAGTAGTATCTTTCAACTCTTCTTTTGCAACAGCCCCCCCATCCCCCTCCCCCTCCCCCCCGAAAGCCTTTAATTCAGTCTTTGCAACCATAGAACACAAACTTTGTGCAGTCTTTGAATTATTTGTGGAGGTCCCCATGGATTCAAAACATTTGGCATTACTTTGTAGATACGCACAGATTTTGTGAATCTCTTCTTTTCAACCTGGCATTTTTTGAAATAAAAAATGTTAAAATTAGATTAAGGAAGGGTTATATTGGTGGAAACACCAATGTTGAATGACTGCTAATACAAACAATGAACCCACTGGCTAGAATTATCCATGGTACATGTCAGTCCTCCACAGGCAAAGACATTTTGGTAAGCAAAACCAGAATTTACTACAGAGGTGGAACAATTAAGAAAGTTGAAGATCCTTCATTACAGAAGTTTGGAAGATATCTGTGAATGGCACAAATTACTGCTCAATTTACTTGATGTATTGTGACACAAAGGTTCTTGCCAGAGCTGTTGGCTTGTAAGCTGAAAAAACCCAGCCTCTTATTACTCTAATTAGACACGTAAATCAGGTCAGATTTATTCAATCTTGGCAAGAGGCAGACAGCTCATAAATGTAATTGTGCTTGAAGGAATGCGTGGTAGCATGGCTGCTGGACACTGAAAAAAGATAGGGTTGCTTGGGAATTTTTTTTCCTAACCCTTGAAGGAAAGGGATTTGATGTTCCTTTTAAGAATCAGATTAAATTGTTATATACTAACCCCTCACTAAGACAAATAATAGATAATTAGATTTCAGAATCTTTCTCGTTAAAGAGGGACAGAGTCAGGGCCTTTTCTGCTCCTCACCCCACCTCACCAGCAAATGGGCTGGGGTGCACAGGATGTTGGGAGGGGACACAGCCGGGACAGGTGACGCCAGCTGACCAAAGGGATACCTCATACCATATGGTGCCATGCTCAGCGTATAAAGCTGGGGGAAGAAGAAAGAAGAGGGACATGGTTGGAGTTATGGTGTTTTGTGGCTGTTCCCCCTCAAGCGCTACTCAACAATAACTAAAACGTCCCTTAATTATCAACACTGTTTCCAGTGCAAATTCAAAACATAGCCCCATACTAGCAACTATGAAGAAAATTAACTCTACCCCAGCCAAAACCAGTCTCCTAAATCAATGCCATTATTACACCAAACACTAACTGAGAAAAGTCTTTCCTCTCAGACTCTCTGAGAAAAGAAAGATGGAAATCAGTATTTCTACCCAGATTAAGGGTGGGCTCAAGGAGATTTCTACCTCAACACTAATTTCAGAAAATCAGGGATACCCTTAAAAATGGGAACTGCCTTTTTGCCCTTATCTGCTTGTCTGACAGTATTTGACTTCTAAAGCTGTAGTAGTATCTAATTTATAAATAAACCAGGCCATACAATGTCTACTTTCTCTCACAAATGCAATGCCTATATGCTTGAGTCCCATTATTTGTACTGTGGTTCTGAACTTCGAATGATAGTTAATCTGTAGTATTCATTGAACCTGTCAGATAAAGGCCTGATTAATGTATCAACATCACTGTAGGTTTCCTCCCATATGGAGAAAATTTCAAGTTAAGAATTGAAGGGAAAGGTTGAGAAAAGACTGGCTGCCACACATGTATGTATACACCTCCAGAAATATCTCTCAGTTAGTAACTGAGGCCTGGATTCCACCTATCTTGAGCTGCCAAGAAGTCTAGCATGCACTGAAATAAGGCGATATGTTTAGATATATCACTTACATCAGAATAAAGCCCCAAAATATTTATGCCATTGAAACACCCAAATCCTCTCGTTACTGAAAGTGATACTATGTATGCAGAGACTGCCAACTACAGTGTGTTTCCACTGACACACTGAAGTTCACACAGACAAGTATTATAAAATTATATCAATATATTTATATCAGAATCATTTTACATATTATAAAATCATATATATATACACACATGGATTATTCATACACACATGTACACACACATGTGTATACAGAGACACATAAAGTTAACAAATGTAATGAGAATTAGGAAGAAACCTCTTGCTCACTTAGAATGAAAAAGAGCAACATATGAGATTAAAGGAGCAATCTTTGACCATCATGTATATATCATTCAGTTTTAATAGAAATAATCTTTTAATGCCTTGGCACTTCAGAGGCCTTATGAAATAAAAGCTGAACCACTGACTGATGTTGAAGGTGTAGGGGAAGCAAAATTGTGTAGGTTTTTCTTCATGCCCTGTCTTCCAAAGTTCTGGTGTGATAACAGTGTAATTATAATATACCTTGACCTTAATGAATGGTGTCTCTATATGGCGTAGAACAGGCAGTTATTAAATTTTTGGTGGTTGTGGGATGTGACAAAGAATAATACTGAATGAACTGCAATTTCTAAGGAGTCTTAGTCCCTTTGAATCCGTTAAATGGACTTCATAGTTGGAGACTTAGACAAACAGTTGGAGCTAAGTCCATGTGTCTCCTTCCCTTTTCTTTATTTTCTTCCCCTCTTCTTCACTCTGCATATTTTTCTCTCTGACTTTAATTGCCGTATGTTTTTGTTTGTTTTAGTGTGTGTCATATTAATCAGTACAGAGGGCATCCAGTCACTGAGAGATTATTTTCATCTGTTCTCATGTTTAATGCTATTTTCTTGTGTTGACACAATTTGTTTGATTTGATTAAAAAAACAAAACTTAAAACAGAGGAAAGCTGAAAATGTTTAATGAATAATAAATGGGTATGTTGACAACCCTTTGACACTGAGAGAAAGAAATACGTAAAGAATTTTTAATGAGAATATAACCCCAGCAGGATGTGAACACAATATATTTGAAAAATATGACAGACACTTTATTGATTAGGGTAAAAAAATTACTTTGGTTAACACCCAAGGGATGGTAAAGGTGTTTTTTTGGCTAGCAGGTCCACAAAGTGCTCTGTAAATGGAACAGAAATTGAATCTTAATCCCACAAATTTTGCAAGTAATTCTCCTGGTGCAGTAGTATCTTTTAGGTGGAAATACTAAGAAGGCAGAGGACTTGCTGGTGAGTTCTAACTGGGTTAAGAATTAGAGGAGCCTGAAGTAAGTGCCAGAATTTTTAAAACATAAGTTTCTTGAAATGCCATGTGTGTAAGTCTTACTCTGTTTCAAATGTAAAGACTTCCTTTCTGTATCTCAAGGGCTTAATCTGTTGTCTGTGTGGAGACAAAATTCTTATTTGTGGGCATAGTGACCATTAGATAACATGAGTGCAATATGCTCCCCAAGATTACGTGAAGTGGACAGCAACAATCCAAAGACAAGTCATTGTATCCTCATATCTTTGGCCCGAAATTGATCTGAAAGGTGTGTTTTGAATTCTGAATTTAATCATCACTCTTCTGTAGGCAAGAATCTGTCCTAATTTCCTAGCCATTTTTTTTTCATAACCAATTTTTATCCATTTATTCCACTGCCTTTGTTTCCTTTTGTCCATGTTTGTTATTCTTTTTTCTGGTGTTTATCCTTCTGATGTTGTCCTGGTTTCAGCTGGGATGGAGTTAATTTTCTTCTTAGTAGTTGGTGCTGTGCTGTGTTTTGACTGCGATGTGAGAGCAATGTTGATAACCTGCTGATGTTTTTAGTTGTTGCTGGGTGATGTTTATACTAAATCAAGGACTTT